>CM056057.1:28475447-28995566 GCA_029574335.1 Rana kukunoris
TCCTGACCGGCCGGCCGGCGTGCTTTGGATACGGGTCTGTTATGGATTGTGGGGGGACCCCCACGCCGTTTTTTCGGCGTAGGGGGTCTCCTTACAACCCATAACCGACCTAAGGGCCCGTTATGCTCCTGAGGGGGGAACCCATGCCGGATTTTTCTTTAAAAATCCGGCGGGGATTTCTCCTTCAGGATTCATAACAAACTCCGCCCACGTGTAGAATTGGCGGGAATCCGCGTCGGATCCCCGTCGCTTCTATGACGCGCTCGCTGGAATGTACTTTTACTATTCCAGCGAGTGCGAGATGTCGGCAGCCTGTCGCCGAGATTCAGCGCGATGCTGGCGTGCTGAAAACACATTCTCGGCGGCAGGCACTGTACCTCCCAACTTTTTGGGATAGAGACTAGGGACACCTATCAGAAAAAGCATGCAGGCATAGGACACACCACTTGTCACGCCCCCTTAAAGGAGAATTGTACAAAAAAAAAAAAACAAGATTGGTTAAACCCACACGTGTTTTTTTTTTTTTTTTACCACTACTATTCCTTTATATTGGCTTCTGGAATCTACAAATGCAGCAATTTAGAAAACACTTTTTGATAGATAAATAGTGCATTTTATATACATCTATATAGATCAGACCAAAATAAGGGACAAATGAGGAGGAATGAGGGACAGTTGGGAGCTATCCCAACCTGAAAAAAGAATTTACATACAAAGGGCCGGTTCACGCCAGGAACACTCGCATTCCTGTATGATTTGAGTGCAGTGCATTTTCAGCCCATTCAAAACGCACTGCATTGCAGCAAATTGAGAGCATGGACTGCTGTAAAAAATGCACTGTAACCAGATTGCATTATACTTTAGTACCATGTGATCCAGTGCAGGCAAACATACTGTGCTTATAACCTGCATTTGGGGATTTGTTAGCATTGCATTGACATTCCCTGCAGATCGCAAGTGCAGTGCGTTTTGAACACTGTGCAGGAAACATCCACAGAACACAGGTTTTCAGCACTACGTTCAGGTCTGAACTGACTCTATGGGGGTCATTTACAAAAGGCAAATCCACTTTGCACTACAAGTGCAAAGTGCACTTCAAAATTGCACTAAAAGTGCACTTGGAAGTGCAGTTGCTGTAAATCTGAGGGGTAGATCTGAAATGAGGGGGAAGCTCTGCTGATTTTATCATCCAATCATGTGCAAGCTAAAATGCTGTTTTTTTTATTTTCCTTGCATGTCCCCCTCAGATCTACAGCGACTGCACTTCCAAGGGCACTTTGTAGTGCAAAGTTGATTAGCCTTTCGTAACTAACCCCCTACGGGTCAAGCCAATACATATGCGCACGTTTTGACTGGATCAGTCATTTACTAATGCCTCGTACACATGATTGGAAATTCCGACAATTTCCAACGGAATTTTGACTCAAACTTGTGGTGCATACACACGGTCACAAAAAATTCCGACCTTCAAGAACGTGGTGACGTACAATACTACAACGAGCTGAGAAAAATCAAGTTCAATGGTTCCGAGCATGCGTCAAATTGATTTTTTTTTGCGTGTCAGAATTGCATAAAGATGATCGGAATTTCCATCAAGAACTTTTCTTTTTGTAAAAATTGAGAACCAGCTCTCAAATTTTTGCTGTCAGAAATCCCAACAGAAAAAGTCCGATGGAGCCTACACACGGTCGTAATTTCCGACCAAAAGCTCCCATCGAACTTTTCTTGATGGAATTTCCGATCGTGGGTATGCGGCATAAGTGGGTGAAACAGAGAAACAGTGCAACAGCCCATAGGTTATATATATACATATACAGTATATACATATACATGCACAATGGAATACCAACTAGAGAATAAACTGGAGGGATTGTAAGGAATCCACTGGTCAGTACAATATGATACCACATTAAAGGGAGATCCCAGGCCAGTCTATTCAACCTTATTATCCTAATTAGGGATGAGCTTCGTATGTTCGATCATTCGTCGAAATACGAACAAAACGAGTCGTTCGCGCCACGGCCCATAATTCACTGCGGCATTGCTGGCTTATGATTGGCCAACCATGCACTATGACCCGCATACTTGGCCAATCACAGCTTGCAAAAAATGGAGAGCCATAGTTGGCCAAAGCCAGGGTGGCTTTGGCCAATTATGGCTCAGGGGGTTTAGTACACGCCCCACACTATAAAAGGCCGCTGCAGGTCAGCCTTATGTAGTGTGTTGCGACGGTGGTTAGAGAGAACAGAAAGAGACAGAGAGTGTAATTTTTTTTGCAGGTAGATAGAGCAGGCAGGCAGGCAGGCTAGTCAGTTAATGTTACAGTGTGTAGAGGATATATATACATCCCAGGTGTTGTACATATTTTTATACACTGTATAGTTTAACTAGATCAGTTCTTCCTAATTTACTGGCAGGCAGGTGATTGTGCTATTTAAAGATGTTTTCACAGGCATACTATAGACACCCAGCAGGTACAATATTTAAAGGAATTTTTATTTTTTATTTTTTTATTTATTTAAGCATCATTTAAATTGCTGCTCCTCAGGAGCAGTGATTTTAATGATGCTTAAATAAAAAAAAAAAAAAAAAGGAAAAGTTACTTTAAATATTGTACCTGCTATAGTATAGTATGCCTGTGAAAATGTCTTTGAGAACCCGGGTCTTGCCCGAGGGAACATGTATCAATGGAATTTTGAAAAAAGGAGTCCTGAAAAAAACGACCGTTTTTAAATCTTTTTTTCCATTGATACATTTTCCCTGTGGCAAGACCCGGGTTCTCAAAGACGTTTTACGACAATAACTTGCATATTAGGCTTTAAAATTGAGAACTTTTGAATTTGAACGTTCGAGTCCCATAGACGTCAATGGGGTTCTAAATGTTCGAGCGAACGTTCGGTCAGTTCGAGGGTTCTGGTGCAAACCGAACAGGGGGGTGTTCGGCTCATCCCTAATCCTAATGAAAGACCAGATTGAATAGGAGTAGCCCTTTAAAGTGGTTGCAAACCCTAACAACACACTTTGTACTACAGGTAAGCCTATAATAAGGCTTACCTGTAGCTACCCTGTATATTCTCTTAAACTTGAATGGTTTAGGAGATATCCCCTGTCCCCTGCTTGTGCAGATGGCATTGACACTTGCGCACTAAAGCACACTGAAGCACACTGAAGCAATGGCATGTATGTACCGTTGCTTCAGTGAGTGGGCTGTTACCGGTGGCTCCGGCCAATCACAGCGCCGGAAGTAATCCCCGGGAGTGATGTGGCTGGCCGGTGCTGTGTACCGGCACTGCAGCGAGGACTTCGATCTCAGGTGAGTAATAAAGTTATGCTATGCATACTAGCTCATTATGCCTTTGTCTTGCAGGTGTTAGTTTTTTTTTTTTTTTTTCAAAGTTGATTTACAACCACTTTAATGGATAGCAACAGCAATGTCCAGAATGCAGGCCTGCAATAGTCTTCACCGGCAGATGGAGCTCATTGACTCTAATCCAAAATATAGCACAGTGAGGTGATGGCAAGCAGTTTGAGATATAGATGTCTATGTACAGTTACGTATGCAATGCAGTAAAGCCTTTCCATGGGCAAGGTGTCTGTAAGAATTGTGAATGATGGGCGTCCGCCCTCTCACCGACTACAGAACTGGATAGGAGCCTCCTAAACTGCGACCCTGGATGAGATGTCCTTCGGGGGGAGACGAACAGCGATAACCCAACATCTGCAAGACACGGTGCTCACTCAGTGAGGCTCAGGAAAAATAGAGCGCAAAGCTGATCTGCTGGCCCTTTTGTAGTTCCTCTGAGGTCTGTTAGTGTTGCCCAGGGACCTCTGGGATGTGTAGTCCAGGGGTAATATCACAAAATCAGAATGGCTGATCAAAAGACTAATAGTCCCACAATCCTCCCAGCTTGGCTCACAGATATAATGTCAGTTACTAAAGCCTGGCTCTAGAGTGACATTGGAATACATGGAGAATAACGGGGGTGGTCTGCGAAGCAAGGTAACTGAAGTTCACTGTCGGCTACACATTCCTTACTTTACATACCTTTAGACAGAGCACCGCTGTGAAAATATTTATCTGCTAGCTAGAGACCATACCATAAACCTAGACTGCACCTATACCGCATTATACCAAACCTTTACTGCAACTGGACATCTATCTTGCACCTCTGCCGAGACTATACTGTACCTACCCTGTACCTATACTGCATGCAGGTTAACTGGGACTGTTGTTAAGTTCAACGATGCTCCGAAAGGGCCCCAAGGATAGCCGGCAGAAGAACATTTTAAAAGACTGCACATCCTACAATTAGTCTACAAACCTACTTTGCTCCCTCTGCTCTCCTCCTTCTTTTGGGCAGTGCATAAAACCACAGCTCAGTTGCCCTGCTTTTACCAATCGTTCGACCCTCCCCTCCCCCTGGCTGCATGTCTGAAAGAGCCCTTACTGATATTTGATACGCAAATAAATACATTTTGAAATATACCTTCTGGGCAAACTCATATTATATATGCTCTTACTATACATATACTTTGACCCTTGTGACATGCAGTGCTTAGGGTGCATTACACTTTAATGAAGCTGTACCATTAACTGATGGCTGAAAAGCAATCCTTTCCTATTATATACCCTCTTTAAAAGCCTCTATCTGTATTGTGGTTACACATTTGTCTTAAGGTTAGTCATTTAAATTGTGATTAGGTGTGCAATTCATTTCATTCTTTATTATTAATAGCTCAGGCTAGTACATTTTTTTCTAAGGGTAATGGCAGCGGCAATTTGTTTTTATAACCATCAGACCGTGTTAATATATTAGGTCCTAGCAGATTTTATTTATTGTATATGATTAGAAAATGTAAAAAAAATTACAAGAAAAATCTCCCAGCAAAAACAGGAATTCCAAAATATGATTATGAATTTATTGTCTAGGATGAATGAGTCATTGTTGCTTTTGACTTATCAGATCCTAGCTGTAAATTTTTGTAAATCCAATCAAGGAAAGATTGTAGCTGCTTTGCACAACATCTCCATTAACTGGTACAGTAATAGTATGGGCTTGTGAGCTTTTCCAAGCCTTAAGGCGTTGTTCACATGCTGCAAATCCCAGCCACAATACTGATTCCTGCAGCTGGAATTGACAGGTACTACAAAACACCTCCCCCTGTTATGGAGGTGAGAGGTAGGTGTTATGTAGTAATTACATGCTCCCTCTTCTAAAGTGACAACACACTACTCAATATGATTGTCCCCCTAGAGCAAGAAGTGAGTTAATGGCAAGATTACCAAGTTAAAATAGTGGAAATAAGTAAAAAAGTGAGAAAAAAATAAAACAAATGAAGCTAGCACATCTAATGCCACGTACACACGATCGGATTTCTGATGGAATAAAATCCGATGGATTTTTTAGTCGGATATCCGATGAAGCTGACTTTCATCAGTCTTGCCTACACACCATCAGACTAAATTCCGACCGTGCCAAAATGCGGTGATGTAAAACACTACTTCGAGCCGAGAAAAATGAAGTTCGATGCTTCTGAGCATGCGTCGACTTGATTCTGAGCATGCGTCGACTTGATTCTGAGCATGCGTTGATTTTTCTCCGATGGAGTTCCACACAGACGATCGGAATTTCCTATGGTTTTTTTATTCATAGGAAAAATTTAAAACATGTTCTATTTTTTTTCACCAATGAAAAAAAGACCAATGGGGCCCACACACGATCGGTTTGTCCGATGAAAAAAGTCTGATATGCTTAAGAAATGCAAGACTATACATTTTTGTTTTTGAGATCAGATACGCTTTAAGGGCCTATTCACATCAATGTACTTTAACCTCTTAAGGACCGCCTACTGTAAATTTACGTCGGCAGAATGGCACAGCTGGGCACATCAACGTATATATACGTTGGTTCTAGTACCCAGCCGTGGGTCACGGGCGCGCACCCGCGGCGCGCTCCCGTGACCCGGTCCGAAGCTCCGGGACCGGGGCCGCGGGACCCGCGGACCCGATCGCCGATGGAGTGCGGCGATCAGTCCCCGGAGCTGAAGAACGGGGAGAGCCGTGTGTAAACACACCTTCCCCGTGCTTCACTGTGGCCGCAGCATCGATCACGTCATCCCTGTTATAGGGGGACGTGATCGATGACGTCACACCTACAGCCACACCCCCCTACAGTTGTAAACACACGCAGGGAACACACAAATCCTACAGCGCCCCCTTGTGGTTAACTCCCAAACTGCAACTGTCATTTTCACAGTAAACAATGCAATTTAAATGCATTTTTTGCTGTGAAAATGACAATTGTCCCAAAAATGTGTCAAAATTGATCCGAAGTGTCCGCCATAATGTCGCAGTCACAAAAAAAATCGCTGATCGCCGCTATTAGTAGTAAAAAAAAAAATTAATAAAAATGCAATAAAACTATCCCTTATTTTGTAAACGCTATACATTTTGCGAAAACCAACCGATAAACGCTTATTGCGATTTTTTTTTTACCAAAAATAGGTAGAAGAATATGTATCGGCCTAAACTGAGGGAAAAAAATTATATATATTTTGGGGGGATATTTATTATAGCAAAAAGGAAAAAATATTGCATTTTTTTCAAAATTGTCGCTCTATTTTTGTTTATAGCGCAAAAAATATAAAAAACGCAGAGGTGATCAAATACCACCAAAAGAAAGCTCTATTTGTGGGGAAAAAAGGACGCCAATTTTGTTTGGGAGCCACGTCGCACAACCGCGCAATTGTCAGTTAAAACGACGCAGTGCCGAATTGCAAAAAGGGGCAAGGTCCTTTAGCAGCATTTTGGTCCGGGTCTTAAGTGGTTAACACACCTCAACAGGTCGGTCATTGTTTTGAATGGTCCTATTTAACATCAGTATGAAGATGTAACATATTCAGCACATGTCCTGGTAAAGACTCCTTGTTTGGGGATATAGCTCCTAGTATACCAGGCACCAGTGAATTTAGAAACCATTGGAGTTTATTTCCTATACATAAAGATTGTAAGCTCTCATTAGCAAGGCCTTTTTAGCCCTCTTGTCTTGAATTGGTTTGTAGCACCCCCTGGTGGCTGTTGATAAGCCAGTTCTCGATCTTGGGACCTAAGTGGATACTTTCAGACAGGCGGTTAGAAACCTTCCCTGAACCATGGTACTTACTCTATGGTTGATATGTAAATTTGGCAAAGAGATTACATGTTGAGAGTTTTGGGGGCCCCCATTTAGCGTTATCTGTTTCCTGGCATGTGGGCCAGACGGAGAAACCCTCACCCCCACTGGGTGGATAAACACTAATTCTCCCAGATAGTTGCTTGGTCAAGTCAGTATCTACACTTACTTCTAGTTTGTTAACTATAGGCCACTGAAATGATGAGGCTCAGTCTTCTTATTGATGCAACTTTTCTTTACTTGAAACATGCATCATAGCAGTCCATACAATATGTAATTCAATAGTTCAGCGCAACATAACTTGTCTATTATTTCATGGTTTCATAAGACATGGGTGATTCTTTACAGCACTATGCAAACTCCAGGCTTCTCTCTAATTCAGCTTCCTGGCTTCCCTCCATAGTGAACATAGGTGGAATTCCCTCAAAGAGGAAGTCCATGACGGGTGCTTCATTTCTAGCCCACAGGAGCCTAGATCCACACAACAGTCTCCACTAACAACTGTGTTCTACCCTGCTCCACACACGACACCAGCCATTCTCAACTAGGGTTTCTTCAGAGGATAAGTGGGGTTTCTTGATGTGTTAGGCCGTGTACACACGATCAGTCCATCCGATAAAAACGGTCCAAAGGACAGTTTTCATCAGTTAACCGATGAAGCTGACTAATGGTCTGATGTACCTACAC
This sequence comes from Rana kukunoris, assembly GCA_029574335.1. Classification (NCBI taxonomy): domain Eukaryota; kingdom Metazoa; phylum Chordata; class Amphibia; order Anura; family Ranidae; genus Rana; species Rana kukunoris. The sequence continues at coordinate 28,483,307 of CM056057.1, forward strand.
ACCATCGGTTAAAAAAACGATTGTGTTAGAACGCAGTGACGTTTACGTGTTTTAACACAACGACGTGCTGAAAAAAATGAAGTTCAATGCTTCCAAGCATGCGTCAACTTGATTCTGAGCATGTGCAGCCTTTTAACCAATGCTTTTGCATACTAAGGATCGGTTTTGACCCATCGGTTAAGCGTCCATTGGTCAAATTGTAAAGCAAGTTCTCTTTTTTTTGACCGAAGGATAACTGATCGATGGGGCCCACACACGATTGGTTTGGACCGATGAAACGGTCCTTCAGTCCGTTTTCATTGGTTTTGACCGATCGTGTGTATGCGGCCTTTCTGATTGGCATGCCCTGGGGCCAACAAAACTTGACAGAGCCAGCAACATGATACCAATGACCAGTGGCGTCACTAGGGGGTGGCTACTGGGGCTATAGCCCTGAATCTGTGGCCCATAGCCCTGAGTCTCAAACTTAGGGTTGGCTCTGGTCTACATCTGCTAAGCTGGTGGCCAGGGGAGGAACATGACTAGTTAACCACTTAAGGACCGGACCAATATGCTGCCAAATGACCCAAGGGGTTTTTGCGATTCGGCACTGCGTCGCTTTAACAGACAATTGCGCGGTCGTGCGACGTGGCTCCCAAACAAAATTTGTGTCCTTTTCTTCCCACAAATAGAGCTTTCTTTTGGTGGTATTTGATCGCCTCTGCGATTTTTATTTTTTGCGCTATATACAAAAATAGAGCGACACTTTTGAAAAAAAAAACAATATTGTTTACTTTTTGTTATAAGAAAAATCAATAAACTAAATTTTAGTCAAACATTTAGGCCAAAATGTATTTAGCCACATGTCTTTAGTAAAAAAAAATCAGCTACCTAGCGGGAACAGCGACACTAATACAGCGATCAGAAAAATGATCGCTTAGTGATGCTGGCAATAGGGAGTGGAAGAGTTAACTAGGGCGGTGATCAAGGGGTTAAAACTTTATTAGGGGGGGTACCGGGGCTACCCAGGACCTAACACTAACTGACTGTCACACTGCCTGTCACACTGACACTAAATACAGTAATCATACATGTATGATTACTGCATTCAGTGACACTGTGACAGGGAGGAGGGGGGGGCGATCGAGGGGGTTAAATGTGACTATATGTAGTGTGTGTCAGTGTAGTGTTAGTGCAGACTTACTTGTGTTGTGATCTCTCCTCAGCGGTGGTTGAAAAAAATGCAGAGGGAGAGATTACATCGCTTCCTCCTTCCTGTGTTTACACAGGAGGAGGAAGTGACAGGGCGGGGGGCACGCGCATTGGCTGAGAGCGATCCTGAGGGGGCGGACAAAAACGAATAGCCGCCCCTCATCCCGGACCACTGCATGTACCGGGAGGGGGTCCCGATCGGACCCCCGACCCACCTCAAGGCACCAACATATATATACGTTGATGTGCCTGTCAGTGCCATTGTGCCAACGTAAATGTACATGCGGCGGTCCTTAAGTGGTTAATGTTATCAGGCACACGTTGTTATCTATATTCAGCAGTTCTGACAACTTAATCAATGTCCCGACGTCCACTTCTATACCAATCTACCAGGCAATGTAATTGTCAGGAACTGTAGCACAAGGATTTCTCCGCTGGGACTATTTCATGATTTTCGGGCTCAGGCAGGGTAATCCATGAGCTGCGGTTCCCAGCAATTACATTGCCCGGCAGATCGGTATAGAAGTGGACTGGCAACCAGTCCAGAGAACGCCGGTGAGCGGGTCCTCTGTCCAGATTGGGATCTCACGGTGCAGCAGGGTCATTGGCGGCTCCCATGCTGCACTGTTTTTATCAACGGATACCGTCAGCTTCTCATTGCTTATGGGACCACCAGTTTAACTGTAGGCTATTTTTTATTTCATTAATATTCTTTCTTGTATCAACATCACCTTATTGGTTTTTGGATTTTATTCTTCTCATGAACATCTCTGAATAAACTTGTGTATGGTCTTCCCTACTGCCACTGAGGGATTTAATTTTATTTGACATCCTTGTTTTGTTGCCATCCATATCCTCCGGGTATGGTCATCATTCAGCTGCACTGGGTTTAGTGTATACTCATTTAATTGTCATTCCCTTTGCTTCTTCATATGATCCAAAAAATGCAAATCGCAGTGAAAACGTGTGTCGAAAAACGCAGCAAGCACCGCAAAAAGCACTGCAAAACGCTCAAAAACAACATGCATAGATGTGAATCGAGCCTAAACTTGCCTAAACTCGAGCCTAAACTTACTATACACGCTGCCGTCATCGGTGCATGCACACTGCAGTAACAGCTGATCTTGCCGTTTCTTCAGGGCCCTATGCCGTGACTGGCGGCACCTGCACACATGCGTGGGGGTAACGTCTTCGTGGCTCCAGCCAATCACAGCGCCAAAAGCCTGAAAACCTGGAAGAAACTCAGGGGGAAAATGGCAGCTGTCTCAGCAATGTGCTGGTGCCTGTCATGAATCTGCCACTTAAGGGTTAATGGTGCAGACTGATTTCAGTGATTGACAGCAGGCTGCCCTATTTAAACACCTCAGCAGCACAGTGTCTTTGCTGCCTGATCTGCAGTTCATACCTGTTCCCGTAACTTCCTGTGATCTGACCTGTTTCCTGTGTTTGACCTGGCTTGTTTTGACTACGATTGATCTCTGTTATCCTGATCCCGGCCTGCCTTGTGACCACTCTCAGCTCTACCTTGCTTGATATCCTGTTGCCAAACTTTGCCTGTATCCTGACCATTTTATGCCTGTCGTCTGTACCTACATCTGATCGTCTGTTACCAAACCCTGCTTGTCTGACAACGTATACAGTGTCTCCCCAGCCCTGCATCTTCCATCCTGTTCCTGTTACCTGCTGCACCAGCTGGACTGACAAGAACAAGATGAACCAGGCACCCATACACCGCCAGGCTCTTGTGGCCACTGTTGCAACATCGGTGGCCCTTGAGCCGGGGTTGTACGAGAAGGCCTTCCCACTGCACGTCAGGCTCGCCCGGCAGGTACGTAACAGTGCCGCTGCAACAGATTTGTTCTAAGGTAAGTATTTCAGAATGAGCTACAGGTCTTTATTTTTAGGCTTACAACCTCTTTAACAATTTAAAAAAACAGTTACATTCCCAGCATGCCGGGATTGCTAACTGTCACATTTGCTTATACTGTCAACCAAATATCAAACCATCCAATGGCATGTATCATAACTGATCACATGTGCAGAATCATGGCAGCTGAAGATTAAACTGAAACCAAGATGACAGCTTCCTTGGCTGACAACGGTAGGGGGGCTTACTTCCACTTCAAGCACTCCGTGACACAGGGAAGGCAGAGCTGTAGGATCACATGATCCACACGAAAAAGGTACCGTATTTATCGGCGTATACCGCACACTTTTTTGCCCTGAAAATCAGGGTATACGCCGATAGCCGCTTTCCCGCGTCTATTTCGAATACTGTACCGGCATATACCGAGCGCAGTACACTCGGGTATAGTCGGGCAGACTCGGCTTCTCTCGCGCTGACGTCCTGGACGTACAGGACGTCAGCGCGAAAGGAGCCGAGCCTGCTCGACTATTCACGAGTGTACTGCGCCTGCATATACCGAGCACAGTACACTCGCGTATAGTCGGGCAGGCTCGGCTCCTTTGTGATCGGTTTTCCAAAAAGGAGGAAAACCATGGTAAATTACCTTCTGCGACTCTGGCTACCTCAGCCAGCCAAGTCAGTAAAAGTTTGAGGTCTACCATGTCGAAGGCTGCGCTTAGGTCCAGCATAATCAGGAGACAAGATTCTCCTTCGTCTGCGGCCTCAAGAGCGTCGTCCCATATTTTGAGCAATGCTGTTTCCGTCCCATGTCCGGGACGGAAGCCCGATTGAAATGGATCAAGTAGATTATGGGTATCTAGATGCTGTTGCAGCTGTTGTACCACTACTTTCTCCATTACCTTTGAGAAAATGTTTAGCCTTGTTATAGGATGGCGGTGAGTTGGGTCCTTGGGGTCCAGGGTAGGTTTCTTCAAGATGGGCTGGATTGTGCCCTCTTTCAGCACGGAGGGCACTATGCCTTCCTTAAATGACTGGTTTATAAGCTGCGTGATGGGAGGTGCCAGGATATCGGCACATTCCTTCAGCAGTTTAGTGGGGATGATATCATTAGGCGCTGTGCTGTTACGCAAAGTACCGATGATATTTTCTGTGGCATCGATGGAGATAGGTTCCAGAGTGAACTTTGTTGAATGTAGAAAGTTTGGGCGTTGTGTGGTTGATTGAGGGGGGGGGGTTGAGGGGGGTATTGTTTTGCTGAATGCTTTCCCGGATTCTCTCAATTTTACTGATGAAGAAATCCGACAATTCATTGCAAAATTCATGGGTATCTGAATTGGGGGCTTCAAGACAGCCTGGATTCATGGTCTGCGTGACCAGCTTGAAGAGTTCACGGGGGCGGTTTAGGGCGCTGTTGATAGCCTTGGAAAAAAAAAATCTTGGCTTTGAAGATTTCTTTGTGGTATTTTCTTGTTGCTGCTTTGTGGATGGAGAGGTTCTCCTCAGAAGCGCTTCTTTTCCATGCGGCTTCCGCCCTTCTGCGCTCTTGCTTCAGTAGCGAAAGCTGGTTGTTGAACCAGCCGGACTTGTTTTTCCGGATATGGACTTTGCGTTTTGGTGCTACTAAGTCGGCTGACTGTAGTAGGGCTGCATTTATGGCATCCAGTGTATCTGAGGCTGTTCGAAATGGTTGAATTGTTTTAATTTTATTTTCCAAGGTAGATTTGCAGAGTTCCAAATGGAGCTTCTTCTGAGATCTAGTCCAGTGTGTTGACACCGGCTTGAGTGTTTTTTATAAATGGGGGAGTTTTGGAAATGATGAATTTAATTGCATGGTGATCTGTCCATGGCAATGGTTCATTTTCTAAAATACTTATTTTCAGTTTTCAGTTTCAAAAACTCCTGATCTACTGGGATTTTAATGCACAACCATCTCTAGGGTTTACAGAGAATGGTCCAAAAAAGTGAAAATATCCAGTGAGCTGCAGTAGTGTGCAAGACCACACCCGGTGCCACTCCTGTCAGCTTTGAACAGCATACTGAGGCTACAATTCACAGCAGGCTTACCAAAATTTGACAATAGAATATTAGAAAAAACATTTCCTGGTCTGAGGAGCCTGAAATTCAGCTGCAACATTCTGATAGTAGGGTCAGAATTTGGCAAAAACAACATGAAAGCAACAGTTTAGACTGGCAGTGGAGGTGTAATGGCGTGAGGGGTATTTTTTTGGCCCCCTTCGGCCACTTAGTACCAATTGAGCAACGTTTAAGTCTACCTGAGCATTGTTGCTGATAGGGTTATGCCGATACTGATAATAGTATCAGTACCGATACCAAGCGTTGGCAGGAGTACCGACACCAAGCATTTGCAGGAGTAACGACACTCTTGCAAATGCTCCGCTTAATCCGATACCTGTTGTATTGGGCCAGGCATCCTCAGTGTAGCTGTAGCTGGGGGGCCGGGCAGCCTCACAGTTGATCAGTGCAGTGGTGGGGGCAGTTACAAGCACCGGTCCCCCTGTATATATAGCCTTTCAATAAAGCAGCTGACAGCCGCTTCTCCCGCTCTCCCTCTTGTGGCTTTATTGAAAGGATATACAGCAGTGGTTCTCAACCTGGTGGTCGGGACCCCCTCGGGGGTCAAATGATGATTTGCCAGGGGTCACCGAATCCTGGGCTGTTCTTGAAGCCCACACCACTCTCCTAGTCTTCCTCTAGCACTGCCACTCATCCCATCCCCCCACCACCACCAAGGAGTAAGGAATAAAAATAGAGAATACATGGAAAGGAGATGAAAAGCGGGGGAGGAACAAAGAAAAAGGGAGAGAAATAATAAGCGAAAGAACAAGAAAGAGGGCTAGAGAGAGGGATGGGAAAAAAAACAAGAATCAGAATAGAGAGAGATAAAAGGAGAACAAAGATTAAGAGTGGTACGTCCTTGAATGTACCATTAGGGGTTTTAATATTGTACGAGTGGAAGGGACTCAGGGAGCGCTAACTGTTTGTTGGTTAGGGGCGCAAATTACTGTATTTATTGGCGTATAACACTCACTTTTTTACCCTGAAAATAGAGGGTAAACTGTGCCTGCGCGTTATACGCATGGGACTGTGGAAAGTTTTTTTCTGTAACTTCCCTCTAAGGCCGCGTACAGACGAGGAGACATGTCAGCTGAAACATGTCCGACGGACCGTTTCCAGTGGACATGTCTCCTCGGATTTTGGTCTGATGGCGTGTACACACCATCCGACGAAAATACCCTCGGACTGAGGATGCAGTGACGTGGCGGTGACGTTGACGCCACCACGTCACCACTCCAGGAAGAAAAATACTTCCACTCATGCGTCAAATCCATTCGACGCACGCGGGAGATTTATGTCCGCTGGTTAGGCGTACTAACCAGCGGACATGTCCGACGGACAGGTTTGCAGCGGACAAATTTCAAAGCATGCTTTGAAATTTGTCCGCTGGAAAAACCTGTCCGCTAGGTCGTACACACGATCAGATATGTCCGCTGAAACTGGTCGGCGGACCAGTTTCAGCGGACATGTTCGATCGTGTGTACACGGCCTTAAAGTTAGGGTGCATGTTATACGACAATAAATACAGTACATGTCTTGTCTTTGGTGCTGAAAACCCATGCTACGATTTATTTATTTTTTACTGTTAGGGGTCCCCACAACTTGGGAAATTTTATCAAGGGGTCACAGCACTAGAAAGTTTGAGAGCCACTGATATACAGGGTGACCGGTGCTTGTTACTGCCACCACCTTCGCACTGATCACCCCTGACTGTCCTCTGTGTGTTCCTCCCTCTCTCTGGTGTCCTCCTCCCTCTCTTTGTCTCCTCCTCCTCCTGTCCCCTAAAAAAGAAAAGAAAAAGAAACTGTCATTGCATTCATCTATATGAGGAGAAGATTGCGGTAGGTCCTGGTAGTAAGGCGAGGCACTCAAAGACTCGCACCGTCGGCAATTACCAGTGGGGCATCTCCAGTGATGCATCAGTCTGTCTCGAGCTGGCCTTTCTTCATTAACTATTATGTAGCGGATACTTAATATTCATTAAATACTGTAGCTGATAGCATTGTATAGCCCTGATAGCTTGAGCCCTGAGAACTTTTCATGGAGCAAGACAAAAGATACCATAAACTGAGACCCAGCTGCTCTTTTAGGGCTCAATATACCACAAAAAATCCTCCTGCGCTCTGGTGTATCGCCAAACTGGGTGTATCAGTATGGTATAAAGGCAAAGTCTTAAGTCTTGCAGCCCTCCACAGAACAAAGGGTGTTCATATGGCTAAAATGAAAAAAAAGAAAAGAAAGGAGGGCGCACCGACCTTGTGCATTACCACTTATACATTTTAATATACACAAAAAAAAAAGCAATGGTCCTACTTACAAACATTCAGTAGTAAGCGCATTAAAAACAGCTGAACATGGACCTCACGGCACCTGCACCGGCAGGTGCCGTGAGGTCCATGTTCAACTTTTAGGGCTCATGCAGATGGCTGGCATTAAAACTGAGGGTTGTTTCAGGATTAATCTGTACAGACAAAACTGTAATTCAGAAAAAAATTCTAACAATATTAAACCATAGGAATCATATTTTGTCCATTTTTATCTCTAAAGCCCAACTCTAGGCTAATCATACATTTACAGATAGAGTAGGGAAAGGTTGCTATCATTGACTATTGAAAATACATTTAACTTTTTAAAATATACAAGGAGTCTACATTGGTGGGAAGCCATTTAAAATATCATTGACTTTATACAGTACAAAAGAATTTGTATATAAAAAAAGTAAACATTAAAAAAGTGCTATATATATATAATGTACTTCAAGAACCCAATATAGGGCTCCTAACAACATCTCCCATAGTCACAAGGACATTGTCATGCTTGTGAAATAAATACACATATACAAATGTACAGACCTAAGATCTCACAATGTGTTTTGCGAATAATTCCACTTCTTCCAGGGGAATGTCAAAGAGTATTAAAGAATATGATACCCCAACATTTCATATTCCTGCTATGTGCCTGTTGTACCATGTGCTTGTGTTAAAAAGTATGGATATGCTGAACACCCCCCGGTTCGGTTTGCAGCAGAACATGCAAACAGGCAAAGATTTGTTCGAACACCGTTAAAGTCTATGGGACACGGACATGAAAAACCAAAAGGGATAATTTTAAAGGTTAATATGCAAGTTATTGTTCTAAAAAGTGTTTAGGGACCCGGCTCCTGCCCCAGGGGACATTTATCAAATTTTTTCAAAAAATGTAGTTTTTTTGGGAGCAGTGATTTTAATATTACTTTAAGTGAAACAATAAAAGTGAAATATTCCTAAGAATATCCATAGCAAAATCTTGGAGGTCCCCTACTATTCCTTTTTATCTATTGAAGACTAAATTGTCCTGGATAATGGTGAATGAGAGGTTGTCGGCTATTTTAGCTGACAAGTTCACTGGGTTTAATATCTCACGACCACGTAATGATCTGGGCCAACACCGGTGGATCTTCTTTTGAGGTAGGAGTGCACCCCCCCCCCTTCCCTTCTTTTCTATTGGCTATCCCTTTTCTATTACTCTTTTCTCTATTTTCTCTTAGAATTTGTTATTGTGTGACGGGTCCTTGAGGCCAGTTGGAAATTCAGTTAGGTGGTCCCGAGCTAGGTCTGATTTAGATCTTGTTAGTTAACAGTTGTAGTACGAGGACCCAAGAGAATAGTGTATGCTGGTTATATATTTGCACTTTCAATGACTCGTACTTGTACGTTTGTTCTCATTTAAATTTCATACCTTGGGGTGTCTATAGTATGCCTGTAAAGTAGAGCATGTTTCCCGTGTTTATAACACTCTCTGCACAAAATGAAATTTCTAAAGGAAAAAAAATCATGTTAAACTACTCGTGGCTATAATGAATTGTCGGGTCCCGGCAATACAGATAAAAGTAATTGAAATTCATTGAAAAATAATATTAATAATGTTTAATGCGTGGGGGTCCCCCACAAATTTAATTAACATGCGCTTCAAGTCTGGTATGGATTTTAAGGGGAATTCTGTGCCAAAATAAAAAAAATTGCGAATGACATGCAAGCTGTATACCAGCTCTTTTATAACTGAGGGTGGGGCCAACCGTGACATGCCAGGTGTTTCCACCCCCTCTGATGCAACATGGGTTTCCCGTGATGCGTCAGAAGAGGTGGGGGTCACACAGCCGCGCGCCATTCGGCTGGGAGCCTCCGGTGGAGGCGATATCGTTTGTAGCGGCGGGTCCGGGATCGTAGAAGGATTATGGCGCTGGACTTTTTTTTATTAAAGGACTTGTCCCAACTTGGTGTTTTTTTTTACATTTTGACACTTTTTTTTTGTGAAATGGTGGGGTACTATGTACCCCGTTACCTATTCACATAGGGGGGCAGCATCTGGGGGTCCCCTTTGTTAAAGGCCAGGTGCCAGAACTAAGTGGAGAAGCAGGGCCATTACAGTTTTTCTCTATTGTTTTGGCTCATTTCTTGAAACCGAAATGACATTCTCAAAACTCTAAGATCATTTGGCAAAACAGTCTTACAGTTCAGCACAACACTATTACTCACGTGCAAAAGCTCATATCTTTCCCAAAACTGTTCACTCTTGCTTCAAAACCATATTCCTTTCCCATATAAAGAGTCAGTGCCTCCAAAATGGCAAAGATTCTTCTCAATTGCTTTGGCTCATTTCTTAAAAAAACAGACCAGACATTCTCAGCTCTTTTGGTGCTTTTGCCAAAATAACCTGGATGGTTCGGCACAACACCATGGTTCACCTTCAAAAGTTCATATCTTTCCCAAAACAGTTCACTCATGTGTCAAAACTAAATTTCTTTTTCATTCAACTAGTCAGTGCCCCCAATGCATCATCCCTTTGGCATTGTATAAGCACTGCAAGTCAAAATGTTTAGATGTTTTATCTCTATGGCAGAGGACCATTGAAATATCCCTCATGTCCACCTTTCAGTCTTAGCCCAGTCCTTCATTGCCAATGGTTACTGTACAGTTTTTGTCTAGCTAACTCAATACAATTGTGTATAAAACTGAAAAATAAGAAAAGTTTTTAGGGTAAGAGTAGCCTCCAAGGTTTGACATCACACATTGCACTCATACTGCAAAGGAAAAATTACTTTACAGTATTGTAACCATTATCATTCACACACAAAGTAACTTCCATACATGAGACTAAAAAGAAAACGTACACAGCATAATATATGGAAATATAAACACACAAACAAAAAACAAGGACAATTAGGGCCCTTTCACAAGTGCGGACGAACGGTCCGCTTTTTCTAAGTCCGTAAACGGACTTAGAATGGGGCCCTATGGGAGCGGATCCGTTAGCGGATGATGCATCCGCTAACGTCCGCCTAAGATCCGCGTCCGTCTGGATCCGTTTTGCGGACGGAAGAAAACCCTATTTTTCTTCCGTCCGGTGGATCGGATCGGATGCAAACGGACAGACGGTCCGTTTTCATCCGATTCCCCATAGGGGATAGCGGAGGAGAGACAGGGCGGTCCCTGCACAGTGTGCGGGGACCGCCCTGTCCGCCGACAGCTGAGCGGGACCCCCCGCTGAGCCGACGGACACACACGGAGTGGACCGAAAAACGGTCCGCACCGTGTGAAAGAGGCCTTACTGTAAATTTAGCCTACAATGCTGTAAATAAAGCTCGAGTTTCACAACTACTGTAAGGCCCCTTTCACACGGGGCGGATCAGTAATGATCCGCCCCGTGAACCTCCACTTGCTCAGCGGGGATCGCTCCATTGATCCCCGCTAAGCCGGCGGATGACAGGGAGGTCCTCGCACACTGTACAGGGACTGCCCTGCCAGCTATCCGCTCTCTCCTATGGGGGGATCGGATGAACATGGACCGTCTGTCAGTGTTCACCCAATCCAATCCGCCAGACGGATGGAAAAGTAGGTTTTTCCTCCGTCACACTTTGGCGGACCGGAGTGGGTCGGATGTCAGTGGGCATGTCACCCCTGACATCCGCAGCTCCATAGAGGAGCACAGAGTGCCCATTCAGGTCCGCCTAAAAAACTGGCAGTTGGACCTGAACAGGCCACCCGTGTGAAAGAGCCCTAACATCTCGTCACTGGTCGCTGTCCTCACCCTCCCTCTCCTGGGTACTGTCCTCACCCTCCTGTCCATCCACACGCTGCTGACTGTCTGGCCACAGATTCCCATCAACATTGCAGCGTATATCCTCCCTTGCGATGCATTGAGGGAAGAAACAAGGGAGATGTCGCAACCATCGCCTACACTGATCTCCTGTAATATTCTCACAGGCAGCGTCTATTGCATGGAGCAGGGACCTCTGATATTGAGCCTGATGCTCATACACTCTCCACCTCTAAGCGCAGAAAAACTCCTCAATAGGATTGAGGAAAGGAGAGTAAGGTGGTAGGAACACAATATCCATCCTTGGATGAGCAGTGAACCAGGCCCTGATAAGCGGGCCACAGTGGAAATTCACATTGTCCCATACAATTATATATTGTGGTAGGTGAGGCCCTATGAGACCTCTCTCATTTTCTGGGATCAAATCCAAATGAAAGTGGTCCAAGAAGATGAGGAGCTTCTGTATTTTGTATGGGCCAAGACTGGGCATGTGAGTGGCCACACCATTCTTAGAAATGGCAGCACACATAGTTATATTGCCCCCTCGCTGTCCTGGGACATCCACCATGGCCCAGTGGCCAATAAAATTACGGCCACGTCTTTGGCCCTTGGCCAGGTTGAAGCCAGCCTCATCCCCATACAATACAGTTACAGACAGCTACATAGGAATGTTCTATGTTCTGCACAAGTTCAATATACTACTGGCCAGTATTCCAGTGGATCCAAACCTTGGGTACATGTACCCTATGCAGAGGTACTACAGGGGGTATTTGACAGAAAGGGGAGGGGAAAAATTATGAAATTACTGAAATGTTACAGTAACATTATTAGATAGATTTCCATGGGAGGCACTACTGTAATTGCAGCTCTTTGACCCTTTTACTTACTGTATTGTAGGTTATATTCTTCAAAATAAGGATTATAATGATAATTGCATCATACAGTAAGCTGCAGTTTTTACTGTAATACTGGAATACTACTGTAAACTGTATTATCAATATTGTAGAAAATAAACTATTCCATACCATTCCATAGTTTATTTTCTACAATATTTTTCTTGTAATGGTTAGTATCATACCTAACATCCCACTGAAGTAATATACTGTAATACTGTAGGCCTATCACACACACACTAAATGAATACGCAAATGAGTAAATAAACATATTTGTTGCTCTATGCACAGTGTCCTGTCCTATACATTGATTGTGAGGGCATGGTTGATGACATGGTCTATAATTGTCGCCCAAATTTCATTAGGGACAGCATGGTGTCTTCGTGCTCCTCAGCTTCTTCCCCCTATTCCACCATCACGCACCCTTACTCCTCCTCTTCTTCCTCTTCCTCTTCCTTGGGCAGGCAGTTGCCCGTGTTCATCTACTTGGCCAGGTGCCTCCATGTTCAGACATTGTACTGGTCCTGCATGGTCAATCTCTATATATACATGTTTGGCAGCATTCACAATACAGTAATGGACAGTACCTGTCAGGTAACTAAACATACTGTTTGATTGGTCATCTGAGACCAACTCCTCCTTCGTTCAAGTTCTAGTTTTACCTGACTGTCAATTGCTGTACTGATTTTATCAAATGTTCCAAGAGATTCATATATGGTATTCATGGTATTGTGTTCCTGAATAATTTTGACAATTGAACAGACTATTGTGCATGTGATGACTTAAACAATGAAATGACGCTGACACGTTTTGGAGAGAACGACCATTTAGACTGAGATATGACAATCAGTTTGGATCAACAAGATCTATTCAATTGGAAATTGTGCTAAATGTAGGTTACTTGTACTAAATCATTTGAGAAATGTACTGAGACATTTCCTAAGACATTTTCAATTTGATGAAATGAATGAGAAATGCCATTCAGTTGTGAACAATTGCAAAGTGGTTTGGAGATTTGTCCATGTTGTTTTGAGAATGTCATTTCTGTTTCAAGAAATGAGCCAAACCAATAGAGAAAAACTGTAATGTCCACCTTGCACAAAGGTAGAACGCTGAGAAAATCCACTGAATGCCAGGCAAGCGAGTCACTGTTTTCAGTAGGCAACAGGACAGCCACTCGGCAAAGAACCCCTAAAGCTAGTGTCGTCCCCGTGGTAGTGGTGCCTACTACCTTGACCTTTAGTTTCCACAGGGTTTGGTCCAACATGGCATATACAATTGTGCTCATAAGTTTACATACCCTGGCAGAATTTATGTCTTGGTCATTTTTCTGAGAATATGAATGATAACACAAAAACATTTATTTCACTCATGGTTAGTGTTTGGCTAAAGACACTTATTATAAATCAACTGTGTTTACTCTTCATAAATCAAAACGGCAACAGAAACTACCCAAATGACCCTGATTGAAAGTTTTCACACCCTGGTGATTTTGGCCTGATAACATGCACACAAGTGGACACAAAGGGGTTTGAATGGCTATTAAAGTTACCCATCGTCACATATAATCTGTTTTTTTGTAATTAGTGTGTGTGTGTCTGTGTATGAAAGGTCAAAGAGTTTCTGGACTCCTGACAGACCCTTGCATCTTTCATCCAGTGCTGCACTGATGTTTCTGGATTCTGAGTCATGGGGAAAGCAAAATAATTGTCAAAGGATCTGCTGGAAAATGTAGTTGAACTGCATAAAACAGGAAAGGGATATAAAAAGATAACAAAGGAATTAGGAATGCCAGGTAGACCAACTAAAATTTCAGCCACAACTGCCAGGAAAATTGTTCGGGATACAAAGCAAAACCCACAAATAACTTCAGGTAAAAAACAGGACTCTCTGAAAACATGTGATGTGGCTGTTTCAAGATGCACAATAAAGACACTTGAAGAAAGATGGGCTGCATAGTCAAGTCCCCAGAAGAAAGCCATTACTACACAAATGCCACAAAGTATCCCGGTTACAATATACTAAAGAGGACAGAGACAAGTCTCAAACCTTCTGGCACAAAGTCATTTGGAGTGATGAGACCAGAATTTAGCTTTTTGGCTGCAACCATAAACACTACATTTGGAGAGGAGTCAACAAGGCGTATGATGAAAGGTACACCATTCCTACTGTGAAACACGGAGGTGGTTCGCTAATGTTTTGGTGATGTGTGAGCTACAAAGGCACATGAAATTTGGTCAAAATGTATGGCAAGATGCATGCAATATGTTATCAAAAAAATCTGGAGGAAGATTTGCATTCATCAGCCAGGAAGCTGCGCATGGGATGTACTTGGACATTCCAACATGCCAATGATCCAAAACACAAGGCCAAGGCGACCTGTCATTTGCTACAGCAAAACAAAAGTGAAGGTTCTGGAGTGGCCATCTCAGTCTCCTGACCTCAATATCATTGAGCCACTCTGGGGAGATCTCAAACGTGCCGTTCATGCAAGACAGACCAAGAATTTACAGGAACTGGAGACTTTTTGCCAAGAGGAATGGGCAGCTTTACCATCTAAGAAGATAAAGAGCCTCATCCACAAATACCACAACAGACTTCAAGCTGTCAATGATGTTAAAGGGGGCAATATATCGTATTAAGAACTGGGGTACTTTTGATCAGGGTCATTTGGGTAGTTTCTGTTTTCATTATGATGTAAAAAGAGTAAACACAGTTGATTGATATTAAATGGCTTCAGCCAAACACTAAATCCCTGTACACATGATTGGTTTGTCTGATGAAAATAGACCGATGGACCGTTTTCATTGGACAAACCCGATCGTTGATTGATATTAAATAGCTTCAGCCAAACACTAAATCCCTGTACACATGATTGGTTTGTCTGATGAAAACAGACCGATGGACCGTTTTCATTGGACAAACCCGATCGTGTGTGGGCCCCATCTGTTTAGTTTCCTTCTGTGAAAAAAAATAGAACATGTTTTAAATTTGGTTCAGTCAAAAATCCACGCATGCTCAGAATCAAGTCGACGCATGCTCGAAAGCATTGAACTTCATTTTTCTCAGCACGTTGTAGTGTTTTACGTCACCCCATTTGGACACGGTTGGATTTTTGACCGATGGTGTGTAGGCAAGACTAATGAAAGTCAGCTTCATCGGATATCCAACGAAAAAATCCATCGGATTAGATTCCATCAGATATCCAATCGTGTGTACAGGGCTTAACCACGAGTGAAAGAAAAGTGTTTGTGTTATCATTCATATTCTCAGAAAAATGGCCAAGAAATCATAAATTCTGCCAGGGTATGTAAACTTGTGAGCACAACCATACATACTTTCATTGGTCCAAGCTGAATCAGTGTAATTATGCAGTAAAAGCCATACCGAAACTTCAGCTCCAGCGTTCCCCTCCATCATATGACCACAACCGTCAAATAAAAGTTGGATTTTGCAACCATCAGTTGACACCTTTTGGTCGTGTCACCTGAGTGCAAGCCACAGAACCAGTGGAAGGGGATTAGGAAGAAGCACAAACACCTCCTGGGAGGAAAACAATAAAAAAAAAAAAGTTTTTTCAAACTAGTCTAAAAGTTTTCAACCCCTCAAATTGTTCACCTAGTCCTAGGAATATCTTCTACCGCCCACAGGCTTGAACTTATTACGTGAAATCAGGAGAACAAAATCATGAAAAGTCGACGGTTCATCTTGAGGGTCTTCGTCAGAAAGCATCCTGCTTTGTTGTGATGCTAGTGCGATTGCTGACTTTGAACAAAGAAGAATTGAGCCTCGGGGTGTGTAGTCACTACCATGAATAGGATCTCTCACACAGCCCCAGCCCCCACAGATGGCCCTATAATAGCTTAGAGAGATTTCCTGCCGTTCGGCCTACAAGACTGGACACTGTTAACTGCTTCTGCTCTAGAGGGACCGTAAGAACTTTTCTTGTGACCTTGACCACCAGTGGAAAAATGTGAGTATCTGCCGAAATATCGAGGACGGGTTACTTTAGAAGTTTAGAATATCTTTTTCTTTAGTTACAAAACCTGGAATATCATTAGAACACAAAGAAGGATTTATAGACTGAGAATAATGTATCCTGACAGGTCTGGCTTTATTTCGAGACCCTACATCGTAGGGATAATGACTTCATCCAATCCTACACAAGGACTGTCAGAACTTGACTAGCATATATTGGAGTATAAAGATTCTGTCCAGTTCCACTGTTAGCAATAGTTTCTAATCTAGAGAGTTGGGATCTGATTGTTATGCGGAGCAGAGTTACTTTGATAACACATCCTAGGTTTATAGAATAGAAAGAGCACCACAATATATACTCTGTAGATTGAGGACTATTGCAATAAGAACTATTAGAAAATAATTAACTTCCCACATTTACATGCTTGAGTGGATAATTCACAGATACCCAATTAATTTGATTTGCTTCATATTTTAGACAGACCTCAACTATTTAAGATATGGAGTAGATCAGGGGTGCTCAAACTTTTGTCAAAGAGGGCCAGATTTGATGAAGTGAACGTGCGTGAGAGATGACTATTTTGCCTGACATTCTTTGAACCATTAAAATTTGGTCTAAGTGTGTTCTGCCCAACAAGAATTATCTTGCATTTGTGGCTGTGTGTGGTATATAGATGAGCTCTGGCGTGTTATTTGGATAGACAGTATTTATCGGCGTATAACACGCACAGGCTTAGCATTGCCATGAATGCAGCCTCACCATTGCCCTGAATGCAGCCTCACCATTGCCCTGAATGCAGCCTCACCATTGCCATGAATGCAGCCTCACCATTGCAACCAATGCAGCCTCACCATTGCAAACAATGCAGTCTCACCATTGCAAACAATGCAGCCTCACCATTGCAAACAATGCAGCCTCACATGTGCCATGAATGCAGCCTCACATGTGCCATGAATGCAGCCTCACATGTGCCCTGAATGCAGCCTTACATGTGCCCTGAATGCAGATTTACCATTGCAATCAATGCAGCCTTACCATTGCAATCAATGCAGCCTTACCATTGAAACCAATGCAGCCTCACATGTGCCATGAATGCAGCCTCACATGTGTCATGAATGCACCCTTACCATTGCCATCAGTGCAGCATGATCGATGCCCATTAGCAGCCTGGGGGCATCAGGCAGAGGGAGGGGGCGGGACGAGTGCCGACAGATTACAAACAGGAGAATCTCTTGTTTACTCTGTGGCCTCTTTAAACAAAGTCCCGCCTCCTATGATAGACAGAACAGTCGTCCAATGGCATCTCATGAGACGGGACTTCCAATTCAGACGCTGCTGAGTAAACAGGAGATTCTCTTCATGTAATCTGACGGCGTTCGTCCTGCCCACTCCAAGGCAGCGCCGATAAATACGGTATATATCTTTTGTGGCCCTGGGGGCCGAAAACAATATTTATATCCAAATCTCCAGGGGGGCCATATTAAATCAACAGGAGGCCACATTTGGCCCGCGGGCCGGACTTTGGACATGCCTGGAGTAGATATTTATAACTACTAGTAGTAGAGTAGTATATGGGTGTAAAAAAAGGGGCAAACTAAACCCTAGCCAAATGCAGCCAGTACTCCAGTGTTGGATATGTGCTGTGGCTTGATAGATTATTAAATATCTAATCCCGATCACCCCTTGTCAGGCGTCAAAACAAGGCATTTGACATTGGTGGAACTACCAGGATCGCAAAATTGCAACAGGGCCTTGGCGTTCCACCACCGTGGGGGGGGCCAATACAAAAGGCCCACTGCAAAACATGGGCTCGGTTCACACTGCTGCAACCCCAAAGTCATGCAACTTACTTGTGATTGTCTTGCGACTTCCTTGCGACTATTGAGATTTCAAATTGTCTACAGTACTCAAATCGCATCAAAGTCACAGGAAATAAAATCACCAGACATCTGGACTGGTATAGCTGTGGGGAGGAACGGGTAAGTAAATCACCTTTTTTTTCTCCCCAGGCATAGGGACCAGTTTACACCACATGCAGTCCAGTGCGTTTTTAATCTGCATCAATGCATTTTAAGTAGGTAACATGAATTCCAATGGCATAGTTCACACCAGTGTAGTGCATTCCAGTGCAGTTAAAAGTAGAACAGGCTGCATTTTCTCTGACTGGAGTGTATCTGATTAACCACTTAAGACCCGGACCAAAATGCTGCTAAAGGACCTTGCCCCTTTTTGCGATTCGGCACTGCGTCGTTTTAACTGACAATTGCGCGGTCGTGCCAACAAAATTGGCGTACTTTTTTCCCCACAAATAGAGCTTTCTTTTGGTGGTATTTGATCACCTCTGCGGTTTTTATTTTTTGCGCTATAATCAAAAATAGAGCGACAATTTTGAAAAAAAAGCAATATTTTTAACTTTTTGCTATAATAAATATCCCCCAAAATATATATAATTTTTTTTTCCTCAGTTTAGGCCGATACGTATTCTTCTACCTATTTTTGGTAAAAAAAATCGCAATAAGCGTCTTATCGGTTGGGTTTCGCAAAATTTATAGCGTTTACAAAATAAGGGATAGTTTTATTGCATTTTTATTATTTTATTTATTTTTACTACTAATGGCGGCGATCAGAGATTTTTTTCGTGACTGCGACATTATGGCGGACACTTCGGACAATTTTGACACATTTTTGGGACAATTGTCATTTTCACAGCAAAAAATGCATTTAAATTGCATTGTTTACTGTGAAAATGACAGTTGCAGTTTGGGAGTTAACCACAGGGGGCACTGTAGAGGTTATGTGTTTCCTGTGTGTATTTACAACTGTAGGGGGGTGTGGCTGTAGGTGTGACGTCATCGATCGCGTCCCCCCTATAAAAGGGATGACGCGATCGATGGTGCCGCCACAGTGAAGCACGGGGAAGCCATGTTTACACACGGCTCTCCCCGTTCTTCAGCTCCGGGGACCGATCGGCGCACTCCAGCGGTGATCGGGTCCGCGAGTCCTGGTCACGGAGCTTCGGACCGGGTCACGGGAGCGCGCGGCGGGCGCGCGCCTGTGACCCACGGCTGGGTACCAGTACCGCCGTAAATATACGTGGATGTGCCCAGCCGTGCCATTCTGCCGACGTATATGTGCAGGAGGCGGTCCTTAAGAAGTTAAAGCGGAGGTTCACACAAAAAGGTAAACCTCTGCTTTTCAGAACCCTCCCCCCCTCCGGTGTCACATTTGGCACCTTTTAGGGGGAAGGGGGTGCAGATACCTGTATAATATAGGTATTTGCACACACTTCTGGGAATAGACTCCTGCGGGAGTCATGCCCCTTCCCTCCTGCTGTTTTCTGGAAAACACACTGGTCCCAAGAAACAGCGTGGTTCAGTGAGGACGTGCCGTGCCGCTCACTCATGCACAGTAGGGAACCGCAACACTTCACTTCCTGATTCCCTCACAGAGGTAGGCGGCGGGGGCAGCCGAGAGACAAGCGATTGCTCAGCTTCGGCTGCTGACATCACGGGCACCCTGGACATTTATTAAAAGTCAGCAGCTGCAGTATTTGTAGCTGCTGGGTTTTAATATTATTTTTTTAACTGGCAAAACACTCGTTTCAGCAGACAGATTCGATCGTGTGTACGGGCGAGCCGACGGATTTGGCCACCCGACAGATTGGAAAGCATGCTTACCAATCTGTCGGCTGGGAACCCGTCCGCCCGACATGTCTGCTGGTTAGTACGCTAACCAGCAGACATGTCTTCTCGCACACGCGCCGAATGGTTTCGACGCATGCGCGGAAGTGTTTTACTTCCTGGTGCGGTGACGTGGCGGCGTCAACGTCACCGCCACGTCACCGACACGTCAGCGCGCTGTCTGCTGGCGGGGATTTTGGTTTGCTCATGTGTACACGCGAGCAAATCAAAATCCAAGCAGACAGATTTGTTCAAATCGGTCGGTCCGACCGATTTGAACAAATGGATTGCCTCGTGTGTACGAGGCCTTAACCCCTTCCATACAGGGCATTTTCACCCCCTTCCTGCCCAGACCAATTTTTAGTTTTCAGCACTGTTGCACTTTGAATGACAATTGCGCGGTCAGGCAACACTGTACCCAAATTAAATTGTTATGTTTTTTTCCCCACACAAATAGAGCTTTCGTTTGGTGGTATTTGATCATCTCTGCGGTTTTTATTTTTTGCGCTATAAACAAAAGAAGAGCGACAATTTAAAAAAAAACACAATATTTTTTACTTTTTTATTTAATACATATCACAATTTAAAAAAAAAAAAAAACTTATTTTTCCCTCAGTTTAGACCGATACGTATTATTCTACGTATTTTTGGTAAAAAAAACGCAATAATCGTATATATATATTGGTTTGCGCAAAAGTTATAGCGTCTACAAAATAGGTGATAGATTTATGGCATTTTTATTTTTATTTTTTTACTAGTAATGGCAGCGATCTGCGTTTTTTTTTTGTGACCGTGACATTGCGGCGGACATATCGGACACTTTTGACACGTTTTTGGGACCATTCACATTAACACAGCGATTAGTGCTATAAACTGCACTGATTACTGTGTAAATGTGACTGGCAGTGAAGGGGTTAACACTAGGGGGCGCTGAAGGGGTTAAAGTGTTTCCTGAAGTATGTTCTAACTGTAGGGGGAGGGGGACTCGCAGGGGGAGGAGATCGATGTGTGTTCCTCTGTACTGGGAACACACATCAGTCTCCTCAACGCTGACAGGAGGTGGATCCTGCCGTGATTGCCGTTGGGCACGCGCGCGGGGTCGCGAGTGGTGCCGCGGGCGCGCGCCGCCGGCGGCGCGGGCGCGCTCCCTAGAACGTTGTGCAACGTCCAGTCTCATCGGCGAGGTGTTGTTCAAGACGTAAATCCCCTATGGGCTGGTATTGAAGTGGTTAAACACACCAGAATACATAAAAGCAAAAGACAGGAAGCTTTGGCAAAAAAAATAAGAAAAAAATGAATTGGAATGCATTAGAAACACATCAAAATACATACAAAGCGCACTAGAACGCATACAAGCAAGAAAAAAAAAACTGTAAACTAGAACAAATCTGGGTGGCAGAATGTAGGCAGAAATATGCGGTTCTGCCTGCATTTCCACAAATGCGAGAAAAATGTGTTGAAACCTGTGAGACGCTTGCAGTGGCAGTATTTCCTAATGGCACCCCAAATGCAAGTAGCAGTTGCACATCTTGTTGTACATTTTCCACTGGAAAGAAATCAAAAAATTGCGCTTCACAAAACGCGCTCGGTTCAGTGCCAAAGTTTAATAAAAGAGCTTCTTTGGCGCATTTTTAAAACAGAGGGAGGCTCATTCAAATGAATGTTGCTGCTCCAAAAACGTGCTAAAAAAAAACAAGGAAAAGAACGCAGTGAGTGCCTTATGCCACGTACACGCGATCGGTTCATCCGATGAAAACGGACCGATGGATTTTTTCATCAGGTTACTCGATGAAGCTGACGCTCATCAGTCTTGATAACACACCATCAGTTAAAAATCCGATCGTGTCCAACGCGGTGACGTAAAACACAACGACGTGCAGAGAAAAATTAAGTTCAATGCGCAGATTTTTGACCTATGGATTTCCCCACAGACGATCGTTTTTTTAACCATTACATATTTTAAAAACAGGTTCTAAGTTTTTTCACTGATTGGAAAAAAAAACGATGGGGCCCACACACGATCAGTTCGTCCGATGAAAACGGTCTATCGAACCGTTTTCATCAGACGAACCGATCGTGTGTACAGGGCATTAGGCCTGAAGACTAGTTAAAACTCTCAAAACATTATATATTATATAATTTCTGAAAGCACTCTGGAGAATAAAATGGTGGTAGTTCCAATTTTTTATTTCAGTGTCAACGATATTAGCATAATGGTTTATCAAGCGCAAAATCTCAGTAAAAAATACTCTAAAGTAAATTTTTTTGCAACATACAGTATTACCAAATTTGTTGGTAGAATAGGTGAAGTTATGCTGAGTAAATAGATACCAAACATGTCAAGCTTTAATATTGTGTGCCCATAACAAGTTCCATGATACCCTACGTTTTGTATAAGCAATGCGTTAATAAAAGCCCCTACAGGTCATTAGTTTAGAGTTAAAGGGGTTGTAAAGCTTTGTGTTTTTTCACCTTAACACAGGGAGAAATAAAAAATCCTGCACTGCGTGGGTTAAAGGCTTGTTTTGTTTAACCACTTAAGGACCGGACCACTATGCTGCTAAATGCCCAGAGGCGTTTTTACAATTCGGCACTGCGTCGCTTTAACCACTTAAGACCCGGACCAAAATGCAGGTAAAGGACCTTGCCCCTTTTTACGATTCGGCATTGCGTCGTTTTAACTGACAATTGCGCGGTCGTGCGACGTGGCTCCCAAACAAAATTGGCGTCCTTTTTTCCCCACAAATAGAGCTTTCTTTTGGTGGTATTTGATCACCTCTGCGGTTTTTATTTTTTGCGCTATAAACAAAAATTCAATATTTTTTACTTTTTGCTATAATAAATATCCCCCAAAAAGATATAAAAAAACATTTTTATTCCTCAGTTTCGGCCGATATGTATTCTTCTACGTATTTTTGGTAAAAAAAAAAATCGCAATAAGCGTTTATCGGTTGGTTTTCGCAAAATTTATATCGTTTACAAAATAAGGGATAGTTTTATTGCATTTTTATAAAAAAAAATTTTTTTTACTACTAATAGCGGCGATCAGCGATTTTTTTCGTGACTGCGACATTATGGCGGACACTTCGGACAATTTTGACACATTTTTGGGACAATTGTCATTTTCACAGCAAAAAATGCATTTAACCACTTAGCAACCACCTGCCGAAAAATAACGGCGGCAAGGTGGTTGCTTAACTCTGGGATCACGTTATATAACGTGATTCCAGAGTCGCGCTCCCGCGCGCCCCCTGGGGCGCGGCGGTTTACCACGTGATCGCGCCGTCCAATGACGGCGCGATCAGATGTAAACAGACCGGCGTCATTTGATGACGCCGGTTCCTCCCTCCTCTCTCTGTACCGATCGGTACAGTGTGAGAGGAGAGGGGAGGGAGCGGATGGCAGCGCCAGTGCTGCGGGATGGATCTGTGACAAATGTAGTCACAGATCCATCCATCCATCCCTCCCTGCTCAGCCATCCCTGCTGCACATACTCTGCAATGCTGGGCAATACTCTGGGGGGGGGGCAATACTCTGGGGGGGGGCAATACTCTGGGGGGGGCAATACTCTGGGGGGGGGCAATACTCTGGGGGGGGGGGGGGGGGGCAATACTCTGGGGGGGGGGGGCAATACTCTGGGGGGGGGGCAATACTCTGGGGGGGGCAACACTCTGGGGGGGGGCAACACTCTGCAATACTCTGGGCATACTCTGGGCATACTATGGTGGGCAATACTCCGCAATACTCTGGGCATACTCCGCAATACTCTGGGCATACTCCGCAATACTCTGGGCATACTCTGCAATACTCTGGGCATACTCTGCAATACTCTGGGCATACTCTGCAATACTCTGGGCATACTCTGCAATACTCTGGGCATACTATGGGGGGCATACTCCGCAATACTCTGGGCATACTCCGCAATACTCTGGGCATACTCCGCAATACTCTGGGCATACTCTGCAATACTCTGGGCATACTCTGCAATACTCTGGGCATACTCTGCAATACTCTGGGCATACTCTGCAATACTCTGGGCATACTCTGCAATACTCTGGGCATACTCCGCAATACTCTGGGCATACTCCGCAATACTCTGGGCATACTCCGCAATACTCTGGGCATACTCCGCAATACTCTGGGCATACTCTGCAATACTCTGGGCATACTCTGCAATACTCTGGGCATACTCTGCAATACTCTGGGCATACTCTGCAATACTCTGGGCATACTCTGCAATACTCTGGGCATACTCTGCAATACTCTGGGCATACTCCGCAATACTCTGGGCATACTCCGCAATACTCTGGGCATACTCCGCAATACTCTGGGCATACTCCGCAATACTCTGGGCATACAGCGCCCCTGTCCCCGTGAGCTCGCATGCAGAAGCGAACACATACGCAAGTCCCGCCCACATATGAAAACGGTGTTCAAACCACACATGTGAGGTATCGCTGCGAACGTTAGAGCGAGAGCAATAATTTTGGCCCTAGACCTCTTCTCCAACTAAAATGATGTAACCAGTAAAAATATTTAAAGCGTCACCTATGGGGATTTTTAAGTCGCAAAGTTTGGCGCCATTCCATGTGGCCACGCTGTGTCAAAAAGTCCCACACATGGGGTATCGCCATACTCGGGAGGAATAGCAGAATGTGTTTTGGGGTGTAATTTGTGGTATGCATATGCTGTGTGTGAGAAATAACCCGCTAATATGAAAATTTTGTGGAAAGAAAATAAAAATGAAAAAAATCTTGATTTTGCAAAGAATTGTGGGAAAAATTACAACTTCAAAAAACTCACAATGCCTCTTTCTAAATACCTTGGAATGTCTTCTTTCCAAAAAGGGGTCATTTGGGGGGTATTTGTACTTTTCTGGCATGTTAGGGTCTCAAGAAATGAGAGAGGCTGTCAGTACATCAGGTGTGGTCAAATTGATCAATTTTCAGTAATTGGTACCATAGCTTTTAGACCCTATAACTTTCACCCAGACTAAATAATATCTAAATTGTTTTTGTTTTGTTACCAAAGATATGTAGCAGTATACATTTTAGGCCAAATTTATGAAGAAAAATTCATTTTTTGCAAAATTTTATAATAGAAATGAAGAAAAATTCATTTTTTTACAAAATTTTCGTTCTTTTTTCATTTATAGTGAAAAAAATAAAAACCGCAGAGGTGATAAAATACCACCAAAAGAAAGCTCTATTTGTGGGAAAAAAAGGACAAAAATTTCATTTGGTTATAGTGTTGTATGACTGAGTTATTTTCATTCAAAATGTGAGAGCACCGAAAGCTGAAAATTGGTCTGGTTATTAAGTGGGTTTAAGTGCCCAGTAGTCAAGTGGTTAAATTGCATTGTTTACTGTGGAAATTACAGTTGCAGTTTGGGAGTTAACCACAGGTGGCGCTGTGACTTTCAGTGTTCCCTGTGTGTGTGTTTACAACTGTAGGGGGGTGTGGCTGTAGGTGTGACGTCATCAATCGCGTCCCCCTATTACAGGGATGACGCGATCGATGCTGCGGCCACAGAGAAGCACGGGGAAGCCGTGTTTACACACGGCTCTCCCCGTTCTTCAGCTCCAGGGACGGATCGCCGCACTGCAGCGGCGATCGGGTCCGCGAATCCCGCGGCCCCGGAGCTTCGGACCGGGTCACGGGAGCGCGCCGCGGGCGCGCGCCCGTGACCCACGGCGGGGTACTAAAATCAACGTATATATACATTGATGTGCCCAGCCGTGCCATTCTGCCGACGTAAATGTGCAGTAGGCGGTCCTTAAGTGGTTAACAGACAGTTGCGCGGTCGTGCGACGTGGCTCCCAAACAAAATTTGCGTCCTTTTCTTCCCACAAATAGAGCTTTCATTTGGTGGTATTTGATCACCTCTGCGATTTTTTTTTTTGCGCTATATACAAAAATAAAGCGACATTTTGAAAAAAAATAAAAAAAATTTACTTTTTGTTATAAGAAAAATCGAACAAACTAAATTTTAGTCAAACATTTAGGCCAAAATGTATTCAGCTACATGTCTTTAGTAAATAAAAATCGCAATAAAAAAAAAACTAGCTACCTAGCGGGAACAGTGACACTAATACAGCGATCAGAAAAACATTCGCTTAATGACACTGGCAATAGGAGGTGAAAAGGTTAACTAGGGCGGTGATCAAGGGGTTAAAAAACTTTATTAGGGGGGGATACGGGGGCTACCCTGGACCTAACACTAACTGCCTGTCACACTAACTGTCACACTGACACTAAATGCAGTGATCAGTAAATATATGATCACTGCATTCAGTGACACTGTGACAGGGGGGTTAATGTGCCTTCATGTCCTTGTGTCAGTGTAGTGTTGTGCAGACTCACTTGTGATGTCTTCTCTCCTCAACGGCGGTTGAAAATACCGCCAAGAGGAGAGATTACATCACTTCCCCCTTCCTGTGTTTACGAACAGCTGCCTCCTCATCCCGGATCGCTCGGACAGCCACGGGGACCACCGCAAGTACCGGGGGGGGGGGTCCCGATCGGACCCCCGACCTACGTCTAGGCAGGGACGTACAGGTACGCCAATGTGCCTGTATGTGCCATTCTGCCGACGTATATGTACATGCGGCAGTCCTTAAGGGATTAAGACACCTTTCACACTGGGGGAGTGTCGACGGTAAAGCGCCGCTTAATTTTAATGGCGCTTTACCGTCGTTTTGGCTGCGCTTTTTGCCCTCTAGCGAGGGGCTTTTAACCCCCGTTAGAGGCAGTAAAAAAAGGTTAAAAACGCTGCGATCTGCGATTTTTATTGTGACTGCGATATTGCGGCGGACACATTGAACACTTTTGACACTATTTTGGGACCATTGTAAAAATGCACTAATTACACTGGCGAGGAAGGGGTAAGTGTGTCTTAGAGAGTGATTCTAACTGTGAGGGGGCTGGGCTACAATTGACAAGACGTTGATCGCTGCTCCTGGTGACAGGGAGCAGTAGATCAGTGTCATGTCACTAGGCAAAACAGGGAAATGCCCTGTTTACATCTCCCCGTTCTGCAGCTCCCTGACACGCGTGCGTCCCCTAGGCAGATTCAAAGCAACGTACATGTATGTCGCTTTGCCTGCCCATGCCATTCTGCCGACATATATCAATGTGAGGCATTCGGCAAGTGGTTAAAGACTAAACCGTGCTTCCATTGCATGTATACACCGCTCCTAAAGCACCTCAAAGATGCTGCTTGCAGGACTTTTTTTTGACGTCCTGCCAGCGCACCGCTCCAGTGTGAAAGTCCTCGGCCTTTTACATTGGAGTGACAGGAGAGGCGCTTTACAGGTGCTTTTTTTAGAGCTATAGCGCCTGTAAGTCGCCTCAGTGTGAAAGGGGTCTAAGGGAGAGGAGAAACAATTTTCATTACCTGATCCCCCACCTACCAGCAGGCGGCGCTCCACCGCAATAGATGTCCTTCTACATCCTCACATTCAGTGCAGGGCTATGGACCTTGGTTCAGTCCTAATGACATCAAGACCCTAGATTGTTGGAGTGTGAGGGTGCAGACGTTTTGGGGACGGGTCTGGCTGCAGGGAGGAACGGAGGATTGAGTAAGTAAATCACCTTTTATTTTTCCCCTGGGCATAAATGAGCAATTACACCTGCAGTGTGAGCACAACCCCACGGGGATAGTTTTTTTTATTTGTCCCGAGTTGAACGTAAGGATTGGTAAGCTGCAATGTATTCACTTTTTGGTTTTGGTTTTATATCCAGTGTTTTGAGGGTGTGAAGTTTGAAGAACATGTTCTCCAGTAAAGTGATCATTAGATGTGTAGATCTTCAACACAACTGTGAATGGCGTTAAGGGAGCGGCGCGCTCCTCCTTGCAATGCTGGAGAGATGGAATGCTCTGTGACTATAGGAATTTGCATTATGAGATCCTCCTAAAATGAAATATTGTACTTCCAAGACGTCCCAGAGTCCATAACAGACTGTCAGCAAAGCACTATTTACAGGAAAAGACTTCACTTGGTTTTCTAACAGGTTGTAATGAAAATGACAGCTGGAATCTAATTGGTTTATAGAGGCATCTCTACTGTTTTTTCTCCATTTTAAATTGGTCTCAATGGGACTTATTTATCAAACTGTCCGAATAAAGAAAAGTCTGGTTATCCATATAAACTACCCATATTCTCTCATTAGTCCTTCATTCCAGCGCAGTACAAATGTGTAAAGAGAAAAACCAGATTGGTTGCTGAGGGCTGTATTTATAAAAATAATATGCTTAGCAATTCACTAAGTGAAAGTAAATGTACATTCATTTTGTGCGTACTGGGACAAAAAGAAAAAAATATTGTTATATGACTTTTTCCTGTGCTGGATGCTATTTTTTTTTAAATACCGGATTCAGACATTAGATGGCGCTAAGTATGATAGAAAACTTCTATGATACTGAGAGCCATCTAGTGGCCATATGTGATAGTTTTATTTATTTTTATTTTAAATTAGTAAATTTTGAGTATAGCCTCAGATCAATTATTTAACAATTCATATAATGTACCATCATCCAGGAGTTTATAGAGAATGGGACTGGAGGATAGAATGGTAGCGGTTGCTAGTATTGCATGCATCAATGACTATGACCCAGAAAATAATTTTTTATATGGACTTTCTCGGTACTGATGACAACAGATAAATACAGTCAAAAATTAATTTCTTGTACATAAAATACAAAGTTTTAAAAACAAAACCATATAAATCAACCTCACACTGATTACAGCAGTATATCATTAACGGAGAACAGTATAGTATCTGTTGTTGTGAGGAAGGATCAAAGGAAACCTTTACCAGTTTCACGGAAAGACCGCTTCTTCAGAAAGTAATCTGTATAATGAATAACATCATATCATAACTAGCAAGAACAAAGTAACGATAATAACAAAACAACATGTGCCTGTTGTACCATGTACTTGTGTTAAAAAGTATCCTGTTCTCTTTATATATGTCTTCCTTTGTGGGGAATACCTGGTGATCCTGCCAGTTCCCCTTATTTCCTATTGCAAACTGACCACACTAGGCATAAAAGCACATCCTTTTTAATGTGGCCAGTTTTTTGGCTGTGCTTGTAGTATAGCCTGCCTGTCCTCCAGTGCCTTTTGTCCGTTGTGTGATGACAAAAAAAGTAAAATATATTTTTTTTTTGTAAATTGTCAAAAATGAAAGTTACACCAAGCACATAGAATCCCCCCCCCCAAATCTTTTTGAGGTCCCCCTACTCAGTTATCTGGTTGTGCAGGGGGCCTAGCCTGCCTGTTCTCCAGTGGTTAAGACGTGTGCCACCTCTGGAGGGAGTCTGTTTCACATTTTCACAGCTCTTACTTTGAAGAAACCTTTCCGTATTTGGAGGTGAAATCTCTTTTCCTCCAGACGTAAAGAGTGCCCCCTTGTCCTCAGTGTTGACCTTAAAGTGAATAACTCAACACCAAGTTCACTATACGGACCTCTTATATATTTGTACATGTTGATCATAATCCCCCTTATTCTCCTCTTCTCAAGAGTGAATAAATTCAGTTTTTCTAATCTTTCCTCATAGCTGAGCTCCTCCGTGCCTCTTATCAGTTTAGTTGCCCTTCTCTGCACTTTCTCCAGTTCTCCGATATCCTTTTTGAGAACTGGTGGCCAAAACTGGACTGCATATTCCAGATGAGGTCTTACTAATGATGAGTCCATACCTCTCTTAATACAAGAAAAGACTTTGCTCGCTTTGGAAACCGCAGCTTGGCATTGCATGCCATTATTGAGCTTATGATCAACTAAAACCCCCAGATCCTTCTCCACTACAGATCCCCCCAGTTGAACTCCCCCTAGCATGTATGGTGCATGCATATTCTTAGCCCCTAAGTGCATAACTTTACATTTATCAACATTAAACCTCATCTGCCACATAGTCACCCAATTAGACAGAGCATTGAGGTCGGCTTGTAAATTGGAGACATCCTGCAAGGACGTTATTCCACTGCATAGCTTGGTGTCATCTGCAAAAACAGAAATGTTACTTTTGATCTCAGACCCAATATCATTTATAAATATATTGAAAAGTAAGGGACCCAACACTGAACCTTGGAGTACACCGCTGATAACCTTGGACCATTCAGAGTAAGAATCATTAACCACAACTCTCTGAATTCTGTCTTTCAGCCAGTTTTCTATCCATTTACAAACTGATATATCCAATCCTGTAGACCTTACCTTACACATGAGCCGTGTGTGGGGAACTGTATCGAACGCTTTTGCAAAATCCAAGTATACCACGTCCACTGCCACGCCTCTGTCCAGGGTTTTACTTACCTCTTCAAAAAAAAGGAAATCAGGTTTGTCTGACAACTTCTGTCTTTCATGAATCCATGCTGTCTGCTGCTTAAATAGTTTGTTTCCAGCAAGAACTCATCCATGTGGTCTTTTATTAAACGTTCCAGTATCTTCCCAACTATAGAAGTTAAACTAACAGGTCTATAGTTACTTGGTAAAGACTTTGTTCCCTTTTTAAATATAGGCACCACATTGACTCAATTATTTTAGGATCCGTGGGTGGATGCCATCTGGTCCAGGTGCTTTATCCACCTTTATTCTGTCTAAATATTTCTTAACCATATCACTTTTGAGCCATTGTGGATTTGGGGCGGTGTCACTCCCACCCCCATTATGGACATGAGCTCCCCCATGCTCCATTGTATACACAGAGCTGAAGAAAACATTTAATAAATTTGCCTTCTCTTTGTCCTCAGTCACCCACTCTAGATTATTTTGTAAAGGGCCTACATGCTCAGACTTGACCTTTTTACTATTAATATATATAAAGTATTTTTTTGGGTTTGTCCTACTACCTTTTGCAATCTGTCGTTCTTTTTGAATTTTTGCATCCCTGTTTTCCTTTTTACATATTCTATTATATTCTTTGTAACATTTAAACGACACTAGTGTTCCTTCATTTTTATATTTTTTAAAAGCTATTTTCTTATTGTTTATAGCTTTTTTAACTTTGACCGTGAGCCACATAGGTTTTATCTTTAGCCTTTTAAACGTATTGCCTATGGGAATATACTTTGCAGTGAGGTCCCAAAGAGTCTTTTTGAAGAATTCCCATTTCTGTTCTGTGTTCATCGGTGCCAATATTCCCTCCCAGTCCAAGTCCTGGAGAGCAGTCCTCATCCTTTGAAAATTTGCTCTCTTGAAATTAAGTGTTTTTATCTTTCCTCTATGTATTTCTTGCTTATAGTTAACATCAAACAAAATCATGTTATGATCACTGCTACCCAGGTGTTCCTTTATCTGAACATTAGTAATAAGCTCTGCATGGTTTGAGATTACCAGGTCCAACAGAGCATCATTCCTAGTTGGGGCCTCAATAAACTGGACCATAAAATTGTCCTGCAATAGGTTTTTAAATTTTTGTCCTTTAACTGTCCCAGAAATTCCATTATTCCAGTCAATTTCTGGGTAGTTAAAATCCCCCATTATTATCACTGTCCCAGCCCTTGCAGCCCTTTCCATCTGTGCAAGGAGCCGAGTCTCCACCTCCTCATTAACATTGGTTGGTTTATAACAAACTCCAATGATTAACTTTGAACTACGCACATCTGTATGCAGTTCCACCCATAATGCTTCAACTTCATCACACTCTCCATCAACCAGGTCCTCTTTCACGCTTGCTTTGAGGTCACTTCTCACATAGAGACAGACCCCTCCACCTTTCCTTTTTACCCTGTCTTTCCGAAAGAGAGCATAGCCAGGAATATTAATAGCCCAGTCATGTGAGGATTGAATCCAAGTTTCAGCAATACCGATTACATCATAGCTCTCCTCATGCACCAGAGCTTCCAACTCGCCTGTTTTGCTTGGCAGGCTTCTGGCATTGGTGAACAAACACTTAAATGTATTGTTACATTTTTCGCTGGCGTTTCTCATATTTTTTATATCATTTTTAGTAGTGCATATGGCACTATAATTTCTAATGGCTGCTTGCAACATGGGAACTTTCTTATCACCTGCCATAACCCCACCTCCATCTATCCCCATTCCACTCTCCATTAATGTCTGACCCCTAACTGACCTGTGTGCCCGATGTAATTCTACATGTGAGGATACTTCCTTCTTGTTTTCTAACTAGTTCACCCTCCCCCCTTAAGTCTAGTTTAAATACTCCTCCAGCATTCCCGTAAACCTCTCCCCCAGCACAGCAGACCCCCTTCCATTCAAGTGCAAACCATCTTTAGCATATAGGTTGCACCCCAATGAAAAGTCAGCCCAGTGCTCTAGAAACCCAAATCCCTCCTTCCTACACCAGGTCTTTAGCCATGCATTCAGCTCTCTCATCTCCCCCTGCCTTTCCTGGTTTGCGCATGGCACAGGCAATATTTCAGAGAATATCACCTTGGAGGTCCTTCCTTTCATCTTGCAGCCTAGTTCTTTAAATTGATTCTTAAGGAGCCTCCACCTTCCATGTATACTGTCATCCAACGTGGACCAAGACAGCTGGGTCATGCCCAGCCCCTCCCAGTAATTTATCCACCCGGTCCACCACATGCCGAACCCTGGCACCAGGGAGACAGCAAACCATTCGGTTGAGGCGATCCTGGCGACAAATTATTCTATCAGTCCTTCTGATTATAGAATCCCCTATTACCACCAACTGTCTAGGCCTACCTGCACTCCCCTCACCACTTCTACTAGATGGGTTGCTCTCCCAGCTGTTAGGGGTAGCAGTAACATCTAGGGCTGCCACCTCTGTGTTTGCCACCTCCACATCTTCACCCAACTTGGCAAATTTGTTTTGATGCACAAATACAGGATTAGCCTTCCTTTTCTGCAAGCCCCTTCCACTCCCTCTAACTACATTAACCCATCTTCCTATCTGATAATCCTGACTTGCCCCTCCACCCTCCACATCAACCCTACTGACCACCTGCTCAGCGAGCAGTGGACCCCTTTCAAGGTTGTCCTTTCTGCCCAGTGTTGCAACTTGCTCCTCCAGATCTCTAATGCGAGCTTCCAAAAGGGCAACCTGCTCACATCTGTCACAGCGGTATCCATCCTGGAGCGGTTGCACCAATTTTGCATACATGTGGCACACTGTGCACTGAGCAAAACCTTCAACCCTGCTAGCACACATTTCCCAGTTACAATATAATTACTTGTAGGAAGTTTAAGATGTTACTTACAGTTTAGAAGACTCCTGTCTTAACTCCTCTATTCAACTCCTGTTTTTTAACTTTTCCACTTGTGTTTAAAAAATCCACTTCTGATTAGAAAATCCACATGTGAGCCACCACCATCTGCTGGGAGCCAACTCCTATGGGAGTTTGTACAGAGACTTTATACTCACCTCTTCACCTGTTCACAATTAAACACTCCCCTGTTCACCTGTTCACAATTAGACACTCCCCTTAATTAGCAGAGAAAAAAAACCTGTTTAAAAAGTGTCAGAGAAAATAGAGAAACAAATTATACTTGCAAGCAAAAACAGTTAAAAGCAAACTCCTGTTTTTTAACTCTTCCACTTGTGTTTAAAAAATCCACTTCTGATTAGAAAATCCACATGTGAGCCACCACCATCTGCTGGGAGCCAACTCCTATGGGAGTTTGTACAGAGACTTTATACTCACCTCTTCACCTGTTCACAATTAAACACTCCCCTGTTCACCTGTTCACAATTAGACACTCCCCTTAATTAGCAGAGAAAAAAAACCTGTTTAAAAAGTGTCAGAGAAAAGAGAGAAACAAATT
The DNA here is from genome assembly GCA_029574335.1 of Rana kukunoris. NCBI lineage: Eukaryota > Metazoa > Chordata > Amphibia > Anura > Ranidae > Rana > Rana kukunoris. Next base: position 28,516,820 of record CM056057.1, read on the forward strand.
ATACTTGCAAGCAAAAACAGTTAAAAGCAAACTCCTGTTTTTTAACTCTTCCACTTGTGTTTAAAAAATCCACTTCTGATTAGAAAATCCACATGTGAGCCACCACCATCTGCTGGGAGCCAACTCCTATGGGAGTTTGTACAGAGACTTTATACTCACCTCTTCACCTGTTCACAATTAAACACTCCCCTGTTCACCTGTTCACAATTAGACACTCCCCTTAATTAGCAGAGAAAAAAAACCTGTTTAAAAAGTGTCAGAGAAAAGAGAGAAACAAATTATACTTGCAAGCAAAAACAGTTAAAAGCAAACTCCTGTTTTTTAACTCTTCCACTTGTGTTTAAAAAATCCACTTCTGATTAGAAAATCCACATGTGAGCCACCACCATCTGCTGGGAGCCAACTCCTATGGGAGTTTGTACAGAGACTTTATACTCACCTCTTCACCTGTTCACAATTAAACACTCCCCTGTTCACCTGTTCACAATTAGACACTCCCCTTAATTAGCAGAGAAAAAAAACCTGTTTAAAAAGTGTCAGAGAAAAGAGAGAAACAAATTATACTTGCAAGCAAAAACAGTTAAAAGCAAACTCCTGTTTTTTAACTCTTCCACTTGTGTTTAAAAAATCCACTTCTGATTAGAAAATCCACATGTGAGCCACCACCATCTGCTGGGAGCCAACTCCTATGGGAGTTTGTACAGAGACTTTATACTCACCTCTTCACCTGTTCACAATTAAACACTCCCCTGTTCACCTGTTCACAATTAGACACTCCCCTTAATTAGCAGAGAAAAAAAACCTGTTTAAAAAGTGTCAGAGAAAAGAGAGAAACAAATTATACTTGCAAGCAAAAACAGTTAAAAGCAAACTCCTGTTTTTTAACTCTTCCACTTGTGTTTAAAAAATCCACTTCTGATTAGAAAATCCACATGTGAGCCACCACCATCTGCTGGGAGCCAACTCCTATGGGAGTTTGTACAGAGACTTTATACTCACCTCTTCACCTGTTCACAATTAAACACTCCCCTGTTCACCTGTTCACAATTAGACACTCCCCTTAATTAGCAGAGAAAAAAAACCTGTTTAAAAAGTGTCAGAGAAAAGAGAGAAACAAATTATACTTGCAAGCAAAAACAGTTAAAAGCAAACTCCTGTTTTTTAACTCTTCCACTTGTGTTTAAAAAATCCACTTCTGATTAGAAAATCCACATGTGAGCCACCACCATCTGCTGGGAGCCAACTCCTATGGGAGTTTGTACAGAGACTTTATACTCACCTCTTCACCTGTTCACAATTAAACACTCCCCTGTTCACCTGTTCACAATTAGACACTCCCCTTAATTAGCAGAGAAAAAAAACCTGTTTAAAAAGTGTCAGAGAAAAGAGAGAAACAAATTATACTTGCAAGCAAAAACAGTTAAAAGCAAACTCCTGTTTTTTAACTCTTCCACTTGTGTTTAAAAAATCCACTTCTGATTAGAAAATCCACATGTGAGCCACCACCATCTGCTGGGAGCCAACTCCTATGGGAGTTTGTACAGAGACTTTATACTCACCTCTTCACCTGTTCACAATTAAACACTCCCCTGTTCACCTGTTCACAATTAGACACTCCCCTTAATTAGCAGAGAAAAAAAACCTGTTTAAAAAGTGTCAGAGAAAAGAGAGAAACAAATTATACTTGCAAGCAAAAACAGTTAAAAGCAAACTCCTGTTTTTTAACTCTTCCACTTGTGTTTAAAAAATCCACTTCTGATTTGAAAATCCACATGTGAGCCACCACCATCTGCTGGGAGCCAACTCCTATGGGAGTTTGTACAGAGACTTTATACTCACCTCTTCACCTGTTCACAATTAAACACTCCCCTGTTCACCTGTTCACAATTAGACACTCCCCTTAATTAGCAGAGAAAAAAAACCTGTTTAAAAAGTGTCAGAGAAAAGAGAGAAACAAATTATACTTGCAAGCAAAAACAGTTAAAAGCAAACTCCTGTTTTTTAACTCTTCCACTTGTGTTTAAAAAATCCACTTCTGATTAGAAAATCCACATGTGAGCCACCACCATCTGCTGGGAGCCAACTCCTATGGGAGTTTGTACAGAGACTTTATACTCACCTCTTCACCTGTTCACAATTAAACACTCCCCTGTTCACCTGTTCACAATTAGACACTCCCCTTAATTAGCAGAGAAAAAAAACCTGTTTAAAAAGTGTCAGAGAAAAGAGAGAAACAAATTATACTTGCAAGCAAAAACAGTTAAAAGCAAACTCCTGTTTTTTAACTCTTCCACTTGTGTTTAAAAAATCCACTTCTGATTAGAAAATCCACATGTGAGCCACCACCATCTGCTGGGAGCCAACTCCTATGGGAGTTTGTACAGAGACTTTATACTCACCTGTTCACCTGTAAACATGTCCAAGCTAGATTTGTAAATAACCTGTCTCTGAAAGCAAAAAGTTTTTTTATCTGGAATTTTGTTAATTTGCACTGAACATTAAAAGAGGATTACTCAGCGCTGGATTAACTCTGTGTGGCAAGACTGGGCACAGATGATAGGAAATCTTATACTCTAAATTGTGATGGGTTTACATCCACTTTAAGGTTTGACATGTTGGGTATCTATTTACTCGGTGCAACCTCATCTTTTATGCTACCTAAAAAAAATGGAGAATATATTGAGATTGCGTGCCCTAAAAAAAGATTACTGAAATTTTGCATTACCTAGATCTTTGTGGTAATAGAAGTATGGCTTAAGGGACCCCAAAGACCCAAAAGGACCAGAAGCAAAAAGCTAAAGAGAAAGAGGGGCAGTAGGACTATAGCACAGGGTGAGCAGGTAAACTCAAAAGAGCGCTTATGATAAAAGAGTATAAATGTATTAACATAATATCAAAATAAAAAAACATAAACAATAAATCACAATACAAAAAGCAACGTGACCAGCCGTGCAGATCCCTGGTATTGGATTATCCCAGGAGGGGGAAGATCGCGGTGAAGATGGGGGTCACATAGGGGGGGGGGGAGTTTCTCAACTAGTTTCACGATTGAATCGCTTCGTCAGGAGAGTTCTAAAATAATCAATATACAGTCATTAACATTAACAATAGAAAAGGTTGAGTTGAATATGCACAAACATATAAAAAAAACAACCTTACACTAAAAACATTATAAATAATATACAGCTTGGGAAACAAAACACTGTGCTGCTTACCTAAAACAAATATCCTATCAACTCAGGCGCTAGAATCACCAGCTCGTATTGCGAAACGCTCGTAAAACCGTGTTACTCACAATCCGAGTTCCACTGAATATGCATTTTGTGAGCAACAAGAGGTTAAGGAAAATGCTGCATTATGGCCACTAGATGGAGCTGAGGATCACAATAAGTAAGTATTTATTTCCTATGATCACCAGCTCCATCTAGTGACCATTATGCAGTATTTACCTTACTCATGCTTTTCTTATGAGTAAAGAACATGCAACATAAAGATAAAACTGTCTAAACACATCTGATTTTGACAGTGAATGTACACATAATGAAAACTGCAGATTTTATTTTTTATTTTTATACTCCACGAGGGCCTCTAGTTTGCATGGTCCCTTTTATAAAAAAAGTTCTGCCGAAGGTGAACTTAGTCTTTTTTTACATGCTTTTTTTCTATTTTTACTTCCGCTTTTTCATAAGTTTGAGCATGAAAAGGGAAGTGAAGATGTGCAGATAACTAAATCTAAGACACAGAAGAAAAGGCGATCTTTACAGGTGTAAGTGATTCATTTTAACATTTTAATGTTTTAATGATGACATATTCAAAACTTTCAGGAGTATAGTATGAAAACCAGGACTAGAGCTGGGGTGCAGGGAGGGACAGTCGTCATCTATGTCCTCAGAGTCGTTGGGGGAAACCTGCACGAGCTGACATGTTGCATAGGAAGGAGGCAGCTCTGTACTTGTCTATTGTGGTTATTCCCAGATAGCAAACAATTGTGCTGCAAGTTAGAAAATGGCTTGTTAAGCTATTGCTAGACTTGCCAAGTTTTTTGCACAATCGCAGCAAGTCCACATTGCATGATTCCAGATCAACTTTCTTTGCAAACATTCTGCAAGTCTGCTGCAAATTCTGGTGCAGTTATAATGTACAATAGTTATCCCACCACAGGGGGCACTGTGGCTGAATTTGCATGCTGTAGGTTTGCAAAGTTTTTGCTGTAGACTCATCACTGCAACTTTGCTCTTGTTAGATACTTGCCACACACATTTGCTACAAATTGGAAAAGTGTCAACTAGAACTTGTGCTTGAAGTGCTCTGCAAGTGTACAACTTGGCAGTGAAAATGTGCAGCCAGTTAACAGACTTACAATTCAGCACTGCCACAAATTTGTGGCAAGTTGTCCTTGCTATCTGGGCTAAAGTAGAACTAAAGGCAGAAGGTGGACCCTTATGCATAGCTCCCAACTGTCTCTAAATTCAAGGGACTGTCCCTAATTTGGAGCAATGTCCCTCTGTCCCTCATTCCCCCTCATTTGTCCCTCATTTTGGTCTGATCCATATAGTTGTATATAAAATTAACTTTTTATCTTTCAAAAGGTGTCTCCCAGTGCTAAACCTTTCATCCAATGTATAAATTGCTGCATTTGTAAATTTTGAAAGCTAATATAAAGGAATAGTAGTGGTAAAAAAAAGTCCCTTGTGGATTTAAATTAACCTTTTTTTGGGGTTAATTCTCCTTTAAGGGGGTGTGGCAGGTGGGGGCGTGTCCTATTCCTAGATACATTTGCTAGTAGGTGTCCCTCATTTCCATCTCAGATTGTTGGGAGGTGTGCCCCAATGGAGCCAAACACTGCTACGTCCCTAATTGCACATAGAACAAGAATTTTCTCCCATGGGACTTTAATGCAGCAACACAATCTTTATAGGAAGGAACACAATGGTATATAGAAGGGAGGAAGGATCACTATGGGACATGGAAGGCAGGGAGGAAAAATCACTATGGGGCATGGAAGGCAGGGAGGAAGGAGCACTATGGCACATGGAAGGCAGGAAGGAAGGATCACTATGGTACATGGAAAGCAGGGAGGAAGGATCACTATGGTACATGGAAGGCAGGGAGGAAGGATCACTATGGTAAATGGAAGGCAGGGAGGAAGGATCACTATGGTACATGGAAGGCAGGGAGGAAAAATCACTATGGGGCATGGAAGGCAGGGAGGAAGGAGCACTATGGCACATGGAAGGCAGGAAGGAAGGATCACTATGGTACGTGGAAAGCAGGGAGGAAGGATCACTATGGTACATGGAAGGCAGGGAGGAAGGATCACTATGGTACATGGAAAGCAAGGAGGAAGGATCACTATGGTACATGGAAGGCAGGGAGGAAGGATCACTATGGTACATGGAAGGCAGGGAGGAAGGATCACTATGGTAAATGGAAGGCAGGGAGGAAGGATCACTATGGTACATGGAAGGCAGGGAGGAAGGATCACTATGGTACATGGAAGGCAGGGAGGAAGGATCATTATGGCACATGGAAGGCAGGGAGGAAGGATCACTATGGCACATGGAAGGCAGGGAGGAAGGATCACTATGGGACATGGAAGGCAGGGAGGAAGGAGCACTATGGCACATGGAAGGCAGGAAGGAAGGATCACTATGATACATGGAAAGCAGGGAGGAAGGATCACTATGGTACATGGAAGGCAGGGAGGAAGGATCACTATAGTAAATGGAAGGCAGGGAGGAAGGATCACTATGGTACATGGAAGGCAGGGAGGAAGGATCACTATGGTACATGGAAGGCAGGGAGGAAGGATCATTATGGCACATGGAAGGCAGGGAGGAAGGATCACTATGGCACATGGAAGGCAGGAAGGAAGGATCACTATGATACATGGAAAGCAGGGAGGAAGGATCACTATGGTACATGGAAGGCAGGAAGGAAGGATCACTATGGTACATGGAAGGCAGGGAGGAAGGATCACTATGGGACATGGAAGGCAGGGAGGAAGGATCACTATGGGACATGGAAGGCAGGGAGGAAGGAGCACTATGGCACATGGAAGGCAGGAAGGAAGGATCACTATGGTACATGGAAGGCAGGGAGGAAGGATCACTATATTAAATGGAAGGCAGGGAGGAAGGATCACTATGGTACATGGAAGGCAGGGAGGAAGGATCACTATGGTACATGGAAGGCAGGGAGGAAGGATCACTATGGTACATGGAAGGCAGGGAGGAAGGATCATTATGGCACATGGAAGGTAGGGAGGAAGGATCACTATGGCACATGGAAGGCAGGGAGGAAGGATCACTATGGCACATGGAAGACAGGGAGGAAGGATCACTATGGTACATGGAAGGCAGGGAGGAAGGAACACTATGGTAAATGTAAGGCAGGAAGGAAGGATCACTATGGTACTGGCTGGGCACTGAGCGAGTCTCAGCCTTGACAGCTACCATGCACGCTTATATACGCCTGTGTGATTGATAGAAGGCATATCAATGTGAGACCCGGGCAAGGCTGCGATTTCCCTCATGGAGATGCACAGGTGTTCCATGCATCCGCTTGCAGGCAGTCCCATTCATGTTGACCACTTCAGCCCCGGACCATATTGCTGCTCAAGGACCGGGCCCCTTTTTGCGATTCGGCACTGCGTCGCTCTAACTGACAATTGCGCGGTCGTGCGACGTGGCTCCCAAACAAAATTGGCGTCCTTTTTTCCCCACAAATAGAGCTTTCTTTTGGTGGTATTTGATCACCTCTGCGGTTTTTAATTTTTTGCGCTATAAACAAAAAAAGAGCGACAATTTCGAAAACAAATGAATATTTTTTACTTTTTGCTATAATAAATATCCCCCGAAAATATATATAAAAAAATCGTTTTTTCCTCAGTTTAGGCCGATACGTATTCTTCTACATATTTTTCGTAAAAAAAAATCGCAATAAGCAGCTGCTCCTCTGACTGGGGGGGTTTGTGCTGATCGATTATCAGCACAGCGCCCCCCCCCCCCCCGAGGATGCCCACACTAGACCACCAGGGATGCCACTGGACCACCAGGGATGCCCACCACCAGGTATGCCACCCTAGACCACCAGGGATGCCAATCAGTGCCCACAATGGATGCCAATCAGTGCCCACAATTGATGCCAATCAGTGCCCACAATTGATGCCAATCAGTGCCCGCAATGGGCATCACCGATTGGCAGGCATTGTTGTTTGGCACTGATTGGCATCCATAAGTACAATACAGTACATCCGTGCCACCTATCAGTGCCCATCCATGCCACCTATCTGTGCCCATCCATGCTGCCTATCTGTGCCCATCCGTGCCACCTATCAGTGCCCATCCATGCCGCCTATCTGTGCCCACCCGTGCCGCCTATCAGTGCGCCATCAATGCTGCATAGTAGTGCCCATCAGTGCCCATCAATTCCACCTCATCATTGCCACCTCATCGGTGCCCATCAGTGCCGCCTTATCAGTGCCTGTCAGTGCAGCCCCTCCAGTGCCCATCAGTGAAAACATACTTATTTACAAAGTTTTGTAACGGAAACAAAAAAAAGCATTTGTTCTTCAAAATTTTCTGTAATTTTTTTTTTTTTGCAGAAAATAAAAAAATCGCAGAGGTGATCAAATACCACCAAAAGAAAGCTCTATTTGTGGGGAAAAAATGATACAGATTTAGTTTGGGTACAGTGAAGTATGACTGCGCAATTGTCATTCAAAGTGCAACAGCGCTGAAAGCTGAAAATTGGTCTGGGCAGGAGGGTGTATAAGTGCTCAGTATGGAAGGGGTTAAAGTGATAGTTCACCTTTCCATAAAAACTGCATAAGCAGGTAAGGGGCTTCCGGGAATAAAAACAAACTGTGCCGCTTGCTACATCCCAGACCTGTTCACTGCTATATACTGTGAGTGTGCCCAGTCGGGGGTTGCCCTCCTGCCGGGGTAGTTGTATTGACATGAACTACATTTACAATTCTGTTACTGCATCAGAGCCCTGAGTGCTTTCTGCCGCCGCACCGCGCTGCATCTCCCCACAGGTACGTAAATATCATACACATACACCGGACACTTTGGTAGGTACACTGTTCAATCGCTTGGAAACACAAAGTACTAATCGGCCAATCACATGGCAGCAACTCAATGCATTTAGACAAATAGATGTGGTGAAGACGACTTGCTGGAGTTCAAACCGAGCATCAAGATGAGAAAGAAAGGGGATTTTTGTGACTTTGAACGTGGCTTGGTTGTTGGTGCCAGGCGGGCTGGTATTTCAAAAGGCCCATACACACGATCTGACTTTTTGACAACAATTGTCCAAACGGACGTGTTTTATCGGACAATCCGAACGTGTGTACGCTCCATCGGACAATTGTTTTTGGTTTTTCATCAGACAAATGTTCGCTGTGAATGCTCTCAAACTTTTCGGCAACAAATGTCCAATGGATGGATAATCCGATCGTGTGTACACAAGTCCATCGGACTAAAATCCAAAGTACAAACACGCATGCTCAGAACCAATGCTAAAGATCAGACAACGATAGCAGAAGTTGCCCAAAGGGTGGCGGTAAAGAGCTGAAAACCACGTGATTTGGTGAAAGTTGGCTGAAAATGTCCTGCCGTGTGTAAGCAGAACAAGTTCACGACTACGCCCTTTGGAGAGAAATCCACGGAAAAGTCTGATGGTGTGTATGAGGCTAAAAAATGCTGATTTACTGGGATTTTCATGCACAACCATCTCCATCAGAGGCGGCTCTAGGCTTTATGAGGCCTTTGGCAAAGCTTGACATGGGGCCCCACTCACGTTCACGATGGGAAAAAAAATACAAAGACAAGAGCCTCATCCCCACAACCCTGGCCGGTGTTTGTGGGGGTCCGTGGTCAGGGAGCTTATCGGAATCTGGAAGCCCCCTTTAACAAGGTGGCCCCCAGATCCTGCTCTTTAGTAACTAAGGGGCGGGGGCCACCCAGTGATGTCACCTGGTGAACCGGCCCCTTGTGACGACACGGACTGAGGGCATGCTGGGTCATGGACGTCACAAGGGGTGGTGTCACCGATATTCACTGGTTGTTAGGGACGCTGGTGGCCCCGCTCCCGAGTCAGGACTTATAACGCTGCCTGAGCACAGCAGCGTTAAGGTCCCCTGTCCCTCAAAACTGGGATAATGCATTGGGCAAGTTAGGGGGCCGTGAGGCCCCTGTGAGTGCAAGACCTTAGGCGACCGCCTAATTTGCCTAACAAAAGCCAGTTGCAATTCTGCGGTGCACCTATGATGATTTGCTGGATCATGCCACCTTACTGCAGTATATAATGACAGCGGCTGGTCGACAAGTGATTAAAGCGTAACTTTTTTCATCTTTCCATCTATTAAATCTTCTGCCCTTGTTGTTTTAACTTTGGATAGTAAAACATTTTTTATTACAAATTATGTGAGTAGACTGCAGTTCCTCTTTAACCACTTAAGGACCGCCGCATGTACATTTACGTCGGCAGAATGGCACCGACAGGCACATCAATGTATATATACGTTGGTGCCTTGGGGGGGATCGGGGGTCCGATCGGACCCCCCCCCCGTACATGCGGCGGTCCGCGCGGCTACAGGAGCGATCCGACAAGTGGGGGCGGCTATCCGTTTTCACCCGCCCCCTCCGGATCGCTCCCAGCCAATGCGCGCGCCCGCCCGCCCTGTCACTTCCTCCTCCTGTGTAAACACAGGAAGGAGGAAGCGACGTGATCTCTCCCTCGGCGTTTGTTTCAAGCGCCGCTGAGGAGAGATCACAACACACCAAGTAAGTCTGCACCAACAGCACACTTACACACAGACACAAACACATTTAACCCCCGCGATCGCCCCCCCCCCCCCTCCCCCTGTCACAGTGTCACTGAATGCAGTAATCATACATGTATGATTACTGTATTTAGTGTCAGTGTGACAGACAGTGTGACAGTCAGTCAGTGTTAGGTTCAGGGTAGCCCCCCCCACCCCCCCAATAAAGTTTTAACCCCTTGATCACTGCCCTAGTTAACCCTTTCACTCCCTATTGCCAGCATCACTAAGCGATCATTTTTCTGATCGCTGTATTAGTGTCGCTGTTCCCGCTAGGTAGCTAATTTTTTTTTAATGCGATTTTTTTTTACTAAAGACATGTGGCTAAATAAATTTTGGCCTAAATGTTTGACTAAAATTTAGTTTATTGGTTTTTTATTATAACAAAAAGTAAAAAATATTGATTTTTTTTCAAAAATGTCGCTCTATTTTTGTATATAGCGCAAAAAATAAAAATCGCAGAGGCGATCAAATACCACCAAAAGAAAGCTCTATTTGTGGGAAAAAAAGGACGCGAATTTTGTTTTGGGAGCCACGTCGCACGACCGCGCAATTGTCTGTTAAAGCGACGCAGTGCCGAATCGCAAAAACCCCTTGGGTCATTTGCCAGCGTATTGGTCCGGGTCTTAAGTGGTTAAGGCAGTTCTGAAGGCTAAAGTGGGTCCTATCCGGTGCTATCAAGGAAAAGTGTCCTGTGAGGCCTTGTACACACGAGGGAATAAATCCGCTGAACATGGTCCGACGGACCATTTCCGCCGAAAAATCTGCTCGTGTGTAGGGGCAAACGGACCGTTCTTGTCGGATTCCTCCGGCGGAAAAATTTCAAAGCATGCTTTGGAATTTTTCCGCCGGAGAGCTGTCCGTCAGATATGTCCGCTGGTTAGTACGGCAAACCAGCGGACATATCTGCCTGCACATGCGTCGTATCCTATGAATGGATCCGACGTATGCGCGCGGAAGTGTTTACTTCCTGGTGCGGTGACGTGGCGGTCACGTGGCGGTGACGTGGCGGCGTCAACGTCTCCGCCGCGTCACCGCGCTGTCCGCCGGCGGGGAATTTGATCCGATGGTGTGTACAGCCATCGGATCAAAGAGCCCGGCGTAAATATGCGCTGTAAACGGTCCGGGGACCGTTTACAGCGGATATATTCATTCGTGTGTACAAGGCCTGAGTGTAGAGCAAAGGGCATTATTCAACTTTAGGCAGAGCTGCACAGTTTGTTTTTATTTACCAGACGTCTCTTATCTGCATCTGTGATGTATGAGGTGGAGCTGTGCAGCCATGAGGTCGGGCTTTTCCGTTGCCTGAGTGGTTGGTAAAGCGGACTAACCCTTTAAGGTTTCATGTGAGTATGTAATGTCTTTGTATAGATAGATTTGGGACTGTACTGTATATACTGTGTGTGTATTTATTTTACATTTGGGGACTATACTATATATATATTGTACATTTGGGGACTATACTATATATATACAGGGCTTTTTTTCTGGGGGAACTTGGGGGAACTCAGTTCCACCACCTTTGGCTCAGACCCTTTGGTGCCCGCTCACCACAATCACTTGTGAACACAGAAGTCTGGTTTCTGTGTTTACAAGTGACTGCTTTGTAACCCCCTGAACTCTGCACACTGTATGTAATGCAATTCTGGTATTTAATGCCCCTTTAAGACCCTTCTACTGTTTGTGAAATCTGAACGGGTCGTGGTTGAGTTCCTGCACCTATTTTCTGAGAAAAAAAGCTCTGTATATATATATATATATTATACATTTGGGGACTATACTGTATATATATATTATACATTTGGGGACTATACTGTATATATATATTATACATTTGGGGACTATACTGTATATATATATTATACATTTGGGGACTATACTATATATATATATATATTATACATTTAAGGACTATACTGTATATGTGGTGTGTGTATTTATTTTACATTTGGGGACTATACTGTATATACTATGCATATATATACACACACACACACAGTGTATATACAGTATAGTCCCCAAACATATAATATATATATTATACTTTATAGACTATACTGTATATACTGTGTGTGTGTGTATATATTTATATATATATATATGTATTATACATTTGGGGACTATACTGTATATACTGTGTGTGTATATATATATATATATATATATATATATATATATATATATATATATATATATATATATATATATATATACACACACATACACAGAGCTTTTTTTCTCAGAAAATAGGTGCAGGAACTCAATCACGACCCCGTTCAGATTTCACAAACAGTAGGAAGGTCTTAAAGGAGCATTAAATACCAGGATTGCATTAAATATAGAGTGCAGAGTTCAGGGGGTTACACACAGAGTGCAGAGCTGTTACTTGTAAACACAGAAACCAGACTTCTGTGTTTACAAGTGATTGTGGTGAGCGGGCACCAAAGAGTCTGAGCCAAAGGTGGTGGAAGTTCCCCCTGAAAAAAAGCCCTGCACATACATATACACACACACACATTATATATTTGCGGACTATACTGTATATACCATGTGTATATATATATATATATATATATATATATATATGTATATATATATATATATACACATTTGGGGACTATACAGTATGTATACATATATATTATATATTTGCAGACTATACTGTATATACTGTGTGTGTGTGTGTATATATATACACACACACACACACACACACATTATACATTTGGGGATTATACTGTATATATATATATATATATATATATATATATATATATATATATATATATTATACATCTGGGGACTATACTGTATGTATACATATTGTATGTTTGCGGACTATACTGTATATATATATATATATATATATATATATATATATATATATATATATATACATACATACATACATTTGGGGACTATACTGCGTGTATATATATTAATCTAATATATATACACACACACACACACACACACACACTGTACATTGGGTTTCTGTGTAGAATGTAAACACTACAGAGTTGAATGTCACTCTCTGAGGTAACACACACCCCTGCAATTGTCCATCTTGCCCACTAGGGGCAGCCTCCTTCCTCCTGGCTGCACACACACACACTGACATTGCTGCTGCTGGCTGTAAAGTTTAAATGGCCAGGACAGGAGGTGTCTGATGTGAAGTGTGGGGGGGCCCCAGCCTGCAGCTTGGATCAGAGGTTGGGGGAGAAAGGTCAGCAGCCCTGAGCCTGTCACACACACACACACCCAGGGTAAGGACACATCCTCCCCTCCTCCATTGCCTGTGTATCATCTGTCTCTCTCTCTGTTTTCTCTCTGTTCAGCCTCTCCCCCCTCCAGACCTCCCTCCTCTCCCTCCTCGCCTGGCAATGAACAGCTGCCTTTGCATGAAAAGAAGGGACGATTTTCCACGCTTAACAGTTAAGTGTATTCATCCCCCCTCTCCTCCTGCTTCATCTACAAAGCAGAGAGCCTGTGTCCTGTGTCTGTCCATTGTCCTCAGTGGTGGAGGATGGCCATGTCTTCCTGGAAGCCGCCAGGCCTGAGCCCCTCTGGAGGAGTACATATGTCTGTATTAACCCTTCCTGTCCGCCTGGGGATGCATGGCGTGAGGTTGTAGGATGGGAGCTGCTCTCCTCCATTGCAGCATTTGTTTTTCTCTCTTTAATCCCCCCTCTCCTCCTCCTCCTCCTCCTCCTCCCCCTCTCCCTTCCTTCCTTCCTTCCCTTTCCATGGCAACCAGCCTCAAATCTCCCCTCTCTGTGTGTACAATGTCCGTCACTTGTGTGTGCTGATGTGTGAAGCGGAGGTGTGCAGCCAGAAAGTCAGGCATTTCCGTTGCCTGTGTGCTAAATGAATGATGGAAGCATCTGTGGAAGAGAATCTGAATATTTGGAGGTGAGGGGCCTACTTGTGGAGGTGAAGCCTGGCGCTGGTAACCCCCGCACACGTGTGTTTGTGATGGTGGGATGGGGGGGGGGGGGTTGTGTGTGATGATGGCGGGGGTCATCCTGCGAACACCAAACCTGCACTCCTCTTCTTCCTCTTTTTTATTTATTTGTTATGCCTATGAGGTGCAGGATGTGTCAGCTGATGTAAACAAAGCGGCACGGATGACCCAACCTGCACCTTGTTGGAGAAAGAGTGCCCGTGCCGAGTTACAGTGGAGATTCGGAGTTTGGCAGATGCCCTACTTCATCCTTTAATGATAATTGTGCACATTGGGGAACTATATCAGCTATGCATTCTTTAATCTGTCCACAACCATCTAACGCATGTTTGGTACCTGCTCCCACTTCTGGTCAGATCACCTAGGCCAGTGATGGTGAATCTTGGCACCCAAAACATCTGGGGTGCCAAGGTTTGCCATCACTGATCTTGGCCAATTATGGTGAACCTTGCCACCCCAGATGTTCTGGAACTACATTTCCCATGATGCAGTGGAGTGGAGCAATGTAGTTCCAAAACCCTCTGGTGTGCCAAGGTTCGTCATCACTGATCTAGGCCAATGATGGTGAACCTTGGCACCCCAGATGTTCTAGAACTACCTTTCCACAATGCACATGCACTCTGCAGTGTAGCTGAGCATCGTGGGAAATGTAGTTCCAAAACCTTCTGGGGTGCCAAGGTTCGCCATCACTGATCTAGGCCAATTATGGTGAACCTTGGCATCCCAGATGTTCTGGAACTACATTTCCCATGATGCAGTGTAGTGGAGCATCGTAGAAAAAATGTAGTTCCAAAACATCTGGGGTGCCAAGGTTCACCATAACTGACCTAGGCCAATGATGGTGAACCTTGGCACCCCAGATGTTCTAGAACTACCTTTCCACAATGCACACACACTCTGCAGTGTAGCTGAGCATCGTGGGAAATGTTCCAAAACTCTCTGGGGTGCCAAGGTTCGCCATCACTGATCAAGGCCAATCATGGTGAACCTTGGAACCCCAGATGTTCTGGAACTACATTTCCCATGATGCTTATTCACTTTGCAGTGTTGTGGAGAATAGTGGGAAATGTAGTTCCAAAACATCTGGGGTGCCAAGGTTCGCCATCACTGATCTAGGCCAATTATGGTGAACCTAGTTTCCCCAGATGTTTTAGAACTACATTTCCCATGATGCACTTGCACTATGCAATGTAGTAGAACATCATGGGAAATGTAGTTCCAAAACCCTCTGGGGTGCCAAGGTTCGCCATCACTGATCTAGGTCAATGATGGTGAACCTTGGCACCCCAGATGTTCTGGAACTACCTTTCCATGATGCACATGCACTATGCAATGTAGTGGAGCATCGTGGAAAATGTAGTTCCAAAACATCTGGGGTGCCAAGGTTCACCATCACTGACCTAGGCAATTCCACTGAAAGTTCTTTCTCCCCGTTACAAGAGGGTGCAGGACTATTCACAAAGTAAAGTGTGGCTTGAGCATGCGCAGTGGGAAGCTGCAAGGAGTCACAGCTGGCTTCCCACACATGCCGATATCAGGGACCTGAAGACTGGTAAAAGAACTGGCCTGGGTGAGGACAGCACTGGATCCTTGCGCAGGTAAGGTTAGATTCACACTAGAACGTGGTGCAGGAAACCCGCGTTCCTTGTGCTTTTCTCGCACTGCGTTCAAAACGCACTGCAATTGCAATCTGTAGCAGGGTGTCAATGTTCAGCTAATAACACTCCAAACACAGGTCACAATCGCAGTGCGTTTGTCTGCACCAGATTGCATGGCACTTTTGTACCGGTGTGCGTTTCCAAAAGTAGTGCATGGAGCCCTGGTTCACACTGGGCTGCGGGAGTGAAGCCGTGCGAGTTCAGCTGAACTCACACGATTTCACTCCCGCTGGCAGTCCCAATTTCGGCCGCGATTTAAGAGACATCTGTGCCGGTTTCTGCACAGATGTCAATGTAAATCGCGGCCTGAAATGGCAAAAAGTAGTACAGGAACTACTTTTTGAAATCGGTGCAACGCCGCAGATGCGGCGCCGCACTGATTAGGACGGTGTCATTGCCGGCAAATGCCGCCGATTTGAGATGCGATTTCACATGTGAAATCGCATCTCAAATCAAAGCAAATCGTACCCAGTGTGAACCTGGGCTCAAGCACATACAAAAAAAAGCCACATGAGGTTACCTCAAGAAAATATTTACCCCTTTAGGCAGCTGTTTAATCCTAGGTTTACACTAATGTGGTAAGGGAAACCCCACAATCTGTACACGTTTCCCGCACTACATTCAAATCGCACTGAAATCTGCAATGGGTGTCATAGCAATCTTAACGACACCCCAAACGCAGTGGGTTTGCAGGCACTGGACCATACCAGATCCCATGGTGCAAAAGTACTATGTGATCCAGGTCCATTGGGTTTCCAACAGTAGTGTACTACTTTTGGTGCGATTTTTTTTAATGGGCTCAAATAGCACCGCACTGAATCGATCGTATGTGAATCGAACCTTAATGTGCAGAGCGTTTCTGTGCAGTTCAGAGTGTGAACTGGGGCTAATATCATGTACACACGATTGTTTTTTCCAATGAAAAAAGTCAGATGGACTTTTTTCATCGGAAAATAAACGATCGTGTGTGGGCCCCATCAGACTTTCTTTTCCATCGGTGTAAAAAAAAATAGAATATGTTATAGTTTTTTTTTTCCCATTGAAAAAATTTAAAAGAAATTTCGATCGTCTGTGTGGAATTCTATCGGAGAAAAATCCATGCATGCTCAGAATCAAGTGGACGCATGCTCGGAAGCATTGAACTTAATTTTTCTCGGCTCGCCGTAGTGCTTTACGTCACCGCGTTTTGGACGGTCGGAATTTAGTCTGATAGTGTTTAGGCAAGGCTGATGAAGGTTGGCTTCATCGGAATTTCCGACGGAAAATTCCATCAGATTTTTTTTCATCGGAAATCCGATCGTGTGTACACGGCATAAATGTCAGTTTCTAACAGGGTGGATTTGATTTAAATCATAATTTTTAATGAGCAACTGTCATCTCTGTCCCGCAGCAGCTCCTTCTCTGACCCGCTGTTTACTCACCGACAGTCCCATTCACTTTAATGGGATGACTGGTGACGAGGCAGTGACCCAGCAAGGTGAGGGACGTGATGGCAGCAGGTGAGTGGATGCCTGCTAACAGGCGCTGCCATGATGGATCTGAAATGACAGGTGCTCTTTACTTGTAAGGACTCCTTCTTGCTGGTAGTTAGAATCTTAAAAAATTGTTTTATCGAGCCACCAGGCCTTGCATCGCTTGCATTTTGCATGCATACCTGCTTTACCCACAGGTAGAGGAACTTTATTAAAATATTCCCAAACTGCACAGCTCCCAACTGTCCCTGATTTCGAGGGACTGTCCCTGATTTGGAGCAATGTCCCTCTGTCCCTCATTTGTCCCTCATTTTGGTCTGATCTATATAGTTGTATACGTTTCCCAGTGCTAAATTGCTGCATTTGTAAATTTTAAAAGCCAATATAAAGGAATAGTAGTGGTAAAAAAAAAAAAAAGATCACAACGTTTATAAACTGCTTGGAAGGTTTCACATTTTTACTGCTTGCCCTTCCTCCTCACACTTATGCCGCATACACACGATCACTTTTTGTGATGAAAAAAAAACGACGTTTTCAAAAACGTTATTTAAAATCACCGTGTGTGGGCAAAACGTTGTTTTATGTCTTCAAAAAATGCGACCAAAAAAAAATTCGAACATGCTTGAATTTTTTGTGTCATTTTTCAAAACGTCGTTTTTTGTGTCATAAAAAGTGATTGTGTGTGGGCAAAACGATGTTGAAAACTATGTTTTTAAACGCATGCTCAGAGGCAAGTTATGAGCCGGAGATTCAATGGAACAGAGTGCTGTCGAACGTGGTGTACGTAACCGCGCTTTGCTAGAGCATTTTGGAAAAATTATGTTGTGTATGTAACGTCGTTTTGGAAAATGAAGTTTGAAAAACGTTGTTTTGTTTCGTCACATTAAACGTTGTTTTTTTTTCATCGCAAAAAGTGGTCGTGTGTACGCGGCATAAGACTGGTACAGATGCATTGGTCTTCCAACAATCATATAGTTTGTAGTGTACATAGATTTGCAAAACAATGGGATAAAGGAATATTCCTGAACTCTGTTTTATCTCACGGTTACTGTGACATTGTGTGAATGCATCAATGCAGTGCATGTTATCTCAGCTTGCAGAACTTGGGTTCATTGAATGAATATTGCAAAATATACAGCCTCATGCTACATGACTAAGCTTCATTTCATGCTGAATAAACTGAATAATTAATGTATCTTAAAGTGGAGTTCCGCTAATTATTTTTCCCTTTTTAAAGTCAGCAGCTACAAATACTGTAGCTGCTGACTTTTAATATAAGGACACTTGCCTGTCCAGGCCGCCCGCGATGTCGGCACCCGAAGCCGACCTGTCCCTCGACTATTGGGTGGGGGCGCGGCCATCTTCGGTAAGGGAATCAGAAAGTGAAGCCTTGTGGCTTCACTTCCTGGTTCCCTACTGCACATGAGTGACCCCACTGATCCCTACTGTCTTCTGGGAAGTGTTTGTCTCCCAGAAGACAGCAGGGGGGACAGAGGAGGGTCTGGACTTGGCCTAGATCGCCGCGGATACTGCAGTGATCTATCCCCCAAAGTGGGAACAAATACCTGGATTAGACAGGTATCTGCTCCCTCCTCCTCCCTGAAAGGTGCAAAATTAGACATCGGAGGGGGGGAGGAATCCAAAAAGCGGAAGTTCCATTTCTGGGTGGAACTCTGCTTTAAATAGAAAACAATAAAAAAAAATTAGAAATAAACGCATAATTTCTCACTTCGTCTTTCAGGACAGCACTTGGAGAGAGCGCAGCTCCACCCACTTCCCAGGAAACACTGCAGTCACTGCTATAACTTCCGCCCACCTCCACCATGGCCTCAGTTGTAGTGTTTCCTCCGGCCATGGTGGAAGCGCTGCAGGGAACCAGGAGGATGCTGGACTCTCTCCAGGGGGAGACGGATTAAAGGCATACCTGCGATCGGTTGTTTTCTTCAGGAGGCAGACCCTACCTCCCCCCTGACGCGTGGGGGACGTTTCGGTGCTCCCCTCTTCTCGAGCCCGGCGAGGGTAAAGGCTGCCGGGGGTTCCGCGCCAATAGGCTGAGCATTGCGGGCCAGGTTGGGGGCGGTTAGATGCCGGTCTCCTGGGGTCCGCGATGTCCCGGTACGGAGGGCGGGCGACGTCATTTCCGGTGGAGGCGGGACTTCCGGCGGTGCGTGGCAGCTTCCGGTTCCGGCCGCTGGAACGCAGAAGGGAGGGGCAGCCTCGGCGGTGCAATTTTCGGTTCCCACAGCGGTGGGGTTAACCGGGACTTTTCAAAAGGAGGCGCACAAACGATCGCCGCGTTCTGGGAGAATGGATCCAGAAGACGCAGCGGAGGTGGCGGGAGCAGGAGCCACATGCACCAGCCCGGCCCAGGTAGGAAAACAGCGGTTTAAGTCTACCTGGTTCCTTGTTATGTCCCTCCTACTGCCCCTTTTGGGGAGAGGAGCCTGCCTCACTCACCCTAGTCACGTCCCTGGGAGAGTGTTGTTTGGTACAGCGGTGATGGGACCTGGTGTGTTTTTTTTTTCACTGGCTGTTTTGTGGTGGTGGTGGTTTGGGTCTGAGACACAAAAAGTTAAACATGGGGTTGTTGTCTTTTGTGTTTTTCAGAAAGCTAAAGAGAAGCTAAAAATTGCAGTGCCCCCTCCTAAGAAACGGTGTGCTACCTGCAAAGCAACCCTTAAAGGGTCTTGGACTAAGCCGTTATGCAAGGCATGCATCGCGGACATAGTCAAAGGGGAAGCCTCTACTAGTGCAGCCTCCGAACAACCCAAAGAGATGCTCTCTTCCTTTAGGAAAGAGCTAGAAGAGACCTTTCAGTCGTTTCGCTCCTACTTGGACAGAGGGGCGGCGTCAGGGTCAGCAGCTAAGGCCTCCACTAGTGCACATTTGGATTATAGAGGGGCAGGTAGTGAGTCCGAGGAGGAAGAGCCTAGCAGCCTAGTCTCAGGGTCAGAGGCGGAAGAAGAAGATACAGGAGAATCTTCTTCTTCACGTTACAAGTTATCCTTAGAAGAGGTGGATGACTTACTAAAAACTATTCATTCCACCTTAAATATTAAGGTGGATAAGACGCATTTGTCTCTGCATGACAAGATGTACCAGGGTTTAGACGAAGTCAAGCATCGAACCTTTCCAGTACATAGAGTATTGTCAGAAGGGAGTGGAAAGACCCAGAGAGGGCTCCTTTCTTTTCCCGATCACTTAAGAGGAGATTTCCTTTTGATGAGGATCCAGCGCAGGTATGGAATAAGAAACCTAAGCTGGATGCTGCGTTCTCAAAGGTATCCCGAAATACGGACTTGGCCTTTGAGGATACGGGCACCTTAAAAGATCCCCTAGATAAAAGAGCAGAGGCGCTCTTAAAGAAGGCTTGGGATGCCTCTCTGGCCAACCTCAAACCAGCTATGGCATCCACAGTAGTGGCCAGGAACCTTGAGCATTGGTTGGAACAGCTGAAGGGTCACATTGAGTCTGGGACCTCACGCAGAGAGTTGCTAGAGTCCTTCCCGATTCTTCTGAAGGCAGTAGGCTACATGGCGGATGCCTCAGCCGAGTCAGTGAGAATATCAGCCCGTTCCTCGGCCCTAGTGAATTCGGCCAGGAGGGCTCTCTGGGTCAAAACCTGGACTGGGGACACGGCTTCGAAGGCTAAGTTATGTGGACTGCCCTTCAATGGAGATTTGGTATTTGGCGCCGGTCTGGACACTGTTCTGGATAGGACGGCGGATAGGAAAAAAAGCCTTCCCCTTAAAGAAGGTAGTACCACGGACCAGGAAAAAATTTTTGTCCTTTTTTCCAGCCCCAAGATCCTAAAGAGATACAAAAAGGTCAGGGTGGATGGTCCTGGCGGCCTCAGAGAGGTAGAGGGAGACCCGGGGTGTTGTTTCGCTCCCCTAGCCAGCCCGCTAAACCCCAGTGACGGTCGCCCGGCTGTGGGAGGACGTCTTCAGTCGTTCCTTCCACAGTGGGCAAAGACGACTTCCAGTGCATACATCCTCAAGGTTATTGCAGAGGGCTACGCACTGGAGTTCTCAGAGAAACCACCGTCGCGTTTCTATGCGACCCAGCTGCCCAAGGATCAGGAGAAATCCAGGGCAATGATGTCGCTGTTAGAGGAATTTCTCCAACAGAGGGTGATCACCCCGGTACCCCAACAAGAACAGGGGGCGGGTTGCTACTCCCATGTTTTTCTAGTAAAGAAACCGGCAGGAAAATTTCGTTTGATTCTGAACTTAAAATTCCTGAATCGGTCAATCAAGTACAAGAGGTTCCGGATGGATACCATCTACTCGGTCAGAAGGCTCCTTCTTGCAGGTTGCTTTCTGGCTTCGATAGACCTAAGGGATGCTTATCTTCACATCCCGATAAAAGCCTCTTCTCAGCGTTTCCTGCGCCCAGCGATCAGGACAGGAAGCGAGATCAAACACTTTCAGTTCAGGGCCCTGCCGTTCGGTCTCTCCTCCTCTCCGAGGATCTTTTCGAAGGTGGTGGCGGAGGCCTTGGCACCTCTAAGGCTGGAAGGAGTTTCGGTAATTCCATACTTGGACGACCTCCTGTTGTTCGCCAAGACGGAAGATCAGCTTCTTAAAGACCTATGGAGGACCCAGGCCCATTTGGAGGGCCTAGGTTGGATTATGAACAGAGAGAAGTCAAATCTAGTCCCCTCTCAGGTCATAGTCTTTTTGGAGTACACAATAGACTCCATCCAGGAGAGGTTATTTCTACCAGAGGAGAAAATAATCAAGGTTCAGGCAGCAGTGAAGGCAGTGCAGACGAATCTGTCAGTGTCAGTTCGTGCAGCTATGTCCACCCTGGGACTTCTCACATCCTCCATTCCTGCGGTGCAGTGGGCCCGCCTGCATTCAAGGAGTCTTCAGCAGGCGATTCTACAGAATTGGACACATGGAGAACCCCTAGAAAAGGAGATCAGGGTTCCAACCTCAGTAAAAAGGAAACTTTGGTGGTGGAGGGCTCACGCAAATCTGAGTCAGGGTCTAGTGTGGTCCTTCCCCGCTACAATGGTCCTAACTACGGATGCCAGCTCCTGGGGATGGGGTGCTCACCTCAGGGGTCAATTGACTCAGGGGTCCTGGTCCAGGGAAGAGTCCAAGAGATCCTCCAATTGGAGGGAACTCAAAGCCGTTTGCCTAGGGCTTTGGGCCTTCCAGGAGACGATACAGGGTCAGCATGTCCAGATACTGTCGGACAATGCTACAGCGGTAGCTTACGTCTCAAGGCAGGGGGGCACGAGGAGCAGGGTTCTCCTGAACCTGGCTCTACACATGCTTTACTGGGCAGAGACAAACTTGGCATCTCTGTCTGCAGTACACCTAAAGGGCAGTTTAAACCACCTGGCAGACTTCCTAAGCAGGAGGAGGGTTCTATAATCCGAGTGGAGTCTAAATTCAGAGGTGTTCCAGAAAATAGCAGACAGGTGGGGAACCCCTCAGATAGACCTGTTCGCGTCCCAAGCCAACGCCAAGGTTCCGGTTTTCTTTTCCCTCAACAGACTGGATCAAGCGGAGGGTCTAGACGCGCTAGTTCAGCATTGGCCCTTCCGTTTGTGCTATGCTTTCCCCCCAGTACAAATGATTCCATTAGTTCT
This sequence comes from Rana kukunoris, assembly GCA_029574335.1. Classification (NCBI taxonomy): domain Eukaryota; kingdom Metazoa; phylum Chordata; class Amphibia; order Anura; family Ranidae; genus Rana; species Rana kukunoris. Next base: position 28,539,348 of record CM056057.1, read on the forward strand.
GCGGAAACTTCAGGTAGAAAAGACGACTCTCATCCTGATAGCCCCATACTGGCCCAAAAGGCCTTGGTTTTCAACCCTGCTGAAACTGGCAATAGAACCTCATCAGCTACTTCCAGTCAGAAACGACTTGTTGTACCAGGGTCCTCTGCTCCATCCCAATGTGGATCGGCTCAACCTGGCGGCCTGGTTACTGAAGAGTTAATCCTGAGTAGGAAGGGTTTATCTAAACGGTTAGTGGATACGCTACTTAGTAGCAGAAAGGAAGTTACCAGGGCGATTTATTTCAAGACCTGGAGGGTCTTTAATTCCTGGTGCAGTTCAAAGAATTGTGCCCCATGAATAATATTGCGGTCCTGGAGTTTTTACAGGACGGGATGGACAAGGGTCTGGCAGCCAGCACCCTGAAAGCGCAGGTTGCTGCGCTATCAGTATTTCTAGAGAGACGGTTATCTCTAGATCCCTATGTCATCAGATTTTTTAAGGCATTGGCCAGGGCTAGGCCTTCCCCCTTTAAGTTTTTTCCCAAGTGGGACTTATCGGTGGTTTTGGGGGGTCTGACAAAAAGACCTTTCGAACCACTGTTAGAAGCATCTTTAAAATTTTGGACCCTGAAAGCGGTCCTTTTAGTAGCCGTCACCTCGGCTAGGAGAATTAGTGAGCTACAGGCTCTTTCTATTGTGGAACCCTTCTTGACCATCTTCCCAGATAGAGTCGTGTTGAGGACAGATCCTGGGTTCCTTCCTAAGGTGGTATCGGCCTTCCATAGGACACAAGAAATAGTGTTACCTACCTTTTGTCCGGCGCCTTCCGGTTCAAGGGAAGAAGAGTTTCATACCTTAGATGTCAGAAGGTGCATTATGCACTACCTGGAAGTCACCAGGGAAATTAGAAAATCCAATTCTCTGTTTGTGTTGTTCTCGGGTGCACGTAGGGGGTACGGTGCTTCCAAAAGTACACTAGCCAGATGGCTCCGTATGGCTATCCACGAGGCCTATAAGGCTAGGGGTATAGAACCTCCCCCAGGGGTGGTGGCACATTCTACAAGGGCTGTGGCAACTTCCTGGGCAGAACGGGCTGGAGCTTCACCAGAGCTTATCTGCAAGGCAGCTACATGGACGAGTTTTTCCACTTTTACTCGCCACTACAGGATGGATCTGCTCTCAGTGGCGGAGCAGTCTTTTGGCAGGAAGGTCCTGCAAGCGGTGGTCCCACCCTAGAGTAAGTACTCGGTTATCATCTCCAAGTGCTGTCCTGAAAGACGAAGTGAGAAAACCTTAGTTACACTTACCGGTAACGGTATTTCTATGAGTCTTTCAGGACAGCACCGATAACCCACCCTTCTCTCTTCTGGTGGATATATGTATATATATATATATGTGTGTGTTGTACTAACATGTTTTAGTTGCTATGTTCTGCTTATCTCATTTCAGTATGGCCGGAGGTGCTCGTGTATAACTGAGGCCATGGTGGAGGTGGGCGGAAGTTATAGCAGTGACTGCAGTGTTTCCTGGGAAGTGGGTGGAGCTGCGCTCTCTCCAAGTGCTGTCCTGAAAGACTCATAGAAATACCGTTACCGGTAAGTGTAACTAAGGTTTTTTTTTATCCACCCTGGATGCTCCTGCGATTATCGCTAGTGACTGCTATAGCCGCTAGCGATAATCACCTTCTTCTGGCGCGGACGGCTTCCCCCGCTGGAAGCAGTTTGTTCGGCAGGAGAATTAGCACTGTTTGTGTAGGTGGGGGAATTGTGCAAATTTCTTTCCTGCAACCACGGGAATTCGCACTGTGTATGACCTGCCTAATGCCATGTACACGCAATTGGAATTTCTGTCAAGAAAAGTTCGATGTGCCCTATTTTGTCGGAAATTCCGACCGTGTGTAGGCCCCATCTGACTTTTTCTGTCGGAATTTCCGACGGCAAAAATTTCTTCTCGAAAATTTCGTTCGTCTGTATGCAAATCCGACGCGCAAAAAAAAACATGCATGCACGGAATCATTGAACTTAATTTTTCTCGGCTCGTCGTAGTGTTGTACCGCGTTCTTGAAGGTCGAAATTTTGTGTGACCGTGTGTACGCAACACAAGTTTGAGCCACGGTTTTCTTGTTGTAATTTCAGATCGCGTGTACGCGGTATTGGAGTAATGCACACTGGGCATTTAGCCCTTGTGCCTGAGCGCCCAGCATTTTTGTGCGGGTGGAAGGCACAGGCGCACTGTCCAGCCCCGCTTTTGGCTACCTATAAAAACTGAGAGTCTTCTGGGGCAGGATGGTGTACCAGATGGTACTAATATTCAGGGCAATATGCGCCCAGAGTTGAGGGACAAGCAGTCTACATTGTGGGCATTCGTCCCTGGGCACATTCCGATCATCATCTGTATGCAATTCAACGCACAGAAATCCTACGCATGCTCGGAATCATTCTTGGCAATCGGAATTTCCGACAACATTTGTGTGACCGTGTGTATGCAACAAAAGTTTGAGCGAACATTATGTCGGAAAAAAATCCACAGTTTTCCTGTCGGAATGTCCGATCGTGTGTACGCAGCATTAGAGTCTAGAAGCAGAAAAAAAATTCTGTTCTACAAAGGGTGCAGGTGTTCTGTAGTCCACAGGGACAGCTGAGAACAGTAAAGCCGCGTACACACAATCGGTCAAACCAATGAAAACGGTCTGATGGACCGTTTTTATCTGTCAAAACCGATCGTGTGTGGGCGCAATCGGTTATTTAACCATCTGTTAAAAAAAAAAGCCAACTTGTTTTAAATTTAACTGATGGACGCCTAACCGATCGTTAGTAGGCACGAACCATCGGTTAAAAATCCATGCATGCTCAGAATCAAGTTGACGCATGCTTGAAAGCATTGACCTTTTTTTTAGCACGTCGTTGTGTTTTACGTCACCGCGTTCTGATACGATAATTTTTTTAACTGATGGTGTGTGGGCGCGACGGACCATTAGTCAGCTTCATCGGTTAACCGATGACAACGATCCATCAGACCGTTCTCATCGTATGGACCGATCGTGTGTACACGGCATAATGACACGTACACACGATCAATTTTTGGGTTGTAAAAAACGATGCTCTAGAAAAAACAAAGTTTTTTTTTTTTTTTTTTTTTCAACTTGATCATTAAAACGATGTTGCCCACACACGATCGTGAAAAAAAAATGCTCTAGCAAAGCGTGGTGACGTACAACACGTACAATGGCACTATAACGTAAAATTTCCATTTGGATGATGTCACCCTTTAGCTGATTTCGTGTTAGTAAAAAACGATTCGCGCTTTTCTGTCTGTTACAGCGTGATGAATGTGCTTACTCCATTATGAACGGTAGTTTTACCAGAACGAGCGCTCCCGTCTCATAACTTGCTTCTGAGCATGCGTGAATTTTTCACGTCGTTAAAGCCCTCACACCACCATTTTTTACAACCTGAAAAACGACAAAGTTAAAAACGTTGTTAAAAAAACATAATTTTTTACATCCCGAAAAATGATCGTGTGTACGCGGCATATCAGCTGACAACTGTCATCACAGGGAGCATAGGATGTTGCATTTCTGTCAGGATCAGGCCCCGTACACACGGCCGAGGTTCTCGCCAGAAACCAGCGAGAACCTCGCTGGGAGCTGCATTCCAGCGAGAACCTCGGCCGTGTGTACGCTCTCTGCTCGCCCCGCCCGTCGGGAAACCCGTCGAGCAAAAAGGAAAAAGGTTCTCTATTTGCTCGACGGCCCATCGGGATGAATGGCTGGTTGCCATTCCCGACGGGCGGGTCGCAGATTCTGACGGCCGGCAGAGAACCTCGATGGGCGGAACGATGTGTTCCGCCCATCGAGGTTCCCTGTCGTGTGTACGGGGCTTAACTGGTGTTTTTTTGCAGTTACTAAACAAAACCCTCTCAATGGTATATTTAACAGACATAAAAGAAAGCAAATCCTTTTCTTTGTTATACTTTTTCTTGGCTATAGATTTGTGCTGTATTGTAGTACTGCTGGAATAAGGATTTCTATAAATAATAATAATAAAGTAGAGTGAGAGATTGGTCATGATTTGTTGTGGTCCTTTTGTATTTATCTGCCCATCATTGTGTTCCATGCCCGGCTGCCAAGGTTTTCTGCTGTGAGACCTACAATTGCCACTTTGTTTTATTTTGACAAAATATGTAACAAAACCTGATTTAATGCTGCATTTGCAACAAGAATGTCTAATCAAAGTAACAAGTTCCCTTTAACCACTTCCCTATCGGGCCTATTTTGGCACTTTTCTCCTTCATATAAAAATCAAAAAAAAATAAAAATTGCTAGAAAATTAATCAGAACCCCCAAACATTATATATTTTTTTTAGCAGACACCCTAGGGAATAAAATAGCGATTGCAACTTCTTTTTTCTCGCACGGTATTTGTGCAATAATTTTTCAAACGCATTTTTTTGGGGAAAAAAAGAAAAAACGGTTTCATGAATTAAACAATAACAAAACAGTAAAGTTAGCCCAATTTTTTTTTTGTATAATCTGAAAGATGATGTTACATCGGGTAAATAGATACCTAACATGTCACTCTTTAAAATTGCGCACACTCATGGAATGGCGCCAAACTTCGGTACTTAAAAATCTCCATAGGCGACGCTTTAATTTTTTCTTTTTTACAGATTACTATGTCCGAGTTACAGAGGAGGTCTAGTGCTAGAATTGTTGCACACACTCGCAACAATACCTCACATGTGGGGTTTGAACATATGTGGGCGGGACTTAAAATATAAAAATATTATAATATATTTTTTTTATTTGACTTAATTTTTTTATTATTTGATCACTTTTATTCCTATTACAAGGAATGTAAAGATCCCTTATAATAGGAATCACTGTGACAGGTCCTCTTTATGGGGAGATGCGGGGTCAATAACTCTCCTCTCAGGCTTACAAGCATCAGATCGTGAAAAGAAATTCACTGATCTCATGCCGACAGCCGCGATTGCGGCTTTGTTTACTTCCGGGTACCTGGGCGTGATGTCATAACGTCGCGCCCGGGCCTCCGACGGTCATAGAGATGACTGGTGACCTTCCTTTATATTGGCTTTTAAAATTTACAAATGCAGCAATTTAGCACTGGGAAACATTTTTTGAAAGATAAAAAGTGAATTTTGTATACAACTATATAGATCAGACCAAAATGAGGGACACATGAGGGACAGAGGGACATTGCTCCAAATCAGGGACAGTCCCTCGAAATCAGGGACAGTTGGGAGCTGTGCAGTTTGGGAATATTTTAATAAAGTTCCTCTACCTGTGGGTAAAGCAGGTATGCATGCAAAATGCAAGCGATGCAAGGCCTGGTGGCTCGATAAAACAATTTTTTAAGATTCTAACTACCAGCAAGAAGGAGTCCTTACAAGTAAAGAGCACCTGTCATTTCAGATCCATCATGGCAGCGCCTGTTAGCAGGCATCCACTCACCTGCTGCCATCACGTCCCTCACCTTGCTGGGTCACTGCCTCGTCACCAGTCATCCCATTAAAGTGAATGGGACTGTCGGTGAGTAAACAGCGGGTCAGAGAAGGAGCCGCTGTGGGACAGACATGACAGTTGCTCTTTAAAAATTATGATTTAAATTAAGTTGATTCAAATCAAGCCTTTTTACTAGCGATTTAAATCGACTTGATTTAAATTAAATCCACCTTGATTTGCGTAGTGGTTTTTCCAAAGGCATTTTTTTTTTTTTTTTTTAAATACACTTTAATGAAAAAAAACAAAAACATTATATATAACCCCAATTTTTTTTTATTACCTTTTTATAATATGAAAGATGATGTTTTGCACGTCACGCTTTCAATTTGCGCACCCTCGTGGAATAGCGACAAACTACTGTGTAGAAGCCGCGCTTTGCGGGTGGTTTTAAACTTTTTTTTCTGCCGCTAGCGGGGGTAAAAGTGCCCCGCTAGTGGCCGAATAGCGCTGCAAAAACGACAGCAAAGCGCCACTGAAAATAGCGGCGCTTTACAGCCGACGGCGCAACGCTTCAGTGTGAAAGTAGCCTAAATGTTTTTTTATTTCAATGCAGGGAATGCTCTCTCAACTCTCTCCCTCCTCATTGGCTCTGAAACAGCAGCAGGAGCCATTGGCTGTTGTCAATCACAGCCTGTAAGGAGGGAGTAGGGGGCAGGGCTGAGACGCGCTCTGTGTGTCTATGGACACACAGCTGGCTTTGGAGTGAGCCTGCACAAGTGCCCCCATAGAAAGCCACTCTCTATTGGGGCACTTGGCAGGGGGGAGGAGCCTGGAGTGCCCACGGGGGAGCCATAAAGAGGAGGATCAGGGCTGCTCTGTGCAAAACAATTACACAGAATAGGTAGGTAAGTAAAATATTTGCTATCACTTTAAAGTGGTTCTAAACCCTCATGGTTTTTCACCTTAACCCCCCCCCCCCCCTTTTTTCTTACCTGAACCCATTTGTTTCAGCAGTGGGGGTGAGCACAGCAGCTCCAGCCCCTGCCTAAGTTCCTCATTGGCTAGACTGATAGGAGCGGAAGCCATTGGCTCCCGCTGCTGTCAATCAAATGCAGTGACACGGGAGCTGGGGGCGGGGCCAAGTCCTGCTGTTGGTGTCAATGGACGCAGCAGCAGGACTCTGGAGTGCACCCCCTGCACGAGTGCCCCCTTGACTCTCCCGGCACCCCAGGAATGGAGGATCAGGGCCGCTCTGTGCAAAATCCTTGCACAGAGGCGGTAAGTATAACATGTTTGTTATTTAAAAAAATAAAAATAAAATGAAGCTTTACAATCACTTTATGTAACTTCTCATAGTGTTTGGTTGGATTTGGCTGCCATCACTCCACACCACCACTAATTAGTGGTTTAGGAATGAATGAGGTCAGTAAGGAAGCTGCCACAACAGTTATGTCATTCGTGTAACTTCACCATAATGAGCACCTGTCATAATTACTGCTGTGTTGATAAGAGTGGGGTTTTCAGCTAATCTTTGAGTAGATCATTAGGTGAGCTTACTCTATATCATGGGTCTTCAAACTACGGCCCTTCGGATGTTCAGGAACTACAATTCCCATCATGCCTAGTCATGTCTGTGAATGTCAGTGTGTTACAATGCCTCATGGGATGTGTATCTCTACAACAGCTGGAGGGCCGTAGTTTGATGATCACTGCTCTATATAATCTGGATGGACAGGGTTAGACCCTTTGATTTTGATTTTTATGCTTTCTATGACCCCGCTGGGAAGATTCACCCTTCTAGTTATTCTAATGCCGCGTACACACGATTGGAAATTCCGACAAGAAAACTGTGGAATTTTTTTACGATGGAATTTTGGCTCAAACTTCGCGGTCACACAAAAATTCCGACCGTCAAGAACGCAATGACGTACAACGCTACAACGAGCCGAGAAAAATTAAGTTCAATGATTCCGAGCATGCGTCGAGTTGATTCCGAGCATGTGTGTTTCCAAAAAAATAAAAATACAATTAAGAACCAGCTCTCAAGTTTTTTCTGTTGGAAATTCCAATAGAAAAGGGGCCTACACACGTTCGGAATCTCCGACCAAAAGCTCACATCTAATTTTTCTTGTCGGAATTTCTGATCGCGTGTACGCGCCATAAGTTTAGGGGAGTTCTGAAACTTTTGAGTTGTCATCGGAATAAAATCTTCCAAACGCGAGTCGGTGACAACTTAAAGCGGAGGTTCACCCAACTAACATTTATATCAGACCAACTTCTTTATACTTCCAACATGTAGGCCCGGATTCACAATTTATGCGTCGATTCCCAAAGCTAGATACATCGAAAAATAGGCTTCAGCCGCCCGACATAACTTGCCTACGCTGGCGTATCGTGGGCGCATAGTTACGCTGGACGCATCTGGCGTTCCCAATTTAAATATGCAAATGAGTAGGATACGCCGATTCACGAACGTATTTGCACCCGGCGCATGTTTTAAGCGATTTGCGTAAGGGTTACATCCGGCGTTGCGTTATTCCACCATATAGGTTTGCGCAACCCATTTAAATGTATGGACCAGGGAACAGCCGTCATATGTTACGCCGTTTATGTAGTACGTGAATAGGGCTGTGCGTAGGTTACGTACACGTCGTAGGCAGTGTATTGACGTATCTTAGGCAGCTATTTCAACGTGACTGTGAGCATGCGCACTGGGATGCGTCCAAGAGACGACGCATGCGCAGTTCGTTTTTTGAAGCTCAGCCTATCATTTGCATGGGGTCACGCAACGTTGAGTGCATATTCTTTGTGAATAGCATGCCTCGCAACGTTGCACCGGCGTAGCGTAAAGACGGTGAATACGGGCCGCACAGTCCGCAATTTTTTTTTTCAGGCTGTACATACCTTATAATCCATATTTGCAATCGGCTTCCGGGTACTTCTCCCGCGGGAGTCGGCGTTTCTATGCTGAGGAGGAACGTCATCTGGGAGGTCGATGATTGACGTCTTTTTTCAGAAAAAGTTCTCCCCGGCGGATAAGGCCTCGCCCCCCGCGTAGGCGCATCACCAGGGCCGGATTTGCTTTCGCTGCCGCCCCGAGGCCAGGTTCCACAATGCACCCCCTCCCCTCTAAATCAACAGAGAATGGTAACCGGATGGCAGGGGCGGCACGGTTAGTTCAAATATTTTGTGTTTCTTTTTTTTTTACTTTTTTTTTTTTTTTGTAGCTTGTCGTTTACTTTTTTTTTGTATACTTTTCTTTTCTTTTTATATTATTTTTCTTATTCTTTACTTATTTATTTTAGTCATTTAATTATTATTTCTTATTTTTTTTTCACCTAACTTCATTGCTATCACACAGGAGAAAACAATTCCCTGTGTGATAGAAATGGGAGCTGACAGGTTCTCTTTATTGACCCTGTCACCTCCAAAACAGGAGTCCTAGCACTGTGCACACAGCTCACCCCTCTCACTGTGTACATCGGGGGGAGGGACAGGAGACAGACATGGTGGCTAGGGGGAGAACGGAGTCCCGAAGACAGATCCAGTAGTGAGAGGTATGTTGGGGGGGGGGGGGGAGGACGGACAGCACACATTTTACAAGTAATTCCGCTGACATCGCCACAATCACTTGTTAATGAACGGATTCCCCCACACTACATTTAGTCCTGCTAGAAAGCAAGTTACCGCCCTTAACTGTATGTTCTGGCCGTCGGGGGACTCCCTGCCGCCCCGAGGCCTGGCCTCGGTAGCCTTGTGGGAAATCTGGGCCTGCGCGTCACGAGTCACATCGTTTCCGAAAGAAGCCGAACATGAAGAAGCTCTATACAGCGCATGCGCAGTCAGCTCTACACGGCTCCTAGTCGGTGCGCAGGCTCTGCATGTTCGGCTTCTTTCGGAAACGCCATGACTCGTGACGCGCAATACGGGGGGCGGGACCTTATGCGTCGGGGGGAACTTTTTCTGAAAGGACGTCAATCATCTGGACGACCTCCCAGAGGACATTCCTCCTCTGCATAGAAACGCCTACTCCTGCGGGGAGAAGTACCCAGAAGCCGGATTGCAAATATTGGGCCAGATTCAGGTAGATTGGAGCATCTTTGCTCTGGAGTAACGCTTCTCATTTACGTTACTCTGCCGAAATTTTAGGAGCAAGTGCTGTTATTCAGGAAGCACTTGCTCCTAAAGTTGCGGCAGCGCATCGCAAATGAGCCAGCGGAATTCAAATTGGGCAGGTACGGGGCGTGTAGTATTCTAACTAAGCGCGATCCCGCGGCGAACGTACTGCGAATGCGTCGAGTGTCAATGCATCCCAGTGCGCATGCTCCAAATTCTGTCAGTGAACGTCAATGACGTCACATCCCCATTCATGAATGTTTTACGCAAACAACGCGATTTTTTTTTTTTTCCGACGCGATGACGACGCCTATACCTAACATAGGATATTCCACTAGGGGGCTGCTTTATCTTTACGTCACGTATCGCTTCCGGAAACGTCGTAAAGTCACTGCGTCGCGCCCGAAAACGATCGTGAATTTCCGACTCCCGCTGATTAACATATTTTTTCAGCGTTAATCAGCGGGAACGCCCCCGGCGCCATTTTTAAGTTGAAGTAACGATGCGATGGCGAAATTCAATTACGCCGATCGCATCGGAACTCCATCCCGGCGTTTCTTGTTTTCTGGTTTTAGAAAACAAAAACGCCGGCTTAAAGTGACAGTTAGGCTGGCGGATCACTGGATACGCCAGCCTAACTCTTCATGAATCTGGCCCATAGATTATAAGGTATGTACAGCCTAAAAAAAATAAAAATTGGCGGACTGTACATGTTAGAAGTATAAAGAAGTTGGTCTGACATAAATGTTATTTGGGTGAACCTCTGCTTTAAATTGACTAAAACTGGAGAGTAAAAATCTGGGGCAGCTGTGCGTGGAAACCAATCGGCTTCTAACTTCAGCTTCTGCCATAAAGCTTTGGCAATAAAAACTGGAAGCTGATTGGTTTCTCTGCAGAGCTGCACCAGATTTTCTAGTTTTAGTAAATCATCTCCTTTGAGTCTCTGATCGCGGTTAGCATAATAAATGAGGAGGACGTAGAGCTCTGCTGATGTGGCATTGATGCACGTGTTTTCCATATTGGGGTTTCACAATATCAGAATCGCAGACAAAAGACACAGACAGCAATTATTGTATGTGTGACCGATTTATTTTTTATTTTTTGCTGATTTTTTTTAATTATTATTATTTATAGATTATCGTTTTATTTTTATTTTTTGCTGTCTGTGTCCTGTTGGGATGATTTCTCCAAAGTGTGATGCCTCGTACACACGACCGGTTTTCCCGACGAGAAAACTGCCATTTTTTAAGAAAACCAGTCACGTGTATGTTCCATATCAGTTTTCCCGACGAGAAAACTGCCCGCAAAGAAATTCAAACCTGCTCTATTTTTTCCCGTCGTGTTTACCGTCAGTCTTTTTCTCCTCGCGAATACCGCTTGTGTGTAAGCTTTTTCCTGGAGGGGGGGGGGACGCGCATGCTCAGATTCAAGTATGAGAGAGGAGCGCTCGTTCTGGTAAAACTAGCGTTCGTAATGGAGATAGCACATTCATCACGCTGTAACAGACTGAAAAGCACGAAAACTGAAAAGCACAAATCGTCTCTTACCAAACGTTTACCAACAGGAGGATCAGCAAAAGCAGCCCAAAGGGTGGCGCCATTTGAATGGACCGTCCCCTTTATAGTGCCGTTGTGCGTCACCGCGCTTTGGTCGAGCGTTTTTTTTGACTAAACGTGTTTATGTAAGGCAGGCTTGAGAGGAATCGCGTCGGGAAAACCGTCGGGTTTTGGCATGTCAGGAAAACCGGTTGTGTGTACAGTGCATGAGGAAATCACTTCCTTCAAAGTTGTCACCTAAACTTTAGGCAGCAATACTGCTGCTTTGTTAACCACTTCAGCACCGGACCATTATGCAGGTAAAGGACCTGGCCCCTTTTTGCGATTCTGCACCGCATCGCTTTAACTGACAATTGTGCGGTCGTGCGACGTGGCTATCAAACAAAATTTGCGTCCTTTTTTTCCCCACAAATAGAGCCTTCTTTTGGTGGTATTTGATCCCCTCTGCGGTTTTTATTTTTTGCGCTATAAACAAAAATTTAGCGACAATTTAAAAAAATATATATATATTTTTTACTTTTTGCTGTAATAAATATCCCCACAAAATATATTAAAAGAAATGTTTTCTTCAGTTTAGGCGGATACGTATTCTTTTACATATTTTTGGTAAAAAAACGCAATAGGCGTTTATCGATTTGTTTGCACAACATTTATAGGGCCAGATTCAGGTAGAGTTGCGCTGGAGTATTTCGATATGCGCCGCGTAACTGTGAATATGCGCCGTCGTTTCTATGTGGCCGTATCCACCAAACTAGATGCGACAGAAAACGGGCCATTTCCGATCGGCTTAACTTTCCGACGCCAGAGTCTCGTCAGCGCATAATTTTGCTTGGCGCATCAGTCGCGCCTATTGATTTCCCCTGCAAATATGCAAATGAGGGAGATTTCCCGATTCGCGAACGGATTAGCACCATACACTGGCTACATGCGCCGCGCGTATCTCGTCCGGCGCAAAGCTATTTCTACAAATAGCTGCTTTATCTTTACTCCAGACGGCCACAGGTCAGCAGGAGAGCAGCTACAGCAGCGTTACCGACGATAAGAGCTAGCTGAGCACCCCCACTTGCAGGACAACACCTCTGTCCATGCTTGTCTGTCAACTTTTACAGCCATGGAGGAAGACATCATAGGTCTCCATAGCCGAGATGACGGCTGACAGCTCCTGGCCTTTAGAGTTCAGCTTTCTCCTGTGTGTTTGCGGGGAACGGGAGCAGCCATCTCAGAACAAAAGTAACTTCACTGTGGGGAGGGGGAACAGGATATACTTTAGTGCCGGAATGGCGCATCTACGGGCGCATTTAAACGCCCAACGGAACGCATTGCGCTGACGTTTCCCGTGAAGTGGTGCTGACGGAAGTTGTGAGCATGCGCACAGGGGGCCGAGTGAAGCCTCACTTACTGCGCATACTCCGTGGATGATGCGCTGAACGTAAGCCTCTGCGCTGGGCTCCGCCCATCATTTACATATGATCACACCCACTTCCACTTGCGTCGGGTTACGCCAGCGCATTATCGTTACTCTGACGCAAGTTTACGCGCAACTGCTATGTGAATAACAGTACTTGCGCTGAAAGTGTCGGCGGAGTAACGTAAATGAGAAACGTTACTCCAAAGTAAAGAAGCGCCCATGTACCTGAATCTGGCCCATAGTGTTTACAAAATAGGGGATAGTTTTATGGCATTTTTATTATAATTTTTTTTTCTAGTAATGGCATCGATATTTATTTTTATTTTTTATCGTGACTGCGACATTATATCGGACACTTTTGACACCATTTGTCATTTTTACAGCGAACAGTGCTATAAAAATGCACTGATTACTGTAAAAATGACACTGGCAGTGAAGTGGTTAACCAGGAGGGGGCGCTGTAGGGGTTATGTGTGCCCTAAGGGAGTAATTATTACTATGGGGGGGTATGGCTGTGTGTGTGACGTCACTGATCTTCGTTCCCTATGACAGGGAACAGACGATTAGTGACAGCCACACTAGGAAGCACGGGGAGAGGTCTGTTTACACTCACCTCTCGCAGTTCTTCCTCTCTGTGACCCAATAGGGGGACACCGGCGGTGATCGGGTCCGCTGTTCCCGCGGGGACGGTCACGGAGAACAAGACCGGGCGTCACGCTCGCGTCACACGGCTGGGATCTTAAAGGGGACGTACATGTACGCCCTTGTGCCCAGCCGTGCCATTTTGTCAACATATATCATCGTGCGGCGGTCCTCAAGCGGTTAATTCCCCCCTCCCCCTCCATGACAGCTAAATTAGGTTTTTAAATGAAAAGACTGTGCCAGAACTGTGAGCCTAGTTATTGGCTTGTGGTTGTGGTGCCGCTCCATTCACTTAAATTGCGGAACTGCCCACCAAATGGGATGGGGGGGGGCGGGTCAAAATATCTGCCGCACCATGAAGCAAAGCATTCTGTCTGCTCCATTTGTACAACCCTGGCTTGCTGCCTGTCCAGCTTAAGGGAGGGGGCAGTAAAAATGTGTCTCAACCGCCCCCCCTTTTTTTTTTATTGTCAAGTGGAAACCACATTTTTTTAAGCACCTGGAATCTATTTTAGCAAGTTATAAACTGAACATGTTTTTTTAAGAGCTTAGCTGCACATAAGATCTTAATTGTTTGCAAATGAGATTTAACCATCATATTGCCTTAGTTGAAATCCATGTATGCAGCAAATGAGGCTCTTGTAAGCTGGGCTGTAAAATGTCATTCTCTGAAAGTCTTTAAAACTCATGTGTAGACGTTCCCTTTTGTTTTCTTAGCAATTTCAGCCGCTTTCTACCATTTTCAATCACAAAAAGATGACCAAATGGATCAAATTAGCATCAACAGTTCAACACAGAAATGTAATTGAAGCAATTTAAAAAGCCCCGTCTACATGACACATACAGGGTCACAGTATTTTTAAACCCAAGAACAAAAATGTAATTCTCAGGTTTTTAAATGTAGTGGCTGCATTCGTTTTCTTTATTTCAGACTACCGTATACGCCAAGGCACCTAATTTTACCCCAAAAAAACTGGGAAAGCGTATTGACTCGAGAATAAGCCTAGGGTGAGGATGTAGCAGCTACTGTAAGCGGAAAAGAGGGTCAACAGTGCCCATTTGCATGCCTCACTGTGCCCATTTGCACACCCCACTGTGCCCATTTGCACGCCACACTGTGCCCATTTGCACGCCACACTGTGCCCAACCTCACTGTGCCCATTTGCACACCTCACTGTGCCCATTTGCACACCTCACTGTGCTTAACATCACTGTGCCCATTTGCACACCTCACTGTGCCCATTTGAACGCATCACTGTGCCCATTGCCACCTCACTGTGCCCATTGCAGTCTCCCTGTGCCCATTGTCAGTATACCTGAAATTCTTGACAGGCTGCGGGCGTCCATTCATTGTTTAAAAGTCTCGGTCTCCTCCTGCTCCCGTTCTGTGATAGGCGTTTCTCGGCAGCCTATCACGGACATCTTTTCATCCTCTGACAAGAGAACGTCCGTGATTGGCGGAACACTGAACACAGTGTCTGCTAGGAAACGCCTATCACGGAAGGGACCAGGGGGAAGCTGTGACTTTTAAACAATGGACGCTCGCAGCCCTCCAGGTACACTGACTCGAGTATAAGCCCGAGGGGGGTATTTTCAGTCCTACAAAAGGGCTGAAAAACTTGGCTTATACTCGAGTATATACAGTATGTGTATATTATACAAATACAGAATCGTAAATGTTGATCCTGCCAGAAATCCAGTGTCTTTCCTGTGCACTAAGCCTGTAACGGTCACCACCGTTTACGACCTTCCATCAACCCACGACAGCTTATCCGACAAACCAGCAGACCTGATCCATATCAATTCCCCAGAAAATGAGACTCACAGCTCTATCCTCTGGTTTCAAAATGAATGAGCAAACTCTTTAATGGTTAGCTCTCTTATTTACAGTACACGGCATGTTTCAGTAATCCAGTGTTTCTCAATTCCAGTCCTCACACCCCCCCAACAGGTCATGTTTTCAGGATTTCCCTCAGATGAAAAGGCTGTGGGAATTACTAAGGCAGTGAAACTGATCAAATTACCTGTGCAAAATAATGGATTTCATTCCCTGGTCCATACCTTTGCATGGGTTGCGCCTCCTATATAAAGAATAACTTTACACCGGACGTAACCCTTACGCAAATCATGTGCCGGACGCAAGTACGTTGGTGAATCTGCGTATCTTACTCATTTGCATATTTAACATGGGTACGCCGAATGCGTCCAGCGTAACTATGCGCCCACAATACGCCGGCGTAGGCTGAAGCCTATTTTTCCGACGTATCTAGCTTGGGGAATCGGCGCAGAGATACGACGGCACACATTTGTACTTACGAAGGCTGTTAGCAGTTTTTGAGCAGTAAAAAAAAAAAACCCAAACTAGTGGGTTCTGATATAAAAACGCTCTAATGCTGATAAATGTTGATAAACGCTCAAAAATGTTTTTTTTTATTTTGATCCATTGAAAAAACTTTGAAAAAAGTTGAAATACTCATTGCAAAGCTACTGGCGTTTTTATAATGTTATTTTAACGTCCAATGTGTGCATGAGGTCTAAAACTCATAGACACTACGATCAATCGGCTTACATCTAGATACCGAGGGCCGGATCCACAAAGGCCGGCATAACTTTTTTCCGGTGTAGCGTATCTTCTTTACGCTACGCCGCAAGTTAGGAACGCAAGTGCCGTATCCACAAAGCACTTGCGTCCTAAGTTACGGCGGCGTAGCGTAAATGGGCCGGCGTACGCACGTCTAATTCAAATGGGAAAGAGGTGGGCATGTTTTATTTAAATTATTCGTGCGCCGTCCGTTAGGGTATCCCACTGCGCATGTGCAAAATCACGTTGCAAATAGTCAATGAACGTAACTTACGCAAAGCCCTATTCGCGAACGTTTTACGCAAACGACGTAAACAACGGAAAATTCTACGCTGTCCCGACTTCCATACTTTACATTGCATACGCCTCTATAGAGCAGGGGTAACTTTACGCCGGACATACGCTTGCGCAAACGACGTAAAAAGAATGCGCAGGGTGTACGTACGTTCGTGGATCGGCGTATATATCTCATTTGCATATTTTATGCTGAACATCTACGGAAGCGCCCCTAGCGGCCATCGTAAATATGCAACTAAGATACGATGGCGTAATAGACTTACGCCAGTCGTATCTTAGCGTAATTCCGGCGTATCTTGTTTTGTGGATACAAAACAAAGATACGCCGGCGCAAATTTTAAATTATGGCGGCGTATCTGGAGATACGCCGTCGTAATGCTTTGTGGATCCGGCCCAGAATTTTGGGTTTTCACTAGCTGTAAGCCAGAATCATCAAAATAAAAATAAAAAATGCTTGAACTATATCATTCTGTGTGTAACGTATCTGAATACAATATACAAGTTTCACTTTTTCAATTAAATTACTTAAATTAAATTAAGTTTTTGATGATATTCTAATTTTATGAGATGCACCTGAGATGCTACATTGCCTCCAGCTTTATGGAAAACCGCTTTTGTTCCCAAATGACTTCCATTTATGTTAAATGCGGGTTTGAAATCGCACTACCTCATTGTGATTTCAAAGCCGCCGGTCAGTGCGATTTCATGTGCGGTTTGCTGACATCTGTGTGACTTTATGCACGTGAAATGGCCAAGAAATAGTGCAGAAACTTTTTTCAAATCGGTGCAAACGGTTCCATAGGCACAAATGTGGTGCGACTTGTCATGCAATTTTAAACAATGACAGGTCGCACCGGTGTGAACGGGGAGCTAGCTGAAAAGAGACCATGTAAATGGTTGCCAAAAACTGTTTATTGTGGTCCTTTTTCCTGATTCCTATGGTTTAAGATTCTTCACTTTTTGTGTGTGTGTGTGTATATGTATTTTGTGTATGTAGTGTGTGGGTATGTATGTATTTTATGTATGTTGTATGTGGTGTATGTATGCGTGTGTGTATATGTATTTTGTGTATGTAGTGTGTGTGTATGTATTTTATGCATGCGTGTGTGTGTATATGTATTTTCTGTGTGTATATGTATGTATTTTATATATGTGGGGTGTGTGTTTGCTCTTTATTTGATGCAGCAAAGTCTTTCCCAAAACGTTGCTGGTGGTTTGTTTGTGTAATTTGTGCTTGGGTTACTTGGAATGCGATTGTTTATGTGCTCTCTCTGTTCTCGCATTTCATTAACAAAAGTTAAACCAGTTGTAGCGATTCTGTTACGAATAATAACTTTTCCTTCCCAGGACAATCCAATAATGCCTGAAGTTCGGGATCTCTCGGATGCTCTCACTGACCCGTCTATGGATCCTATCACTGGTGTTGGGGTGGTAGCATCAAGAAATCGAGCACCCACGGGATATGATGTGGTATGTAAAGAACGCAGTGTAGTGTTGTCTGTAGTTTGAACTTCCATGATAAAGCATGACCTTGTCTATGTGTTGAGATTGGGTTGAACAAGGCTGCTTAGCACAGCTCACCTGACGCTTAGGCTGCATTCACACCTAGGCGTATTTACGCCCTACGCCCCGACGCTGTAGCAGCCTGAAATACGCTGGAGGGGCGATTTAACATTGTCGGCTATGGAAATGGTTCACATCTCCACGCCGAAACGCCGTATGCCTGAAGCTCAAAACAAGTCCCGGACCCTTTTTTCAGGCGGCTTCGGCGTTCGGGCATAGACGACAATGTAAAATCACCCCTCCAGCAAAAAACAAGGCTAAAAACAACACGATTTGTCGCGGGACAAAACGCTGCAATTTGACGCGGCAAATCGCGGTACAATACGCAGCGTTACAGTGTGAATGCAGCCTTAAAGTGGAATGTAGCCCTCCTAATCTTTCCAGCCAAGAAAGCTACCATCTTAGCCTCTGTTTGATCTGCAGTTGCCATGGTTTAAAATTATATTTGCTGTACTTGTTATTTTAAAATCTTACTATGGTTTTTGTTAGTTGTGATAAAAAATCTGTTTACAATGTGATCAGCTGTGATCGGACACAGCTGATCACATGATAAAGGGTCGCTGTAATTGGCCCTTTACCTTGATCACGATCACTCCTGTCGTGTTCTGCGGGGGGGGGGGGGTTTATAGACACTCTCCCCAGAATCTAACCGGCCGCAGAGTCAGCAACCAGCTGCCCAGTGAACAGAGCTGCGTGTTCAGGGAGTCAGGCAATAGGAATTGCTCACACCTGGGAATAGGCAGACAAAAGCCCAGGTGCCAGGACGCAATTTTAAGTCGCCATAGCAATCTGGTGCCTGGGATTTGTCGAGCCTTGCTGTGCCATACTTTTTCAATACCTCTTGATTGTACCAGTGGAACAATTATTTTATCATATGTTTAGGGTGACAACATGGTTAGCTCTGAAGTGAAATTGGGCAGCAGTGTTGACACCCTGTGGATAGGGTAGCCTTAAGTGGACATTTAGCTTTGAAAACTTCAATACTGGGCATTTTCACCCCCTTCCTGCCCAGACCAATTTTCAGCTTTCAGCACTGTCACACTTTGAATGACAATTACGCGGTCGTGCGACGTGACTCCCAAACAAAATTGACGTCCTTTTTTCCCCACAAATAGAACTTTCTTTTGGTGGTATTTGATCATCTCTGCGGTTTTTATTTTTTGTGCTATAAACAAAAAGGCTGACACGTTTTTGAAAAAAAAAACACAATGGGCCAGATTCTGGTTTATTTGCAGCGGCGTAGCGTTTCCTATTTACACTACGCCACCGCAACTTACAGCCCTCTGTAAGGGGCCCAACATTTTCTGATGGCTGCCCGTCATGTAAATGAGGCCTTAAAACCATTGTGTTTAGATGCCTACAGCCTATGCTTTTCGTGAGATGCAACAAGCAGATTTTAATTTTTTTCACGTATATGTAAACGGGGGCCCCAAATGCTCCCTCACCTCACATGAAGTGCCCTTTAATGCTTGTAAGAGTTTAATGATCATGCAGTTTATAACGAGAGGGCTTATGGAATAAAATACACTTCCTGCTCTGGAACCGAGTCAGATTCTTGAAGCATAGTGACAATCACAGGAATGTATTATTCCTTGGCACTGATCCCTATACAACATGTGGTGCTTATTTTATATATATTCTGCTCAAAATAGCTAGCCTGGTAACCCTTCCAGTTAATATTACTGGGCTTTCTGTTGTGTTTTTAACACTATGGTAACTCCCGTCAGGACCAGACTGCATAGAAAGTATGGTTTATGTGCACAAACCATTCCCATATGCTCATTTAGGGGGACCATGGGGCTTTCTTGTGTTTACTAGATTGTTTTCTAAGAGCGTTCTATGTGCATTTGCGTGCTGGATGCCTGTTAAGGATCTAACTATTAATATTTCACTTGGTCACTCAAGCATAGCCTTCCCAGGAAGAGGGATTGCTAGTGGAGTTTAGAAATGAGCAGGAACAGGAGGATATTACAGCCAGCCTTCATGTTTGGCTAATACTTCGGAATATTCATATTTTATAACATTTTCTGAGTATGTCACAGCATTCGAACAGCCATTGTGAGTAATCTCTGTAATGTGGCTAATATGGTTAATTCCTATGACCGTCCGGTCAATTAGTTGCCATAATGTTTTGGGGGGCCGGACAGTGCAAGGTTTTTTCACTTTAATGCATAGGATGCATTAAGGTGAACAAACTCAAGGCTTTAAAACCCTTTTAAGCCTGGAGCTTTAAGGTTCCCAAGTGCCTTGTGTGGGACAGAGCCTTTAATCCCGTGTCCAGATTTTACTGAATGCCTGCAGCCTGTGTAAGTACAAGTTAGTTGTTTGGAAATAGCAAGTTAGATGCTGCCCGGGGATGGGAGGGTAAGAGAGTTAATGCCTTTCCTGGTTCTTTGGCTTCTGATGGGCTTTTCTCTGGGTCCAACTCACTGATCCTGTGATACTGTATAAAAGTAGGACATGATCCAGAGTGAGGGTTTCAGTTAGAGAGAGAGAATGACATGAGAGAAAAGATCGGAAAGCAGCACCTATGAGGAACCAAAGAATGAGGTTTACCACTGCCGTGATGTAAAGGTCATCAAACTAGGTTGCCCTGAAGACCCCAGCTGCTGGAAGATGCTATGGATGAACTCTTTATTATACATGGACTCCACCTTTGCAGGTATGCTGGGGCAGCACATAGTCTGAGTTAGGGATGTAGGAAGGAGTAATATCTCTGCATGTTGGACAAGTAAAGTTTTGAAACCCTGTTCCTGCCTGGTCTGAAGTTACTGAAAGCGGTGTAATGCATGTAACCTGAATCATCCCATGGTTTAAGTTACTAACGGGAAGGGAGGATATCGCCGCTCTAGGTGGGTGCTGCAAACCTTCAATCAGGAGGAATCTTCGGAGCACCAGGGTGCCGGCAATGCACGTAGCAATAGGAAAAAATGGCAGAGCAAAAATTTGGATAGCCACACTCCAAGGAACTTCTGGAAAAGTGGTGTTTATTAAGTAAGAATCAGCAAAAATACATACAAACACAGCCACAAACTATACCGCCGACGCGTTTCACACTATACTTTTAGTGCTTACTAAGGTATTTTAAAGTGTATGAAAAAGAGGGGAGTTTTTGGGACTTTAGATGAAATGCGTTTTTAAGCAAACAGTAGTATAAGTAAAGTTGTAAACGTTTATAACCAGGCTCACACTTACCACCCAAACAACAAGCCAAATTCAACTGTCTAACTGTACATTAACAGCAGAGGATTGGTTGCACGCATTTGCAAGTACATGATTAAGCTGCAGGCCATCGCCAAGGCTCTCTGCATTCTGCAGTCCTAACTAAACTTTTAAAGTCTCCTCAATAGAGGCATGTAAATACTGAGGGTACTTTGAGGGTATAAAGACATCAGTACAAGAGTGTTGCCACGGGTAACAGAAGTTACAAGTGGCCTGTCATTAAGCGTGTGCCTGAGATAGGTGGGATAGCCTCTTGCAGTAGAGAAGTGTTGTCTGCATTCTTTCCGCGAGTGGTCCGTTTCTCATAGCAACAGGGTCAGACTTGTGCCACAGAGGTCCCCAGCCTGTGCCCAGTGAAGTGAAGTGCATGAATGGAGTCTGTGCTGTGTGTACGGCGGGACCCCATACTGTTACTGGGAGTGAGGTGGAGGTGATACGCTGGGCAGGTGGCGGTGGACAAGGTTCAGGGCTTCCTTTCGAATTGCAGTGAAGGTGCACATTTTCACAGGGGCGAATAGTTACAGTGCAAGTTTATACGATGTACGTTCATCTCTAAATGCAGAGGCCTGCCTTAAGGTTGAGTATTCTTCCAGGGCAGCCTCAGGCTGGTCGCAGAGCATTGATGAAAATGGCACAAGAGTAAAAGGTACCCCATGTGTAGTAAAGTGATCCTGTTACAGGTGCCCAGTGTAGCCCAGAAGAACCCATCATGGGGTAGGCCTCTCACGTGACCCTTGATTGGCACCCAACGAGAATGGGAGCATGAAGGACGTGACCTCCACCACAGCACCCTACCCTGGCAACACACTGGGGTTCAGGGTCATTATAAACCAAACCTGAGGATAGCTCAGGGCTTCCAGTTTGGAGACTGCTCTCATGTCAGAAAGGAGTTCTCACCCAGGAGTTAGAGGAGACCCACTCAGGAATCATGAGATATTGACCTAAGAGTCAAGTGAACTCCTATTGGGTTGTCCGGAGAACACGCTTTTCAGCAATGAGTGGGCTGTGCAGCATCACGCTGCAACTAGAGGCTATGAGAGCCAAGAGAACCATAAGAGCTGATCAATACAATCATAAGGACTGGTAAGAAGAAGTGCAGCGATGCTGATGACAAAAGTCAGTTGACTATGTTGATGTGGAAAAACCCTTGCCTGAACAACTGATTTTTATGTTGACTTTTTGTTTTGTTCACTAAAATTGGGCTAAAATACAGTTTGGACTGGCGCAACTCATTGGGGAAAAAAAGCACCTACCACATGAGTACAATCACCACAAAACCACACATTATCACTGCTAGACGGAGCTGAGGATCATAGGAAGTACACTTATTAGACACATTATGGGTATTATTCTGGTCACTGTGTAAATGATGTGACATTCGTAAAGTCCATTTAAGAAAAAAAGACCCCATAGTTGTTCTGTGTATTGGGTCATTTGGCCACAACACATCTTTTCTGAATGCTCTAGGGCAGTGGTCCTCAACCTGGGGGTCGAATGGCAATTTGCCAGGGGTCACCGAATCTTGGGCTGTTCCTGAAGCCCGCACCACTCTTACAGCCTTTTTGCGGAAGCCCAGCCGGGCTGTCTCTGGAGCCTGTGGCCACCCACTCAGCCTTTTCGCAACTGCCCATTCAGTTTGTGGCATGAGTGGGGGGCAGAGACTAGAGGTCAGCTGACTGGTGAGGAATGTGAAGTGGGAGGGGCTGGGGAGACCCTATCTCCTGATTTAAGGCACAGGTGACCTTGATCAAGAGCACCTAAGTTGGCTGATCAGAACTCAGCCCAGTGCTGCCTCTAAACCCACCCCCACCAGCACTGCCACTCATCCCATTCCCCCCACCAAGGAGTAAGAGAAGGAATAAAAATAGAGAATACATGGAAGGGAGAAGAAAAGAGGGAGAGGAACAAAGAATAAGAGAAAGAACAAGAAAGACAGCTAGAGAGAGGGATGGGGGGGTGGGGGCGGGGAAGCAAGAAATGAGGATAGAGAGAGATAAAAGGTAAAGGAAGGAGAACAAAAGTGATGCATCCAAAAATGTACCATAAGGGGTTTTAATGTACGAGTGGAAGGGACTCAGGGAGCGCTAAATGTCCGTGGTTTAGGGGCGCAAATTACTTGTCTTGCCTTGGGTGCCGACAACCCACGCTACGAAAATAATTTTACTGTTGGGGCTCCCCACAACATGGGACATTTTATCAAGGGGTCACAGCACTAGTAAGGTTGAGAACCACTGCTCTAGGGTTAAACCTAAGCATGACAACATTCATTGTCTGTATGAATCTTGGAGAAGGTGTACCATATTTTCAGTGGACAAGTTGTTCAGTTGTTAGAAGTAATAAGAGAAGCAGTCATTTTAATGTCACTGTCATATTTTTGCTTATCCATCTTAATAAAATCACATTTAATTATAGCGCTTTACATACTTACATAGTAGACAAGGTTGGAAGAAGACACAAGTCCAACCTATGTGTGTGATTTTGTGTTTGTTTTACATTGTATATGCCTGTATGTTGTGGTTGTTCAGGTAGTTTTTTAAATTATCTATGCTCCCCGCTGAAACAACTGCCTGTGGAAGAGAATTCCACATCCTTACCGCTCTTGCAGTAAAGGACCCTCTAAGTAGTTTAAGGTTAAACCCCTTTTCTTCTAATTTTAGTGAATGGCCACGTGTCTTATTAAATTCCCTTTCGCTGAAAAGTTTTATCCCTATTTTGGGGTCACCAGTACAGTGAGAGAAGTTCAGTGCTCGTAACCTGTCCTCATAACCAAGGTCCTCCAGTCCATCTTTTCGTTTAGTTGCCCTTCTCTAGATTCTCTCCAGTTCCAGCACATGCTTCCTTAGGACTGGTGCCCAGAACTGGACAGCATATTTCGGGTACGAGTCTTGTAGAGTGGGAGAATTAACGGCTTATCTCTAAAGTTAATTCCTTTTTAATGCATGCCAATATTCTGTTTACTTTGCTTGGCACGGCATGCCATTGCTGAGCCTGTCATCTACTAGGACTCCAAGGTCCTTTTCCATACTAGATTCCCCCAGAGGCCACCCCCCCCCCCATGAGTAGATTGCATTACTATTTTTGCCACCCAAATGCATACATTTTTTTACATTAAACCTCATTTCCCATTAATTTGTTCAGATCTTCTTGCAGGGTTTCCACATCCTGCAGAGAAGCTATTGCCCTGTTTAGCTTAGCATCGTCCCCAAATACAGAGATTGAGCTGTTTATCCCATCATCAGGTCATTTATGAATAAACAGGATTCGTCCCAGGACAGAACCCTGGGGGACCCCACTTTTCACCTGGACCATTCTAAGTACTCCCCATTTATCACAACCCTCTGAACTCGCCCCTGTAGCCACTTTTCAATCCATGTACTTCACCCTATGGTCCATGCCAATGGACCTTACTGTGTACAGTACACTTTTATGGGAAACTGTATTAAATGGTTTTGTAGAATCCAGATACATCCAGATACATCACGTCTACGGGCCTTCCTTTAGATGGCAGCTCACCTGGTAGATAGGTTTGGCAAGAACGATTTTTCATGAATCCATGCTGATTACTGCTAATGATACTGTTGTCATTACTAAAATCTTGTATATAGTCCCTTATCATCCCCTCCAAGAGCTTACATACTATTGATGTTTGGCTAACTAGTCTGTAATTCCCAGGGATGTATCTTGGCCCTTTTTTAAATATTGGTGCTACATTGGCTTTTCTCCAATCAGCTGGTACCATTCCAGTTAGTAGACTGTTCGTAAAAATTAGGAACAATTGTCTGGTATCTACCTGACTAAGTTCTTTAACCACTTAAGACCCGGACCAAAATGCCCCTTTTTGCGATTCGGCACTGCGTCGTTTTAACTGACAATTGCGCGGTCGTGCGACGTGGCTCCCAAACAAAATTGGCGTCCTTTTTTCCCCACAAATAGAGCTTTCTTTTGGTGGTATTTGATCACCTCTGCGGTTTTTATTTTTTGCGCTATAAACAAAAATAGAGCGACAATTTTAAAAAAAATGCAATATTTTTTACTTTTTGCTATAATAAATATCCCCCAAAAATATATAAAAAAACATTTTTTTTCCTCAGTTTAGGCCGATACATATTCTTCTACGTATTTTTGGTAAAAAAAATCGCAATAAGCGTTTATCGGTTGTTTTTCACAAAATTTATAGCGTTTACAATATAAGGGATAGTTTTATTGCATTTTTATTAATTATTTTTTTTTTACTACTAATAGCGGCGATCAGCGATTTTTTTATTTTTTTTTATTTTTTTTTTTTTTTTTTTTTTTTTCCATGACTGCGACATTATGGCGGACACTTCGGACAATTTTGACACATTTTTGGGACAATTGTCATTTTCACAGCAAAAAATGCATTTAAATTGCATTGTTTACTGTGGAAATGACAGTTGCAGTTTGGGAGTTAACCACAGGTGGCGCTGTAGGGGATGTGTGACCTATGTGTTGTGTTTACAACTGTAGGGGGGTGTGGCTGTAGGTGTGACGTCATCGATCGCGTCCCCCCATTAAAGGGATGATGCGATCGATGCTACGGCTACAGAGAAGCACGGGGAAGCCGTGTGTACACACGGCTCTCCCCGTTCTTCCGCTCCAGGGACGGATCGCCGCACTGCAGCGGCGATCGAGTCCGCGAATCCCGCGGTCCCGGAGCTTCGGACCGGGTCGCGGACGCGCGCCCGCGACCCACGCCTGGGTACTAAAATCAACGTGTATATATACGTTGATGTGCCCAGCCGTGCCATTCTGCCGACGTAAATGTACAGTAAGCGGTCCTTAAGTGGTTAAGGACCCTCGTGTGCAAGCCATCCAGTCCCGGTGACTTATTAGTGTTATGTTTTTTCAAGTCTATTTTTTATTTTTTTTTACTCTCCTTCACTATGTGCCTTTTGTGTTCTATTTTAGCTGCCCTGATTGCACCCTTACATTTCTTGTTGCATTCTTTGTAAAGTTGGAATGCCGATGATCCCTCAGGCTTGTATTTTTTGAAGGCCTTCGCCTTTATTAGCTCTTAAATTCATTTCCCATTGGGATGCACTGGCTAATGCCCTTATTTAACCAATTGCGGACCGCCGCATGTACATTTACGTCGGCAGAATGGCACCGACAGGCACATCAACGTATATATACGTTGGTGCCTTGAGGGGGTTCGGGGGTCCGGTTACTGTACATACTGTACATACGGCGGTCCGGTTACCTGGCCGAGCGATCCGTGCAGAGGGGGCGGCGGTTGGTTTTCGTCCGCCCCCTCCGGATCACTCTCAGCCAATGCGTGTAATTTCCTCCTCCTGTGTAAACACAGGAAGGAGGAAGTGATGTGATCGCTCCCTCTGCGTTTTTTTCGACCACCACTGAGGAGAGATCACATCACATAGTAAGTCTGCACAACAGCACACTGACACAGACACATAGGAACATTTAACCCCCCCGATCGCCCCCCTCCCCCTGTCACAGTGTCACTGAATGCAGTGATTATATGTATGATCACTGCAGTTAGTGTCAGTGTGACAGGCAGTTAGTGTTAGGTCCAGGGTAGACTGAAGGAGAGCAGCATGCTCAGAAAGATGCAAGTGTAAGCAGAGTGCAATCAAGGGTTGTTGAACCACCATCTCAGAACACACCTATTCTCCTGCTCTCCAGGATTGAGTCTGAAAGAGTGACTCCTCCCCAGGGCTTGAACTGACTCCAGTAGTAATCGGCGTGCGTCCTAAGAGTAGGACGTACGGCTCCTGGAGCCAGATAGGCAGGGTTTTCCTCCCCCAGCATCAGCCTCCACTGTCAGATCCGCTCCGACCTCGAGCCGCCCCTGGATCCCCTGGTTTCTCTCTCCCTCTGGAGCCCCCACCTGCCAGAAACCAGACAGGCAGACGGTGACAGACACTGCTAGGCAAGCCTGCACTATCCCTCCATTCCTCCTGCAATCCACCGCTTGGCTTCCCCCTGCTTCACCTGACCCCCCTGGCTTCCCTCCGTCACCCTTCTCCAGCAGGTAAGCCTTTCATTGAGGCTGCAGACGGCCGTCCTTTTGAGGACAGCAGCTGCTGCCACTTAAAAGCCCCTGCTATCTCCCTATCCACATCTCCCCTCCTATACCCCCTCACTACCCATCCGCCACCTGCCCTGCAATCCTTGGCAATTTTCAGCCATTTCTGGCATTTCTGGCTTCCAGGCCGGCGTTTTTCGATACATCCGCGCCGGCCTGGAAGCAATCGCGGCAGCCGCAATTTAGGAAAGGCCGCGGCTTCACCCGCGGCCTAGTGGCGCGCCGCTTCTCACCCCCTCCAACCGCCACCAAAGTCCGAAAACGGACTTGAACCCCACCCCATACCCCCAGGAAAGTTACCTCACACCCCGGTCTAGTAATCCTGGCCCCAAATAGTAGCACCGATCCACCCAATCTGGAAGCTTTACCAGTCTGGATCCTGCTACCGATCGGCAGGCCATTTTTGCTGCACCCAGCCCCAAATCTTAATCACCACTACAACTTGATCCAGGGGTTACCCGATCGCCTCTTACAGGGGTCAGGAAGGAATTTTTTCCCTGCCGGAGCATATTGGCCGAGCGCCGCCAGGGTTTTTTGCCTTCCTCTGGACCAAGCCAGGAGAGAGGAGTTTAGCCAATTCCTCTCCCCACTGCCCTAAAATCCCCCCCTCCCCCCCCTGGTGTATTGGCGAACATGGCATGTAGGCAATATTCTGCCGAGACCATTTGGAGTTTGAGGCAATGCGCCGCAATACTGCCAGCCATCACCAGAAAGGCCCTAAGAACTGAGCGACTATGGAGAACCAATCATAGATCGACGGTTAGACATTTCAAACATTTACCCCAGGTCAAGCACATATCATGTGCTCTGATCAATACTAGATCGGCAGTAAAACACCGACTAGAAATCCGCGACTTCATTCAACAAAAGGATCTAGACTGTCTTTTTATTACAGAGAGCTGGCTCACAGCCGACTGTAACACCATTCTAGGAGAATTGGTGCCAGAAAATTACCGTATCATAACGGAAAACAGAATAGGGCAAAGAGGAGGCGGCCTGGCGGTGATCCACAAGACTCATCTTACGATCACCAAACCAGTCCGCCAAAACCCTCTTCCATTCATGGAAACCCTTACTCTGCAACTGCAAGCAAGTTCAAAGGAGACCGTCCACATTCTGCTCTGCTATAGGCCACCCGGCCCAAAATCGCAGCTGCTCTCATCATGGACGGATTTCTTCTCCACTTATACCCTCAACAGCAAACACCTGTTGCTGTTAGGGGATTTCAATCTCTGGGCCAATTCCTCACAAGACCCCATTGCCGACGCCTGTATCGACCACCTGGAAGGATTAGGATTGCAGCAACTAGTATGTGGGCCTACACATGCTTCAGGTCACACACTTGATCTTATTTTCAGACAAGCTCTGGAAATAAAAATTAGGGAAAATGAAAAATTGCCATGGACAGACCACCAGGCAATTATATTCAGTATTTCCACCATCCCCCCCGCAACAAAAACATCGAATCCAGTGGCAACACACTGGACTAGATGTCAGAAGAAGCTCCACTCGGAACTCTTCAAAACGACTTTAAGGAAAAAAATAGAAACAACCCAGCCGCATCAAACGGCCGTTGAAACATTGAAAGCCATAAACTCGGCCATGCTACAGTCAGCCGACTTGGTAGCGCCGAAACGAATAACCCGCATTCGGAAAAACAACCGCAGCTGGTTTAACAACCAGCTGTCGTTACTGAAGCAAGAACGCAGAAGGGCAGAATCTGCCTGGAAAAGATGTTCTTCTGAGCTAAACCTATCCATCTACAAGGCGACAACAAGAAAATACCACAAAGGAATTTTCCAAGCCAAGAAGAATTATTTTTCGGAGGCTATCAACGGTGCCCAAAACCGCCCCCGCGAACTCTTCAAGATGGTCACCCAGACCATGAAACCAGGATGCATTGAAGCCCCCAGTTCGGACACACAAGAATTTTGCAATGAGCTATCGGATTATTTCGTTAATAAAATCGAGGCAATCCGTGAAAGCATTCAGCAAAATTTTTCTCCCCTCAGCCCCCCCTGTAGCCTCTCACACAGCACCCATAGTAATTCTCCGATATCAGGTAAGTTCACCCTGGAACCCATCTCCATCGAGTCCACTAAGAATGTCATTTGTACTCTGCGCAATGGCGCAGCGCCAAATGACATTATCCCCACAAAACTGCTGAAGGAATGCGCCGACATCCTGGCTCCTCCCATCACGCAGCTTATCAACCAGTCTTTCTTGGAAGGCATACTGCCCTCACAGTTGAAAGAGGGTGTAATCCAACCCATCCTGAAGAAACCCTCCCTGGACCCCAAGGACCCACTCCACCGCCGTCCCATAACAAGCCTCAACGTATTCTCTAAGATAATGGAAAAAGTAGTGGTACAACAGCTGCAACTGCATCTAGATACCTACAAGCTACTTGACCCATTGCAATCAGGCTTCCGTCCCGGACATGGGACGGAAACAGCATTACTGAAAGTATGGGACGATGTTCTCAAGGCCGCAGACGAAGGAGAATCTTGTCTCCTGGTTCTGTTGGACCTAAGTGCAGCTTTTGACACTGTAGACCACAATCTGTTACTGACTCGGCTTTCTGAAGTAGCCAGGGTCGCAGAAGGCGATTTATCTTGGTTCTCTTCTTTTTTGGAAAACCGATCGCAAACAGTGAAGCTAGGACCTTTTACGTCTGAAAAACGCACAGTAACATGCGGAGTCCCTCAAGGATCGCCTCTGTCACCAGTGCTATTCAACATCTACCTTCGTCCTCTTTTTGAGATTATTAGCAGCCAAAATCTGCTTTATCACTCTTATGCAGATGACACGCAACTGTATTTCCGCATCTGCAATAGACAGGATCACCACCTCAATCTAGAGACATGTCTCTCTTTGATAGAGGACTGGATGACAAAGAGTTATCTTAAACTCAATGGAGCGAAAACAGAACTTCTTCTGTTTCACGCCAAGCGAAGGAATCAACCCTCAACAGCGTGGTCTCCCCCACCTATTTTGGGCAAGCTCATCACCCCTAGCGCCAAAGTCAAAAGCCTAGGGGTCATTTTTGACTCCTTTATGACAATGGACGCACAAATAGGGTCAGTGGTCAGCGGATCTCACCATCTACTGCGCCTACTACGCAGACTCACTCCGTTCATCCCTAAAGAAGATCTAGCGGTCGTGGTGGGAGCTATTGTAAACTCCAGGTTGGATTATGCAAATGCCCTTTACCTCGGACTCCCCAAATACCAAATCGCTCGTCTGCAAGTTGTTCAGAATACGGCCGCCAGACTTGTGACTGGGAAAAAACCCTGGGAATCCATCTCACCTTCACTGAGAGCCCTTCATTGGCTGCCAGTTAAAGACAGAATCGCTTTTAAAGCCCTCTGTCTTACGCATAGATGTGTCCATGAGAATGCCCCCCTTTACTTATGCGAATTAATAAAAGCGCATAATCCAAATCGCGTTTTGCGATCCACGAATCAGAACCTGCTCCAGGTTCCGAAAGCCAACTTCAAGTCCAAAGGAGAAAGAAGATTTGCGATCCAAGGTCCCAGACTATGGAACGCTTTACCAACCAGCATTCGGTTGGAGGAGAACCACCTAGCATTTAGGAAAAAGGTCAAGACTTTTCTCTTTTGATATCAAAGGAGACAGGAACAACAAGCGCCCAGAGGCGATTCAGTTCGCATGTGCCGCGCTATATAAGTTCTCATTCATTCATTCATTCATTCAGGGTAGCCCCCTACCCCCCCAATAAAGTTTTAACCCCTTGATCACCGCCCTAGTTAACCCTTTCACTCCCAATTGCCAGCGTCACTAAGCGATCATTTTTCTGATCGCTGTATTAGTGTCGCTGTTCCTGCTAGGTAGCTATTTTTTTTTTTTTTACTAAAGACATATGGCTAAATACATTTTGGCCTAAATGTTTGACTAAAATTTAGTTTATTTGATTTTTCTTATAACAAAAAGTAAAAAATATTGATTTTTTTTCCAAAATTGTCGCTCTATTTTTGTATATAGCAAAAAATAAAAATCGCAGAGGCGATCAAATACCACCAAAAGAAAGCTCTATTTGTGGGAAGAAAAGGACGCAAATTTTGTTTGGGAGCCACGTTGTACGACCGCGCAATTGTCTGTTAAAGCGACGCAGTGCCGATTTGTAAAAACCCCTTGGGTCATTTACCAGCATATTGGTCCGGTCCTTAAGTGGTTAATATGCTCATAAAGCAAACCCATCTCTCCTCTGTGTTCTTTGTTCCTAAGGTTTTATCCCAAATGTTATCTTCTAGCAAAGATCGTAGTTTAGGGAAGTTGGCTCTTTTGAAATTCAGTGTCTTTGTATTCCCATTTCTGTGATTTCTATACTGAAACTAATTGACCTGGGATTGCTGTTTCCTAAATTTCCCCGTATTTCCACATCTGTGATCAGGTCTGTATTATTGGTAATCAGTAGGTGTAGTAATACTTTGTTTCTAGTTGGTGCATTTACCATCTGATTCATGAAATTGTCCTGCAAGACATTTAGGAACTGGCAAGCCTTAGATGAATGCGATGTTCCTTCCACCCAGTCTATGTCTGGATAATTAAAATTCCCCGTTATGACAACACTTCCCATCCTTGCCGCTAATCCAAATTGTGATCGGAGGTCCGCCTCCTCTCTCTGGTTAGGGGGGCCTATAACATACTCCCCAGTATTAGTTTCTTCCCTTTTGTAGCTCTACCCATAAGGATTCCACCTCCTCCCTAGGGCCCCTTTCACACTGGGGCGGGAGCCGCGGTGGTGCTATAATGCCGCTAAAAATAGCGGGTCGTAATTGCTGCGGGATTCGGCCGCTAGTGGTATGGTATTAACCTGCGCTAATGGCCGATAAAGAGTTAATACCGCCCGCAATGCGCCTCTGCAGAGGTGCATTGCGGGCGGTATTACTGCGGTTTCCCACCGCTCCAAAGATGCTGCTGGCAGGAGAGTTTTTTTTTCTTTCCCGCCAGCGCATCGCCTCAGGGCTTTCACATTGAGATGGCTGGACAGGAGTTTTTCAGGCGGTATAGCAGCGCTATTTTTAGCGTTGTACCGCCTGAAAAACTCCTCAGTGTGAAGAGGTCTTAGTGATGCAGTTTGTCGCATTCACTTGTACAGAATTTTTGATACTGCGATATAGGAACACCCTTGATTGGTTGCCAGACAATCATAAGAGCTGTTGAACCAAGTCTCTGAAATTCCTACAAAATCGAAATCCTCCTCGTACGTCAGTAGCTCTAGTTCTCCCATCTTATCCATCAGACTCCTGGCATTGGAGTACATGCCACTGAGTTTAGACCGGTCGCAGGCTATCTCCTTATTGTGTGTTCTGAGGTTGCAAATAGGACATGTTAGTGTTACTATACTTACCTCAGATTTAGGTGCTTTTACTCAACCTACCACTAATGCCCCCAGTACTACCCACTGGAATATGTTCTGCGCTGACTATCTCTATCTCTGGACCCTCCCCTCCATCACCTAGTTTAAAAGCTTCTCTAACTTTTCGGCCATCTTTAAAAACCACAAAAACAACCACAACAAATACACTCCCAAAATGCAATGTTTTTGGTGCAGGATTTTTTATTTTTTTTTGTTATTTGTAAACCACTATAATAAAAATAACAAAACAGAAAAACCTTTAGATCGATATGGATCTTGATCTAGTGTCAGAGTAGGGGGGACTGTGGGAATGGTGATCATGTTGCACCTGAAACTAGGATTTGCGGTTTTATTTTACATACGGTATTTGTTGTACCATATTTCCATGTGCTACGGTCAGATCCTATTCCCTATCTGACGACGCCAATTTCAATGATGAAAGCATTTTGGGTTGCCCTAGGACAGTGATGGCGAACCTTGGCACTCCTGATGTTTTGAAACTACATTTCCCATGATGCTCATGCACTCTGCAGTGTAGTTAAGCATCATGGGAAATGTAGTTCTAAAACATCTGGGGTGCCAAGGTTCGCCATCACTGCCCTAGGACCTGGAAATAACCACTCCTAGCATTTGTTTGGAAAATCAACATTAACCATGCATGCTCCTCTAGGGTCTACTGAACATGTCGCATGGAAAGTGATGGCACTACAAACGGCAAAAAGATGTCTTCATGCCTAGAGGTTTTATTTATAAAAAAAAAAAGGAAATCCTGCAATTACGCAGCCTCTGTAATAAGCAGCTAGTGAGATTAAGGCCTCATGCACACAGGCGCATGAGGCTGTATGACATGAAGTAAATTGCACGCATATTTCTGTGGCCAGGATATACAGCTGCTGCATACAGTCAACCATAGTAATAAGTCACTACTTGTGTAAGCCTGTGCATGCATACGGGTGTACAGCCCCAGATGCAGAAAAGTGTGCATCCAGGAATGTTTTGATTTTACACGTGCACGGGTGGACACAAGTAGCAGCTTAACCTGCATATGGGCTATTCTTTACAATGGCTAGCTGTATATCTCGAACATAAAAATATACTCGTTGACTGTATGTAGCGGCTGAATATCCCGAGCGCAAAAATATGCCTGCAATTTACTGTACTGTATGTCATATGGCCTCATGCGCATGGGGAGTTTAGATTTATGTGCCGGCGTGCACGAGTCCTAAAGCTAATCTCTAGACACTAATAAATATATTGTTCAATTATTCATGAAAAAATTCATTGCATATTTCAATGTAAATAGTGTAAGGATCTGAATTTGTGTTGATATCCTCTTCATTTGTGTTAACAGTAGGAAAAGTCAGAAGGATGACCTTATCAGTGTGTGTTTTGCTCCGTCTGTGTCCAGTCAGTAGGCAAGGAGTATGTTCTCGATCAAGCTGTACTACCCCTGTGGTTGATATTGAGGATAGGGCTATGCTCTCTGGCATGGGTGCCCAGATGACAAAACTGGCTGAACAGAAATGTAAGTCATTTAACCACTTAAGGACCGCCTCCTGCACATTTACGTCGGCAGAATAGCACGGCTGGGCACGTACAGGTACGTCCTCTTTAAGCTCCGTGCCCGCGGGACCCGCAGACCCGATTGCCGCTCGGTCCCCGCAGCTGAAGGACGGGGAGAGCATGTGTATAAACACAGCTTCCCCGTTCTTCACTGTAGCGCCGCCATCGATCGTGTGATCCCTTTTTATAGGGAGATACAATCAATGACGTCACACCTACAGCCACACCCCCCCACAGTTAGAAACACAGATGAGGTCATACATAACCCCTTCAGCGCCCCCTTGTGGTTAAATCCCAAACTGCAATTGTCATTTTCACAATAAACAATGCATTTTAAATGCATTTTTTTCCTGTGAAAAGGACAATGGTCCCACAAATGTGGCAAAATTGTCCGAAGTGTCCGCCATAATGTCGCAGTCACGAAAAAAATCGCTGTCCACTGCCATTAGTAGTAAAAAAAATAATAATGAATAAATATGCAATAAAACTATCCCCTATTTTGTAAACGCTAAAAAATTTGCGCAAACCGATAAACGCTAATTGCGATTTTTTTTTTTTTTACCAAAAATAGGTAGAAGAATACTTATCGGCCTAAACTGAGGAAAAAATATATTTTTTTTATAGATTTTTGGGGGATATTTATTATAGCAAAAAGTAAAAAATATTGATTTTTTTTTCAAAATTGTCGCTCTATTTTTGTTTATAGCGCAAAAAATTAAAACCGCAGAGGTGATCAAATACCACCAAAAGAAAGCTCTATTTGTGGGAAAAAAAGGATGCCAATTTTGTTTGGGAGCCACATCGCACGACTGCAAAATTGTCTGTTAAAGCGACGCAGTCCCGAAAAGCAAAAACTGTCCGGGTCTTAAGTGGTTAACAGGTAGAATAGTTCTCATGTATGTATTTAAACTGTATATAGCTACCTGCCAGGATTTAAGCTTTGAGTTTTCAGCCGCTTATATGGTTTTACTGTTTTATATGACTAAGGCTTAGATATTCAAGAAATAACCGTAAAGATCTTTATAGACATGGGACAAAGAACTTATAGGGAAATTCTGGACAGAGCAGCATGTGAGCATGTACAGGTTTTTTTTTTTTTTTTGTTTTTTTTATGGAGTATAATGTTGAGCTGTCTGCTTAAAGGGGTTGTAAAGGTACATGTTTTTTCACC
Source organism: Rana kukunoris (assembly GCA_029574335.1). Taxonomy (NCBI): domain Eukaryota; kingdom Metazoa; phylum Chordata; class Amphibia; order Anura; family Ranidae; genus Rana; species Rana kukunoris. The sequence continues at coordinate 28,574,362 of CM056057.1, forward strand.
TTAATGCATTCTATGCATTAAGGTGAAATAACATCCAAGGATTAGCGGCCCCCCAGCCCCCCTGTTTACTTACTTGACCCCTCGAAAATTTCCCGCACCGTGAACAGGCTGGGTTTCTCGGCTCATTCATTGGTTGATTGATGGCATCGCAGCCATTGGCTCCCGCTGCTATCAATCAAATCAGTGTGGTGGCATGCTGGGGTGGGGCAGAGTGATGCAGTCGTAGGCTATAGCCACCGGCTGTATCACGGGAGCGCCCCCGCAAGCTAACCCCCTTGGGAGTCATATTTTGTTGCAGGGGATGCCTGAAATCTGACTTGTATCTTAGCCAGACTTCTGGGGAAATTGGTGAGCCAATCACACAAGCAGGAAATTATGTTTCTGGGGAGTGGTCAGTACATACTTGTTGCTTTGCATTTATATAATATTACAGCGACTGCAGAATGAAAAGGAAGGTAATTTTTTATAACATTCCAAGAGGACTTATATCGCAATTGTACACGCTGTATTTTCTCTTTTATTTGCTATTTTGTTCCCCCCAAAGTGGAGTTGCCCTTTTAAATGAGCTCTGATCCCTGAGGTCAGAAGTAAGCAACCCTAATCTTTCTGCATTGTAATTGGCTGCACAATGTTGAAGTCATTAGGAGACCATCCTACTGACTCCCAATCTACAACTTGGACATGCCCCAGAACTACAGAGTGTTGCATTTAGGTAACAGCTGAGCCTTAACCACTTACTGCCTGGCCTTTTAGAAAAATGAAGGCTGGGCGGTAGTCCAGCTATCCTGACTGGACGTCATATGACGTCCAGCAGGATAACCGCTGCCGAGTGCCAATGGGGGCGCGCATCGCGGCGATCGGTGGTGTGGTATGTCAGTCAAACACTGATCTCGGTAAAGAGCCTCTGATGGAGACTCTTAACCATGTGATCAGCCATGTCCAATCATGGCTGATCACGATGTAAACAGGAAAAGCCATTGATTGGCTTTTCCTCACTCGCGTCTGACAGACGCGAGTAGAGGAGAGCCGATCGTCGGCTCTCCTGACGGGGGGTTTTACGCTCAGTGTTTATCAGCGCAGCCCCCCCTCGGATGCCCACACTGGACCACCAGGGAGGCTGCCAGGACCACAAGGGAAGCCCTCAACATGTGGATGGCCAGGTACATCCCCCATGGCCATCCACATATGCCAATCAGTGCCCACAAATGGATACTGACTGGCACCATTATAGATCTAATGCCCAGCAATGCCACCCACCAGTGTAATCAGTGGCACTCATCAGTGCTGCCTATGAGTGCCCATTGGTGCCGCCTATGAGTTCCCATCAGTGCCACCTCATTGGTGCCGCCTTATCAGTGCAGCCATATCGCTGTCCGTCATTGAAGAAGAAAACCTACTTATTTACAATTTTTTAAAACAGAAACAAAGAAAAACAGCAGATAGAATTTGAACTTGGTACCCTGGAATGAGACAAGTACACACTATAGAGAGATATGCTTTGCTCATATTTCATGTCTGAGGTTTACAATCGCTTTAAGGTCCACCCATCCTGCTGCTGCATATAAGCGTAAAGCAGTTACTGTATTAGCAGGGGGTGACTGGGACCAGAAAGTTCATTCAAGGATTCCTACGCGTTAAAGGGAGAGAATAGCTGATCTATAAAGTTTCAGTTTATACCATTGAATTTATGTATATATGTCAATGCTTTTTTTCTTTTTTCAAAACCTGGTAAAAGTTTATTTTTTATTTATTTTTTACATGTAAAAATTCATTCTACAATGTGGCAAGACACTTGTATGTGCAGAATTACCCAAGTGTGTTTTTTTTTTTTGGTACAATTGATACAGCCTGATACTAAAAGAATGCATTTTTGGCTTTCAGGGGACCATCTGGGGATTTTCTGGTAATCCACGTGTGACTCAAACATGTGACATTTCTTGAGTTTATGAAAGCGTAAACTCTGAGTTTAAACGTCTCCTAGAATGCCCAGCCTTCTGGAATGACATTACTGTAGTAGCTTGAAATGCCACCTGTTTAACCAGCCTGGTCCAGCTGACTTTTCTTTAAATAGCCGTCTCTACAGCTACGCTATTTTTATTATCTGTCTGAGCCCCTTCGTCTACTGTACATATAGATATCATAATGACCGTATGCTAGTATGCATAGTGACCCGGCTTTTCTAAAGGAGACATGCTTGCCTTTCCAAGGGGAATTGTTACTCCTCTTAGCCAATGAGGAGAAGTTACTTGAAAATGAGGTTTGCAAAGAAAATACTCATGTGCAAAGGAAAATTATGTTTAATTTAAGTTTCATTTTTATTTTTTTCAAAATATTTCATAGCATCAAAAGAAACATGCACACATCGTAGAATGCCAACTGCAGTGGCACCTTGGATTACGAGCATAATCTGTTCCGGGAGAATGCTCGTAATCCAAAGCACTCGCATATCAAAGCGAGTTTCCTCATTGAAGTCAATGGAAACAAAAATGTATTTGTTCCGCATTGACTTCAATGGTATGCAATACTGCATGCGGCCAGTGGTGGGGGGGCGCCAAAGAGCCTCGGAAACAGAAGGAAAGGCCTGAGGACAATTTCCTACGGAGTGCTGCTGTCCAGACATCCCCTTTTATTTGACACCTCGGCTGACCTCGGGAAGACTTTGTTCCAGAGATTTGCCAAAGTCAGCTGAGCTGACCTCAGACCTTTCCATGCATTACCAAACAGTGCTGATTGGCTGCAGTCCCAAAGGGAGGGGGCGAGCTCCTAGGGAAGGGAAGTGGCGAGCACGCTGACTAACCCCCCCAGCCAGAATGGCTCGGATGATGGGGGCAAGCTTACTGAGGAGGAACAGGAAGTGAGAAATTCAGACAAAGAAAAAAAACATTTAGAAGGGAATTCTAATTGTTTTAGTGAACCAACAATCCACTAGCTTAAAGGAACCTATTTAGAAAATAAAAAACGCACCTTTACAACCCCTTTCAGTAAACACGTACAAAGAGAAAATCCACTCAGTTTCATGAATCAGGAGACAACAAGCTGACTTCATCCAGTAATGTGTGAGCAAAAAAAGATAATTAGACATTCTTTGCAAGTTTCATTTCATTCTCCAAGATAAGTGCAAATTCACTTTAAAAGTAAAGATGTGCTACACTTCTAGTAAACCAACCCCATTGTGCTCGGGTAGAAGAATTTTAAAGCTTTAACACACCATTTGCCCTCAATTAAAGCTGCTTGAACAAACATCCTATAAACCTTTTTATTGGTAAGAGTTGAGAGACTTTTGACAGAAGCTGCTGAGTTGGAAGAATCTGTTTGCTGTAGACGATTAGTGAACAGGATCCAAACCGTGTAGGAAAATGCCTTACCCTCCAATGGAAACATGCCTGTGTAATAGTGGCAGTCCGTCCATAGGGGGCGCCTGGGCGCCGCCCCCCTTTTGTAGTCACGGAAAAAAAAAATCCTTTGCCACATGCTCCTATGTGGCGCCGGCCACGTGCATTACAGGAAGCGCCACGTCCATGCAATCACAAGATTGCAGACGCGGCGCTTCATTTGCGGCATTTAGTACCGCCTTGTGGCGCTTACCGAGCCGCCACATCATCTGCCCGGCGCTCATAGTATCTATCACTACGGCCGGGCAGTTTGATTGACATCTGAGGTCATGATGTCACTTCCTGTTTTTTCTCTCTCATTGCGCCCGAGAGTGAGAAAACCCGGAAGTACTGTATGAGGAGCAGACTCCTCCATAGACTCCTCCACAACAGTAAGTGCTGCTGCTGCTGCCCCTCTGTGTATTATTATATCTCTACGATCGCCGGCAGCACCCCCCCCCCCGGCTTATCATCATCTTTAAAAATGTTATTTTTCAGGGGGAATTTCGGCGGCACCCCCCACCTTCCCATCATCATCTGTAAAAAGAATGTGATTTTCTGGGGGAAATTTGGCAGCAACCTTCCATCATCCTATACCACCACCCACCACCCCAATACCCCGCTTGTCAGCTTTATAATTAATGTAATTTTCGGGGGCAATTTCGGCAGGACATCCCCGCCACCGCAATTGATGGGACAGTTGCTGTAATTGATGGGACAGTTGCTGTAATTGATGGGACAGTTGCTGTAATTGATGGAACAGTTGCTGTAATTGATGGGACAGTTGCTGTAATTGATGGGACAGTTGCTGTAATTGATGGGACAGTTGCTGTAATTGATGGGACAGTTGCTGTAATTGATGGGACAGTTGCTGTAATTGATGGGACAGTCACTGTAATTGATGGGACAGTCGCTGTTATTGATGGGACAGTCGCTGTTATTGATGGGACAGTCGCTGTTATTGATGGGACAGTCACTGTTATTGATGGGACAGTCACTGTTATTGATGGGACAGCTGCTGTTATTGATGGGACAGCTGCTGTTATTGATGGGACAGGTGCTGTAATTGATGGGACAGTCGTTGTAATTGATGGGACAGTCGTTGTAATTGATGGGACAGTCGTTGTAATTGATGGGACAGTCGTTGTAATTGATGGGACAGTCGTTGTAATTGATGGGACAGTCGTTGTAATTGATGGGACAGTCGTTGTAATTGATGGGACAGTCGCTGTAATTGATGGGACAGGTGCTGTTATTGATGGGACAGGTGCTGTTATTGATGGGACAGGTGCTGTTATTGATGGGACAGGTGCTGTTATTGATGGGACAGGTGCTGTTATTGATGGGACAGGTGCTGTTATTGATGGGACAGGTGCTGTTATTGATGGGACAGGTGCTGTTATTGATGGGACAGTTGCTGTAATTGATGGGACAGTTGCTGTAATTGATGGGACAGTTGATGCAATTGATGGGGCGGTGGCTGCAATTGATGGGGCGGTGGCTGCAATTGATGGGGCGGTGGCTGCAATTGATAGGGGCAGAGGCTGCAATTGATAGGGGCAGAGGCTGCTATTGATAGGGGCAGAGGCTGCTATTGATAGGGGCAGAGGCTGCTATTGATAGGGGCAGAGGCTGCTATTGATAGGGGCAGAGGCTGCTATTGATGGGGGGCAGAGGCTGCTATTGATGGGGGGCAGAGGCTGCTATTGATGGGGGGCAGAGGCTGCTATTGATGGGGGGGCAGAGGCTGCTATTGATGGGGGGGCAGAGGCTGCTATTGATGGGGGGGCAGAGGCTGCTATTGATGAGGGGGCAGAGGCTGCTATTGATGGGGGGGCAGAGGCTGCTATTGATGGGGGGGGCAGAGGCTGCTATTGATGGGGGGGGCAGAGGCTGCTATTGATGGGGGGGGCAGAGGCTGCTATTGATGGGGGGGGCAGAGGCTGCTATTGATGGGGGGGGCAGAGGCTGCTATTGATGGGGGGGGCAGAGGCTGCTATTGATGGGGGGGGCAGAGGCTGCTATTGATGGGGGGGGCAGAGGCTGCTATTGATGGGGGGGGCAGAGGCTGCTATTGATGGGGGGGCAGAGGCTGCTATTGATGGGGGGGCAGAGGCTGCTATTGATGGGGGGGCAGAGGCTGCTATTGATGGGGGGGGCAGAGGCTGCTATTGATGGGGGGGGCAGAGGCTGCTATTGATGGGGGGGGCAGAGGCTGCTATTGATGGGGGGGGCAGAGGCTGCTATTGATGGGGGGGGCAGAGGCTGCTATTGATGTGGGGCAGAGGCTGCTATTGATGTGGGGCAGAGGCTGCTATTGATGTGGGGCAGAGGCTGCTATTGATGTGGGGCAGAGGCTGCTATTGATGGGGACAGGCGCTGGCTGCAAGTGATAGGGAGAGAGGCTGCCTTTGATGTGACTCAGGGCTGCCTTTGATGTGACTCAGGGCTGCCTTTGATGTGACTCAGGGCTGCATTTGATGTGACTCAGGGCTGCATTTGATGTGACTCAGGGCTGCATGTAAGGAGGGACTCCGCTGTGGGCACCTGATGTAAGGAGGGACTCTGCTGGGGACACGTGAAGTAAGGAGGGACTCCGCTGGGGACACCTGATGGCATCTGGTGGCAGGCGACACGCTCTGGGCTCCCACTGATTCTGCATTATGGTGAGTTAAATGGTTTAATTTTATATTACAATGTAATAATAGAAATAATGCGCTTCAATCATCCTGACACCATAACAACTATGGTGCCGGGATGATTGAAGTATCTTTATCTGCTGATTGTTAAACTTTCTAGAATGCACATATTCTATTGTTGTGTAGGATCTGGGCCTGCTGTCCCTCTCTCTTCCTCCAACCCTTGTTCATCTCAGATGCTAACCACACCACCTTAGAGCTACGCCCACTATTTTGATGAAACCACGCCCAATTCCAGAAAGTGGGAGGGACCAAAAAGAAAGGGCGGGTCTGGCGCCCCCCCATTCTAAAACTTCACCAGCCACCACTGCTGTGTAATGTCAGCTGGATGTTTTTTTGTGGTCACTATGGTCTGGTGTGAATGGGTCCTAATGAAAATGACCTCTTATATGTACTCTATTCAATAGAAGTGTCAGCACATGGCGCACCTCTAGATAGAAAGTACAGGTGATACTCGAAAAATCGGAATATCGTCCAAAAGTTCATTTATTTCACTAATGCAACGTAAAAGGTGAAACTAATATATGAGAGAGACGTATTACATGCAAAGAAAAATGGCGTGAAAAATGCTGTGATTTGTCATAATTGTGATGATTATGGCTTACAGCTCATGAAAACCCCAAATCCACAATCTCAGAAAATTAGAATATTGTGAAAAGGTGCAATATTCTAGGCTCAGTGTCCCACTCTAATCAGCTCATTAAGCCACAATACCTGCAAAGGGTTCCTGAGCCTTTAAATCCTCTCTCAGTCTGGTTCAGTAGAAATCACAATCATGGGAAAGACTTCTGATCTGACAGTTGTGCAGAAAACCATCATTGACACCATCCATAAGGAGGCAAAGCCTCAAAAGGTAATTGCAATATAAGTTGGATGTTGCCAAAATGCTGCATCAAAGCACATTAATAGAAAGTTATGTGGAAGGGAAAAGTGTGGAAGAAAAAGGTGCACAAGCAGCAGGGATGACCGCAGCCTGGAGAGGATTGTCAGGAAAAGGCTTTTCAAAAGTGTTGGGGACTTTAACAAGAAGTGGACTGAGGCTGGAGTCAGTGCATCAATGGCCACCACACACAGACGGATCCTGGACACAGGCTTCAAATGTCGTATTCCTCTTGTCAAGCCTCCTGAACGACAAACAACTTCAGAAGTGTCTTACCTGGGATAAAGAAAAATTGTTCTATGTACAATCCTTGTTTTATTGACTGCATGTAATATTCTAATTTTCTGAAATTGTAAATTTGGGGTTTTCATGAGCTGTAAGCCATAATCATCACAATTATGACAAATCACGGCTTGAACTATCTTGCTTTGCATGTAATGAGTCTCTCTCATATATTAGTTTCACCTTTTAAGGATTACTAAAATTAACTTTTGCATGATATTCAAATTTTTCGAGTATCACCTGTATAGTGTTTATCATGTACTTCATTTAAAGGGGTTGTAAAGGTACAAGTTTTTTTACCTTCATGCATCCTATGCATGAAGGTAAAAAAACATCTAGCAGCACCGCCCCCCCCCCCCCCCCCCCCCCGAGCCCCCGTTGTACTTACCTGAACGTTCGAATCTCCCGGGCGCATCCACGTCGTCCTCTTCGGTTCCCAGCCTGGCCGTTGATTGGCTAGGCTGGGCGGATTGATAGCAGCGCAGCCATTGGCTAGCGCTGCTGTCAATCAGGGCGGATGACGCGGCGCGCTGGGGGGCGGAGCCGAGTGATACAGTCGGCGGCTATGGCCGCCGCTGTATCACGGGAGCGCGCTCGCAAAAGCTTTCCTCCATGCGAGCGCCCTCGCATGAAGAAGGAAAGCTTTTGCGAGGAGGAGCCCAGACAGCCGCCGAGGGACCCCAGAAGACAGGTTTCCGGGCCACTCTGTGCAAAACAAACTGCACAGTGGAGGTAAGTATCACATGTTTGTTATTTAAAAAAAAAAATCCCTGACTTTAGTGACCCTTTAAGGCTCAAACATTTCCAGCAATTCTTCAACCAGCATTACAAGGCAACTCAAGACAAACTGTTTCAATCAGTTCATGGTTTTGATGGAAACTAAGTGGGTAGTAAGTTGTGATCGGTTCCGTTCTTTGTGATCTAAAGCTCACTGAAAATGATTGTAATTTCTCAAACCTTTTTTATTTTAAAGTCAGCTGTGGGAAAGATGAGCTCCATCTGTCATAGACAAGATCCATAGATGATCCTTTTTTTCCCCCCACTATGGAATTTAATAATGAACAGTTAAAAAAAAAAGATGACCCTTGTCTATTGGGCAAGAGCAAAACAAATAACCATTAGACCAGTCCAATTCTTAACCAGGGGTCTGTGGGTCCCTAGGGTTCCTTCAGAGGTTTTTAGGGTTTCCTTGAGCTGCGACTCCCAATCGAAGGTGCCTACATAGTTCCAGGGACCAATGCCATTTGACAGAGCCAACTTACAATAAAGCCTCGTACAAATGTGTGATGGAAGGGTTTTGTCAGATAATCCGACCGTTTGTATGCTCCATCGGACAATTGTTGTAGAATTTACGACAACAAATAGTTTATAGCATGCTTTCAAATTTTCCAACAAATGTGTGCCATTGGGGAAAAAAAACTCCAAAGTACAAAGACGCATGCCCCAAAGCAATGCTAACCATAAGGCTGCATTCACATCTAGGCGTTTTGTCGCCCGACACTGTAGCAGCCTGAGATACGCTGGAGGGGCGAATTAACATTGTCGGCTATGGAGATGGTTCACATTTCTACGCCGAACGCCGTATGCCTGAAGCTTGAAACAAGTCCCGGACCCTTTTTTTCAGGCGTATTAGGCGTTCGGGCATAGCCGACAATGTTAAAATAACCCCTCCAGCGAAAAACAAGGAGCGACTTGTCGCTGCAAATCGCGGGGACAAAACGCCGAATCCATGTCGCTGCAATACGCCGGCTCCCGCCTAAGCTCAGGTGTGTGGATGCAGCCTAAGACAACATTAGCAAGCAGTTGCCCAAAGGGTTGCGCTAAAGAGCTGAAATCCAATCGTGTGTACGAGGCTTTACAGTGGTATTTTGATCACCAACGCAGGGGACGTCTTCTTCGCTGACTACCAATGAATTGCTTTTAGCATGGGTTCCTCAAGACCTGAAAAGATTTCAAGGGATCCTCCTTTGGGGCAAATTGGTTGAGGAAGGCTGCATATTGTTCTTATTTGTTATGGAAAAGGGCAACTTATGAACATGCTTGGAAATCAGTTTAATAGATACATAGTTAGTCGGGTTGAAAAAATACACAAGTTCATCCATATATATATTTGTACCGACTTTTTTAGGACCGAGTACAAGTACTTTTTTTCATGTACTCGCCGATACCGATTTTTTTTTTTAAAGTCCATGTGTCCCCAAATGCAGCCTTGTCCCCCCGCCACCGTCTAGTTCATTAGCGCGGGGAACATAACAGCTTTCATTTTAATAGCTGTGTGTTTCCCACCGCACGTCGTCATATGACACCCTTCCAATCCTGGGATATATATATATATATATATATATATATATATATATATATATATATATATATATATATATAAATTCTATACCCACAGTTGATTCAGAGGAAGGTGAAAAACTCCAGCAAAGCATGATCCAATTTGCTGCAGCAGGGAAAAAATTCCTTCCTGATCCCCGGAGAGGCAATCAGATTTTCCCCGGATCACTTTACCTATAAATGTTAGTACCCAGTTATAATATGTACATTTATTAATAGTATCCAGGCCTTTCTTAAAGCAATCAACTGAGCTGGCCAGAACCACCTCTGAAAGGAGTCTATTCCACATTATCACAGCTCTTATGCAGTGTACACACGATCGAATTTGTGATGGAATCAAATCCGATGGATATCCGATGAAGCTGACTTTCATCAGTCTTGCCTACACACCATCAGACTAAATTCCGACTGTGCCAAAACGCGGTCATGTAAAACACTACAACGAGCCGAAAAAAAAAGTTCCACTATTTCCGAGCATGCGTCGACTTGATTCTGAGCATGCGTGGATTTTTCTCCGAAGGAGTTCCACACAGATGATCGGAATTTCCTATTGTTTTTTTTTTATCCATAGAAAAAATGTAAAACATGTTCTTTTTTTTTACACCCGACGAGAAAAACCACTGATGGGGCCCACACACGATCGGTTTGTCCGAAGAAAACAGTCCATCGGTCTTTTTTCATCTGACAAACCGATCGTGTGTACACGGCTTTACTTTAAAGAAACCTTTCCATGAAATCTCCAATATATCTAATATAATATATCTTTGAGATATAGAATGATAATAGCTAATAGTAACCTAATTTCTTAATAGGGCAGAAATTGTATCTGTATAGCAGAGTTGGTCTCCATCCAGCCCCCTGTGCTTGTTAAGCTAAACACTTGGTTGAGCTGAGAGCTTAGTGACATACCAGCTGATGGGTCACCTACTTGAAAAACCATCTTCACATATTTTTGGTCACTTATACTTTTGAGGTTGTCACAAGTGGATTTGCAATGATTACCTTTACTTGTGTTATAGTGTAAAGCCATTAGTGGCAAAGGCTGTGCAGGTTGGACTCGATATAGAAATGCTTTGGGTAAGAAAGCACTAGAACACAGGGTCATGAACAAGTATATTGGCATTGTGTCCTCCATTCCAAAATAATTGAGTAAGGTGTGCTGCGCCACACTCTCCTGACGGTATATGTCTGCTCTGGAACTCATCGCCTGTATTGTTATTTTTGTTTAATAAAAACCTTTGTTTGAGAAAAAAATAAATAATTGAGTAAGTAGAGTGTGGATTTTAAAAGAATTCCAGGAATGGCTCGAAAATTATACAGATGCCACATCCACGTGGTCGATGGTGATGCTGATTCACTGTTGTAGTCTATTCTACATAATGTACAGCAAGTGGTATCCTCAACCTGGCGCTCCTTTTAGTTATTGCTTGAGTGTTGCTTGCTCCTCTACCCCTGTGAATCAGAAGAAGACTTGTATTTTTGTCATTGAATACAAGACATTCTTTGATTGGCTTAGAGGGAGAGGAGGATGGCATCACAATCTCCATCCTGGCCAATTGGTGAACACCATGTATTTGCATGTACACTTTTCGCTTTAACTGACAATTGTGCGGTTGTGCGACGCAGCTCCCAAACAAAATTGACGTCCTTTTTTTTTTTTTTTACAGATGGAGCTTTCTTTTGGTGGTTTTTGATCACCTCTACGTTTTTTTTTTTTTTTTTTTTATGGCTATAAACAAAAATAGAGCGACAATTTAAAGAAAAAAAAAAAAAGCAATATTTTTTGCTATAATAAATATCCCCCAAAAATATATAAAACAATTATTTTTCACTCAGTTTAGACCGATACATATTCTTGTACATATTTTTGTCAAAAAAAAATTGCAAAAAGTGTTTGATCGGTTTGCGGAAAAGTTTTAGCGTCTACAATATAGGGGAAAGTTTTATGGCATTTTTATTAATATATATTTATTTTTACTAGTAATGGCATCATCGTGTGTGTGTGTTGTGTTTTTTTTTTTTATCGGGACTGTGACATGGCAGACACATCGGACACTTTTGGTGCTATTTTGGGACCTCTCACATTTAGCCCTGGTTCACACTGGGCTGCGGGAGTGAAATCGAGCGATTTCAGCTGAACTCGCGCGATTTCACTCCCTCTGGCAGGAACTACAGGAACTACATTTTGAAATCGGTGCAGCGCCGCCGATGCGGCATCGCAACGATTAGGATGGTGTCATTGCCGTAAATTGCCGCCGATTTGAGATGCGATTTCACATTCAAACTAAATCGTACCCAGTGCGCTAATGCACATTTGTAGCCATGATTAAGTACTAGTAGTGTAGTGCATGTTCTGTTTGGTTTTACAATAAAGACAACCATCAAGGTTTTTTTTGGAGCGCGGCTGTCCCCTTTTAAAAATTCTCTTCCATGCACATTTATACAGCGATCAGTGCTATAAAAAATGCAATGATTACTGTATAAATGGCAGTGAAGGGGTTAACCAGTAGGGGCGCTGAAGGGGTTAAGTGTGTCCTAGGGATGTATTCTAACTGTGGGGGGTGGGCTGTGTGTGACATGACACTGATTACCACTCCCGATTACAGGGAGCTGTGATCAGTGTCCTGTCACTAGGCTTGTTTACAATAGCATTTCCCCGTTCTTCCTCTCCGTGAGATGATCACGGGACTCCCGGCGGACATGGAGTCTGCGGGTCCCGCAGTCAGACTCACGGAGCTTGCACGCCCACAGTGCTGCGTCTTAAAGGCGACCTGTGTGTGTGTGTATATATACGCGATCTGCCCAGCCATGCTATTCTGCCAACGTATATGGGTGTGAGCCAGTTGGCAAGTGGTTAAAGGGTAAACCAACGTTCGTTGGAATTTTTTTTTTGCAAATAAAGAAAAAATATAGTGTGTACAATTGCAACACAAGTCCTATTGTATTAGACTGTTATTAAAAAAATAACCTTTCCTTTTCAATCTGCAGCCACTGTAATTTTCTATAAATGCAATGCAATATGGCTACCTGGAGTTCTGTACACAGAGTGTGCACTGATCACTCCCCCCCAGAAACATAATTTCCTGCTTGTGTGATTGGCTCACCAATTTTCCCAGAAGTCTGCCTAAGATACAAGTCAGATTTCAGGCATCCCCTGCAACAAATTTGTAATCTTTGGTGAGATATTTCCAATAGGAACACATCTAAAAGGAATACCGGCTCAGCAGATTTTCTCAGTGCTCTGCAGCTGCCACAGCTGACTGATAATTATGAAACCACTCCCATTAGGACCCACTTGGAACAGAGGCACAGACAAACACACAGGGATTTCCTCAGAATAATGAAAAGGTAGGTATCTGCAACAAAGGCTGTTATAATCCCTGCAATGTACACAGATCACCCAGGGGGGGATTTTTTTTCCTCAACAAAAGTGGAGTAACGTATTAAAAGAAATGTGCAGATTTACAAAAAATAAACCTTCATACTCGCCTAGATGGCTGCAGTATTGATCCAATGCTGCAGCTGTCCCCTGCTGACTTTACACAACTAATCACTCACTTTTTAGAGAGCCTGTGACTGTCAGTCCCCAGCTCTCTGCTGTTCTCCTTCAGCGCTCACTGGAGCACCCAGGGTGTGGAGGGAGCTGAGCCAGCTACCGGCCAGGCACCTGAGCAGATCCAGACATTATTGTCGGCATCCCTACAGAGTCTGGAGCGGCTCAGTGACATCAGCTGGGGGCAGGCTTTAGCCCACTGTCAGATGAATCTGTGCACTCCTTTTGATCCCCAGGAGAAGTATGGCCAAAAAAGCTTTGTCCATACTTTTTACAATAGCCGCACATCGGAGTGTAATTGTTGCTGGAAGGGGGTTTATGATTGGCATTGACTGCATTGTATGTAATGGCCGACTTGCAGTGTAGGACACTGACAAGCAGAGTGGATTATGAGGAAACTTAATTTCTTGCTGTGGCCTCAAAAATATATATTCATTAAATTTTGTGCACCTAAAGTCATTAAATAGCTAATAACTTTTATATTACCGTGTTTTTTTGCGCGTACACACGATCATTTTTCGGCATGAAAAAAAACAAGGTTTTTCGGCATTTAGAATTTTTTTTTTTTCAAATTCATTATTAAAACGACGTTGCCCACACACCATCGTGGAAAAAAATGCTCTAGCAAAGCGCGGTGACGTACAACGCGTACGACGGCACTATAAAGCGGAAGTTCCATGCGGATGGCGCCACCCTTTGGGCTGCTTTAGATGATTCCGTGTTAGTAAAAGACGATTCGCACTTTTCTGTCTGTTACAGCATGATGAATGTGCTTACTCCATTACGAACGGTAGTTTTACCAGAACGAGCGCTCCCATCTTATAATTGGTTCTGAGCATGCGCGGGTTTTTAACTTTGTTTTAGCCCACACACAATCATTTTTTACAACCCAAAAAACAACATTGTTTAAAACGTTGTTAAAAAATGCAGCATGTTCGAAATAAAAATGTTGTTGTTTTTTAGAACCCGAAATTATGTGAAGCCCACACACCATCATTTTTAAATGATATATTTTTTAAAACAACGTTTTTTTCATGACGAAAAATGATTGTGTGTACGCGGCAATACAGTTTTGCCTGGAATTTTTCTTTTACAATATTTTAGTATCTACAGGATACTTATGCAGTTTGCGTGCCCGAGATTTACCAATCCCATGTTTGTGTGATGATGAATGGGACTTCATATTAGTAACGTTTTGCAGCTGCTATAACATTAGGATGGTGTCATGTGACCTGATCTCTGCCATTTGACGGAAGTAGGTTTCCTGCATTTGAGATTAATTATCAGCCTGTTTACACAGAGCGGCTTGCTGAAGACATGTTCAGTTAGAATACTGCTGATGTTTGGCTTTAGGGCTCATTTACACTTTGCCAATCTTGGGCGTCACATTACTACCCGCTGTCATGTTTTGACAAGCATTGTGTTAAGGCAGCCCGATTATTTTAATTGCGTTGCCAGTGTACAATAACATCTACAAAAAGGAAAGAAACAAAAAAGAACATGCAGCATTTTTTGGGGCAGTGTACCACAGTACTTGGTAGTGTTACTGTTCCTTAAAGCGGGGGTTCACCCTAAAACAACTCTGTCCCATCCAGCATACTGGCGTCAGCGCCAGTATGCTGTGTGTTTTTTTTTTTAATCGCTCTACTTACTGTGTAATGGATAATTTTATTTTCCCCGCGGCTATGGCGCGTCACGCCTTCCGAAAATAGCCGGACTAGGACTCGGCTCTTTCCGGCGCTATACGGCGTCCTGCGCACAGACCTAGGAGCTGACTGGAGGCGCTGTATATAGCCGAGTCCTATTTCGGCTTCTTTCGGAGGGTGTGACGCGCAATAGCCATAGGACTCGGCTATATACGGCGCCTGTGCAGTCAGCTCCTAGGTCTGTGCGCAGACGCCGTATAGCGCCGGGAAGAGCCAAGTCCTAATGCGGCTATTTTCGGAAGGCGTGATGCGCCATAGCCGCGCCATTCCGCGCAGTAGGCGGAAAATAAAATTATCCATTACACAGTAAGTAGAGCAATTAAAAAAAAACAGCATACTGGCGCTGACGCCAGTATGCTGGATGGGATGGGACAGAGTTGTTTTAGAGTGAACCCCCGCTTTAAAGTATGCTCCAATGCATGGGCGTCAGAGCTGCGTTGCCTTGGCGTTACAGGTGCCATTCAAAATCAATGGCACTGCAGTGCTCTGTGTGTAATGTACAATGCCACAATGTTTCTTTACTGTAATCATATGATGTACGCGCAAAAAGTGCACAAGCCTTTTTGGACCATACAACCATACAGGTACAAAAACACTTGCACAGTGCTTGAAAAATGGCAGAAAAAGCTTTAAAATCACCACGATCACATAGTTACATAGCATGGTTGAACAAAGACACAAGTTCAACCTGTGTGGGTGTGATTTATGCATTGATGTCTTTACAACTTTCCATGTATCTTGTGTTCTCTAGGATGGTCTTAAAAAAAGTTATCAGCACTTTTCTGATTGACACCACTGATTGTGGAAGGGAGTTCCACATCCTCACTATTCTAACAGTAAAGAACCCCTTATGCAGGTTAAACCACTTCCCCTCCACCTTCATTTAGTGGCCATGTGTCCTCTTGAGCAACCTGAGGCTGAATAGTTTCTTCCCTCTGCTAGAGTCACCATTTAGAAATGTATATATTGCAATCATCTCTCCTCTTAAGCATCTCTTCTCCAGGGAAAAAAGTGATTGTAAGGCTTCCTTTCTTTTTTTTTTTTTTTTTTTTTTTTTAAATGACAAACATGTCATACCTCCACCGTACAGTTTGTTTTGCACAGAGTGGCCCCAATTCTTGACTTCTGGGGTCCCTCGCCGGCTCCCGCAGCTCCTCCCCAGATCAGATAACCCCCGTAGGAGAAGCGGTTCTCCTGACGATTACCTTGCGGGTGCGCTCCCCAGCATTTGGCGTCCATAGACCCTCTGTCCCGGCACCCGCATCATTGGATTTGATTGACCGCAATCTATCCAATCATGAGCCGGGACTGCGTGCAGAGAGGGACAGCCCGTCTCTGCTGAGGGAAATACGGGCTCTGGTAAGTAAAACGGGGGGGCTGAGGGGCCGGTCACTGCCAGAAGAAAAAACATGAGGGTTTACAACCCCTTTAAGTGTGTAGCCTTTATTCAAAACTGAGGTCCTCCCGCCCCCTTATTAGTTGTGTTGCTTGTCTCTGGATTCTCTCCAATTCTAGCACATTCTTCTGGTGGACTGGTGACCAGTTCTAGACGGCAAACTGAACATGCCGCCGAACCAGCGTTTTGTAAAATCGTAGAATTATTGATTTATCTGTTGAATAAATAACCTGCGGAATTTCCTTGAAGAAGTACGTCCTGAGGGATTTCCCAACTCTCGAAAGATGTGCCTACCGGACAGGATGAAAATTAAGAGAAATTAACAAAAAAAATAAAAAAAACGGACATCTTTTAACCATAAGGCTCCAAGCATACTGGCTTAAAATCGCTGCTTCTACAGGAGTTTTGCCTGTAGAAGCAGCTCAATGTTATCCTATGTGTCCATGCACATTAGGATGATTATAGGCATATATTAAGCTCAAAGTTTAAAGGCAGGAAAAATAAACTTCTGATTTGCGTTTCTGATTGGAGCTTACTGGCAGAAAAAAACTCAAACTTGTCTAAAAACTTTGTACAAAAAACACTTTATGATCGTTTTTTCTGCCAAGGGAACAGACGTTCAGTGTGCATGGAGCCTTAAGCCTCGTAAACACGACCGGTTTTCCTGCCAGAAAAACTGCCAAGAGAGCTTTTGGCCTGGAAAACTTGCAGTGTGTATAATTCCTTGCAGTTTTCCCCCTGGGAGTCCCGTTGGTTTTAAACCCGGCAATTTTCCTATGGGAAAACACTGCGAGGGAGCATACACACGGCCAGGATTCCCGGGCAAAGCTCTCCCTGCAGTTTTTCCGACGGGAAACCCAGCCGTGTGTACACAGAGAAAATTACAGAGCAGGTTCTCGGCTTTCCTGTCAGGATTATATCGCCGGGAATCTCGGTCGTGTGTACAGGGCTTTATTCTTTTTATGGCTAGACACGCGCTTGGATCTCTCTTCTACAAAAATCCTTAGATCCTGTCCATGTTAAAACTAGACATGCACACTGAAATATTGAAATTTCGTTTTCGTCCAAAAAAATCATTAATTTAGTTACTCCCGAAATTTGTTTTGTTTTATTTTGTTTCGTTTAAAAATGCATTCGAAAAATCCAAATTAAGGTCGACTCTGTCAATTAAAGGCTTATGGTATCAGTCTAATGTTCTAAGAAGATTCAACAGAGCAGCTAAACTGTATGATGCCGCAATTGTACATTTCCGGTCAAATGCTACATCCGCAAGCTATACTACAATTCTAATGTTGTATGACTAGTAATAATTACCGTATTTTTCGGCGTATAAAACGCACCCTAACTTTAGGAGGGAAGTTTCAGGAAAAAAAACTTTCCACAGCCCCCTGCGTATAACACGCAGGCACAGTTTTCCCTCTATTTTTTAGGGTAAAAAAGTGAGTGTTATACGCCAATAAATGCAGTATATTTCATATTACTAGTCAACCAACATTAGAATTCTTCTATAGCGCATGGAAGGAGCATTTGACTAGAAATGTCCGCTCTCGGCGATTGTACATTTTTAGCTGCTTTGTCGAATCTTCATGTCTCTATAATGTTGAATCTTTTCTCTCTATGTAGAATAATCTTGGACTAATAGAGTTAGGTTAGGCACATTCGACCGCAGGTTCGATAGACACTGATCTCTGTGTAGCGCCTGTGTACTTTCAGTCCAGGTGCTATTCCAAATTTAGAGGGGGATGAGAGAATTACTTAGCTCTCATCAAGGTGATTAGCACAAATTCAGCTCTGTTCTAGCTGGGCTGTGCTGTCGGTTCATTCTGTGTTCCTGAGGTGCCTTACCACCCCAGTGCGTCCGGTGGCGGCAGTAGAGTTCAGGTAGGAACGCCTTCTTGCCAGCAGCCAATCAGAGGGGGTTTTCCCTCGCGGGGCATGCTGGGGGAGAGTACTTCTGGAGAGACGACATTTTTGGCGGGGGAGTTCGTGGTTGATTCCGGGTGCGGCACCCAATTTTTAGGGTGTGCGCACATCACGGGCCCCGAGGATATGGCCTACCAGGCCGGGCGCACGTGCCACACGTTATGTTTGGTCCCAGAACCATGTTGGCCTGGAACGACTGAAGCTGCGATGGGACCCAGTGATCTATTGGGTCCTCTACCTCTTAAGAGAAGATCCCAAGCTAGTTGTGCTGTTCGGTGGGGAGTCAGTCTGAGGAGAGCCTGGAGGCAGGCGATCCAATATGGCCTAGACAAGAGATCAGGGATCGAGGTAAACGGACACTGGGGCCGCGTACACACGATCAGACAGGTCCGATGAAACTGGTGTTAAGACCAGTTTCATCGGACCAATTCGATGGTGTGTATCGGACTGTTGTCCGTCGGACCAAAGTTTTAAAACTTGCTTTAAAATCTGTCCGACGGACACCCGTCCGTCGGACCAAAACCATGGCTAGTACACAAAAGTATCGGACCAAAGACCTGTGCATGCTCAGAATCAAGTCGACGCATGCTTGGAAGCATTGAACGTTTTTTCAGCACGTCGTGTTCTACGTCACCGCGTTCTGGCCTGATCGTATTTTTGGTCCGATGGTGTGTATGCACATCAGACCATCAGACAAGTTCAGAGTTGTCTGATGAAAACGGTCCGTCGGACCATTCTCATCGGTCCGGTCTGATCATGTGTACATGGCCTGGGAGTTTGTCCAATTGCAACCTGTCTGTCGGTGACCAAAACCAAGAGCTACCTGAGGGAGATTCAGGCAAGTACTTTCATTAAGAAGGATTTGCTCCATTAAGCTGCGTTCCAGAGCAAGGGCCTGTGGCAGAGACTTGTTTTCCTTCTCAAGGTTCCGAGTGATACCCTTGGCTGCCAGTTCTGTAAGAGAGACTGTCCAGGTACACTACACCCACTCCGGCTGGAGTGGTGACGAGGCAAAGGTATCGTTGAATCAGGACTGCTTCTGTATAGTTAAGGCCTGAATCTCCAATTCTCCTTTTCACCAATCTTTCTCTGCCTACCTCAAGTTAATCGTTTGCTGTGTTTGGCAAGAGAATAAAAGCACAGAAAACGACACCCTGCTGTTTGGACATTCTGTCATTGCTCACATCATCTTATCATCATACCCCTAGACGCATCACAGAGGTAACACGCCGTCTCAAATCTATCCATCGCTACATCTGTTGTCACCATCATGTCCAATCTTCTATCTATATTGAACTGTTGTCACAACAAAATGAAAATAAAGCATTTTTTTTATGTTGGATCTTTTGGAGTTCAGGTTCTGCGCGTTCCTTACCATTTGTTAAAAAAAAAACAAAAAAAAAAAAAAACGTGAAAATCCCCAAAATTCGGGCGAAAATGCATTCAGACAAAAACAAATGCACATGTCTAGATAACCCCCCCCCCCCTATTGAACAGATCTCCTCCTTTCCTTTCATTTGAAGCTGCAGCAAGTAAGGGCAAAAGATAAACTCAGCAGCAGGCAGTCAGAAAATGTGTAGAAGTTCACATATATATAATTATCATGATCGGTAAATGATGGTGATCACATTACTGACAACCACTGAGAGTGTTTACCAACCTTTAATGATAGCACAGTGCAGCCTATTCTTGGAGACTGAAATGATGAGCTGCATTACAATCTTGCCAATGCCATTTCTGATTACATCACAAGGATATGGTCTGTTTCTGGTTTCATCTCTCTTAAGAGGATGCTACGCTTATTCCCCTAAATATCTGTCATTTGCAATGTCTTATCCTACCCCGATATCTCTTAAGCCCTGTACACACGATCGGATATCTGATGGAATCTAATCCGATGGATGTTTTCGTCGGATATCCGATGAAGCTGACTTTCATCAGTCTTGCCTACACACTAGTGTATCAGTCAAAAATCTGATCGTGCCAAAACGCGGTGACGTACAACACTACGACGAGCCAAAAAAAAATGAAGTTCAATGCTTCCAAGCATGCGTCGACTTCATTCTGAGCATGTGTGGATTTTTGACAAATGGAGTTCCATACAGACGATCTGATTTTTAGATCGTTTTTTTTTTATCCATAGGAAAAATGTAAAACATGTTCTATTTTTTTTACACCGATCGGTTTGTCCGATGAAAACAGTCCGTTTTCATCAGACAAACCGATCGTGTGTACAGGGCTTTACTGTTTTCTTCTGTCTTCACATTTCTCTTCCTTTGTTAGACTCCCTTTCAGTATGTGCTTTGTGTTCACACTATTTCCATAGCGTCTAGATTCCTTTGTTTGCTTGTCTCTCCCTAGTCAGTAGAGTTGGGCGAACAGTTCGAGCCGAGTAAAAGTTCAGCACGATCATTGGCTGATCGCCCGTGTGGCAAACCCAAATTTGCAGGGTGTTCAGCCCACTGAATGTCCCACAATGCACTGCGTGCCGCACAGTGCATTCTAAGCCCTGATTGGCTGAAGCAATGAAGGCTTTGTCCAATCGGGGGACAGAGCACTGTCAGAGCCATGATTTGGAGAAAGTCACGATGACTTGGCCCAATCCTGGCTCATTGCTCATAGACCTTTCCCACACTATAAAAGGTTCCTTCCCAGAGGAGCCATTTATGGTGTGTTTTTTTCATAGGTCATGTGACTCAAAAGCCACATTAAAAAGTTAACAGAAATGCAATGAACCAGTGTGAAGCCATACATAGCATTTAATGGGATATATTTGGGCTCTTTCACACGGACCGTTCCGCATGTCCATTTTTCAATCATCCGTTGTCGGATGAAAAACGGACATACATGTATCCCTATGGGATTGCGGATGTCAGCGATCCGCTCTGATCCGCCAAAGTATGCCGGAGGAAAAACCTACGGTCCGTGTTCATCCGTTTCCCCATAGGGGAGAGCGGAGAAAAGACAGGGCGGTCCCTGCACAGTGTGCGGAGACCGCCCTGTCATCCGGCAGCTCAGCGGAGATCAACGGAGCGATCTCCGCTGAGCAAAGAGAGGTGCACGGGGCGGATCATTACTGATCCGCCCTGTGTGAAAGAGCCTTTTTTCTTAACCTTTTCTTGCAATAGAGGTGCCAATAATGGCTGACATGAATGTAATATACCGTATATATACTCGAGTAAAAGCTGACCCGAATATAAGCCGAGGCACCTAATTTTACCACAAAAAATGGGAAAACGTATTGAGTCGAGTATAAGCCTAGGGTGTCCATCTGCATGTTTCACTGTGCCTCACTTTGTCCATGCCTCACTGTGTCCATGACTAGACTGACGTTTAACATAGAAGTCTATAGAAGGGGTGCCTGGCTTTGAAAAATCGGTGCTCCCCAGCTGTAGGTCCCCCAGGCAATAATCTTTGCACACTTGTAGGGGAGAAATGGGGCTATATGTGTGCCAAGTTCCGGGTCTAGGGGACCTACGACTGGCCGGTACCCAATCCCCAAAGTCACTGGAAAAATTAACGTTTACCATGGGAGTCTATGGAAGGGGTGCCCAGATTTAAAAAATCGGTCCTCCCCGGCCGTAAATCCCCCACACTTGTAGAGAAAGAGTGGGGCATCATGTGTGCCAAATTTGGGGTCCAGGGGACCTATGGCTGGCCAGTACCAGGTCCCCAAAGTTTTTGAGATCAGCCACAAAAAGGTGACTCGAGTATAAGCAAAGGGGGGCATTTTCAGCACAAAAAAATGTGCTGGAAAACTCTGCTTATACTCGAGTATATACGGTAATAGAATTTTATATTTAAAAATGTAATTTTTTTTTTTAAACTTAAATTTTCGGTATCATTTTCGGCCAGGTGCATCCTGCTATTTCTGCTTTCGGTACCAAAATTTCTGTTCGGTGCACCTCTACATAGAGCCTTTTGTTTGCCAGTGTCTCAACCTCAAGAATGGGGCAGAATAATCCACTTGTCTAAGATTATCTACTATTGAGGGACTGTGTAACTCAAAGGATTTTCCTGTAATTAAAAAGAAAACAAATATTCTCTGCATCGTGAGTGCTAAAGGTCCTGCTGCCTTGAAGAGTATTACATGTCTTCTGTTTTCACCTTTTTTGTCGTTTTTACTTTTAAATAAGACACTTTAAATAAATAAGACTAAACCAATTTCTTCGGGTAAATGGATATAAGTGTGCACATAAAAAAATTATAAAAAATATGATCCACACAAAGCCTATTTCCTCATTCAAACCAAAATGTTAAATCCGCCACACAGCTCTCAGATTCTGTACCAGCCAAAGTATACATGATGTGGTTTGCTGTACGCGGCTCCAGTGGTTTCTAAATTACAGTGCCAGACATTGTTTTAGGAAAGAGTTGAGGTTTTTCTAAATTACCCCTTTGTACCAGATGGTGCTTACTGATTTACATACCCTTAGGACAGATTCACGCTATTGCATTGTGGTAATGTGCAGTAAAATGCGTGTTTTACTGCGTGTTAACATGTGGCTTTCTGTGCGCTGCTTTGAAGTTCCACTCATTTCGAGTGCCACCCAAAAGTACCTACAAAACGGTCCACAAAACTCCTGCATTTTAACATGCAACATACAAATGCGAGCCATCTGTGCATTGTGGTGAAATGTGTCAAAAAAATAAAAGTTGCAAGTATGTTAAACACGGTCGTTTTTTGCGATGAAAAAAAACGACGTTTTTTAAAACGTCATTTAAATTGATGGTGTGTGGGCAAAACGTCGTTTTTTGTCTTAAAAAAAACGACAAAAAAAAATTCCAACATGCTTGAATTTTTTGTCGTTTTTCAAAACGTCGTTTTTTGTTTCACAAAAAGTCACCGTGTGTAGCAAAAACGTCGTTCAAAACGACGTTTTTCAACCCGCGCATGCCCAGAAGCTAGTTATGAAGCGAGCTTCAATGGAAAAGAGTGGTGAACGTAACCTCGCTTTTTGTGAAAAAACGATGGTGTGTATGCAAAATTGTCTTTGAAAAGTGACGTTTCAAAAACGTCGTTTTTACTTCACAGAAAACATCGTTTTTTTTTTCATCGCAAAAAACGACCGTGTGTACGCGGCATTACACTGCCACACTTTGGCAGCCCATATAATATGAATATGTTGTCTTCGTGCAATGCATGTTAAAGTGGTTATAAACCCCTTTAAAATAAATACATAAAAAAACCTGCAAGACACAGAGCTCCACGTCCTGTCAGGGAGAGAGGAGACCGATCTGTGTCCCTTGTACATAGGGAAACAATCGGTCACCTCCCCCAGTCACCCCCCTCCCCCTACAGTTAGAACACTCAATAGGACACATATTTAACCCCTTCCCGCCCCCTAGTGGTTAACCCCTTCACTGCCAGTCACATTTATACAGTAATCCATGCATATTTATCTGTATAAATTTGAATGGTCCCAAAAATGTGTCAAAAGTGTCCGATGTGTCCGCTATAATGTCGCAGTCCTGAAAAAAATCCCCTATGCCCAAAAAAAAAAAATTCCCCTATTTTGTAGGCAATACAACTTTTGCGCAAACCAGTCACTATACGGTTATTACGATTTTTTTATTTTTTTTTTACCAAAAATATGTAGAAGAATGCGTATCGGTATAAACTGAGATAAATGTTTATTTTTATTTTTAAAAATGGGATATTTATTATAGCAAAAAGCAAAAAATATTGTGTTTTTTTTTTTTTTTTTTTCAAAATGTATGCTCTTTTTTTTGTTTATAGCCCAAAAAATAAAAACTGCACGGGCGAACAAATACCACCAAAAGAAAGCTCTATTTGTGGGAAAAAAAGGACGTCAATTTTGTTTGGGAGCCACGTCGCATGACTGGACAATTGTCAGTTAAAACGACGCAGTGACAGAAGCTAAAATTTCGTCTGGGCAGGAAGGGGGTGTAGGTGCACAGTAGGCAAGTGGTTGAGGAAGTCCAAGCTACCTCTGGTGGAACACTGTTTGAGAAAGGCTGCCTTTACATACTATTGATGTTAGGCTCACTGGTCTGTAGTTTCCTGGTATACGTCTTGATCCTTTTTTTTGGTAAATTAGTACCTCGTTTGCTGCCTTGTTTGCTGTCTCCATGACTACAGTCACATTGGCACATATGTAATGAGTAAATTGTATCTGCATTATTTTATAACAATGACCTTTTACTATGTGATGACTAGGGGTGCAACGGATCACTGCCGATTCGTGATCCGAACAGGTCACCCCTTTCGGATCGGCACGCTATGCGATCCGCGGATCGCCACCGCGGGCATAGCATTAGGAAAGGCCGCAGCTTCGGCCTAGCTCCGGAGCCGCGGCCATCTTGGTACACCCGGCGGTGGCCCTCCTCTGTTTACACCCACAGAGGAGGAGCCCGCACTCAAGGCACACACACACACACGCCGCTAACGGGGTCACTGTGCAAGTACTAGGGGGGGTGACTGTGCTGTACTGGGGGGGGGGGGGGGGTGACTGTGCTGTACTAGGGGGGGGTGACTGTGCTGTACTAGGGGGGGGTGACTGTGCTGTACTAGGGGGGGGTGACTGTGCTGTACTAGGGGGGGGTGACTGTGCTGTACTAGGGGGGGGGTGACTGTGCTGTACTAGGGGGGGGTGACGGTGCTGTACTACG
Source organism: Rana kukunoris (assembly GCA_029574335.1). Classification (NCBI taxonomy): domain Eukaryota; kingdom Metazoa; phylum Chordata; class Amphibia; order Anura; family Ranidae; genus Rana; species Rana kukunoris. Next base: position 28,599,145 of record CM056057.1, read on the forward strand.
GGGGGGGGTCACTGTGCCTGTACTACGGGGGGGGGGTCACTGTGCCTGTACTATGGGGGGGTTACTGTCTGTCTGTACTACGGGGGGAGAGAGATGTGGATATTACAGTGGGGGAGATTATTATTATTTTTTTTTTTTTGCTGATCTGAAAAGTGATGACTAAATACTGACATCATTGTTTGTAGGTGACACCAAACTGTTTGCAATCTGTCAGGTCCTATCTTCAAAATTAGGGCATTTTTGTCAAATGATTCATAGTGAAAAATTTTTGTGTTACATTGTATTACTGTGAGGCGAGCTTTAGCCCCCATTCCATCAGTGTTCATAGTTACAACATCTTTCCAGTGAGGTTATTGTGAGAAACCAAGTAATGTTTTATAAAGAATACCTGATTTTAAACCAAACATATGCTGTAACAATGGAACCAGACCATGGGTGCAATAGACCAGAACAGCCAGGATTTTAGATCGGGGTTGTCCACTTTTCTGTGTAAGGGCCACATCATGGTATTAACAAATACTCATGGGCTAAAAGAAAAAAAAAAGAGAGCAGTTTTGTAAATGACTGAATATACTATATTTATTTACAAGCAAGTTTTACTTGGATATTTTTGGAATCGGCATCAATAGGATTTAGATCAAAATTGAATGAACTTCAGTGGAAAAAAAGAAGAAATTCACAAATTCAAAAGCCATTTTGAATTCTTAAAGGGGTTGTAAAGGTACTAAAGGTTATTTTTTTCCCTAAATGGCTTCCTTTACCTTAGTGCAGTCTTCCTTCACTTACCTCATCCTTCCATTTTGCTTTTAAATGTCCTTATTTCTTCTGAGAAATCCTCATTTCCTGTTCTTCTGTCTGTAACTCCACACAGTAATGCAAGGTTGTCTCCCTGGTGTGGAGTGTCGTGCTCACCCCCCCTCCCTTAGACTACAGGAGAGTCAGGACGGTCTCTACATTGCAGATAGAAAAAGGAGTGTGTTAGTGGGTGTCCTGACTCTCCAGTAGTCCAAGGGAGGGGGCGAGCACGACACTCCACACCAGGGAGAAAACCTTGCATTACTGTGTGGAGTTACAGACAGAAGAACAGGAAATGAGGATTTCTCAGAAGAAATAAGGACATTTAAAGGGAAAATGGAAGGATGAGGTAAGTGAAGGAGGACTGCACTAAGGTAAAGGAAGCTATTTAGGGAAAGATTTTTTTTTTCCTTTACAGCCCCTTTAAACTGCCCAGAGACCATTATTGTTTTTTTATTAATGTGGTTTACAACCACTTTAAAGTAGAAGAAAAGCCTAAGTCAGGCCATAGATGATGCACTTTTCTTTCCTGCAACTACGTGTTGCAGGAAAGAAATCGCTCAATTTCACCATCGGCACAGTCAGTGTTGATGGGGGAATCCCTCCCGCAGAGCTATCATAGTTTTCTCTTGGTGGGGGGGTGCATGGGGAGTCATCTTTGCTGGGGAAACACAGTGAATAATGCTAGTGACTGTAGCTACTGGCAATATCCGCATGCTAGTAATCCGACATTCTAGTTGTACCCAAGTCGATTGATTCTGGTACAATAAGCCTGTGCCCACACATGGATCAAATCTCGGTCGGTCCCGGCTTTACCATCTGAGATTTAAACCATCTATGGCTGGCTTAACTACCCCAGACGATTCTACCTACCCAGGAGTCTGAAAAAGATCTGTATACTTGCCTATATTTTATCCATACCGGTCCATTCTGGTCATGAGATCCTGTAGCTCCGACACCCCTTTGTCAGCGAGTGGCTTCTGCAGGGGAGAGGAGGGAGCTGGGAAATCAGCTGAGCCAGCTCCCTTAGGCTGTGTTTACACCTAGGCACTTTTAGTGCTTTTTGCAGATTTGCTCTACAGAACGTGTTCCATAGGAAATTATGTTAAGTGGACTGTAGTGCAAATCTGCAAAAAAGCACTAAAACTGCATAGGTGTGAATCCATCCTTACACAGGGGAGCCGAAGCTGCAAAACCATGTGACTGGACCAGAACAGATTTAAAATAGGTATGTACCCAGATATTTTTTATACAGGATAGGTGGTGAACCTATAAGAATAATTACTGTATAGATGGGCTTTTCTTCCACTGGCAATGTGTGTGAATTTCATCAGAAACCAACCAATTTGCTATGTGCCACCCTTGTCCTTGACATACTTTGATTGAAGGAGCCAGATGAAAAATTGTCAGCTGGACAGCGGCTGCATCCAATCAGATTCTTCTGGTTTTCGGCTTTCTTGCCAGCCAGTGGCACCAGCTATCAGAATACAATAGCTGCAGTATAAAAGTCCATCTGTGCTGTATGGCATGGATGGGGAAATCTGTTTTGTCCTGTTCACATCTAGCGATTTCGGATCACTAGAAGAACTGCGGTACCAAATTGCTGCAATGTGAACAGGGCCTTAAATTTCTTTGTTCAGTGGGAAGGTTGAGCTAAGAAAAAAAATCTGTGTATGACCAGCTTTAGTTCTAAATACATTTTGCTTTCAGTGAGCACAGGTGATACTTGCTATTTAGATACAGTGTCGGCTGGTGCTCAAGATATTTGGGGGGGGGGGTGCAAACAAACTGAAAGATTCAGAAAAAAAACATAAATTGAAGACTCACTGTGCCCATCAAGTGTTGCCACTGTGCCCCCTGCCCACCCGTCTGCCTGCCATTTCTCCTCCATTTCTTCCCTGACCCAGATGTCTTCTCCTGCCCGCTCATCCTCTCGTCTTCTGCTATGATTAGACACCTGATAGGTGTCCAATCACAGCGCCTGTCATTTCAGCCAATCAGGTGACAAGTAACACAGACCCAGTGCACCTGATTGGCTGAGAGGGGTTTGTGACGGATCTCGAATACCTCAGGTGGGCACATCCGCCAGACCTGTTTCTCCTGTCCTCCAAACGCGCCTGCAGATTCCTCATAACCAGCCCTTAACCCCCCAATCACAAGACAATCCACACAGGTGTTGAGGGTTAAACATGCAGAGTATGAACTGTTTATTAAATACAAGACATACACATTTACACACAGTTAGGGACACTCCCCTTAGCCTCGTTATAGAGGGGAGGGGGTAGGGGACAAGCAACAACCAATGGGAACTGCACACTTGTAGATTGAAACAGAAACTACAGATAAACATAAAGGGATTATGGTAAGCAGGCAGCCTCTCAATACACATCCCCCTGCGGAGAGATGTCTCCAGTCCAGACCATTGTCTATGTGCCATGAACCAACACAATTAGACACAGCAACAAGAGGGGGGGTGATGGGGAGAAGCATTACATTACATTATCTCAATGCCAGCTTGTCTCCAGTCTCTTCTGGGCCATAATCTGTGGGTAAGAGGCCCGCCCACAGTCCCTTCCAAAACACACAGTGACAGTGGCTTCTGTCACAGGGTTCAATGTTGGGAAAGCAAATTCCTTTGCTTTCGGAACATACAGCAGATTGAGAAGCTAACGCACAGCGTTGCGCTTGCTTCTCACATTTTTGGGCGCAAATGGCTTTAATCAGGTGCTTCCAAAAAACACCCTCTGCCGCTGTAATTTAGGTGTCCGAAAAGGGTCCGAACACCTGAATAGGGGGGACAGCAGCGACTAGAGATAGATAAATTCATGCAATGCATGAATCTATGTGTAAGAGTGGTGCCAGGAAAAGGGGGAGCAGTGCTCCTGCGCCCTTTATGGATGCACCGCCGCTGTTCAGATCTCAAAGGATGTATTTTTGGCTTTAACATTTTATAGCAGTTTTTCCGGTGCTTTCTGCAGGAGATCTACATATACCAGTCGTGTAATCTTCAGTTAGCATTTTAAACTGTTATATTCTACAAATTCTTCTAAGCGGCTGATGATTGCACTTTATTCATTAGTTCCCCCATGTGCTTGAAATGAATAAGGATGTTGTCTCAATCCACCTCTTGAGCCAAACCAAATCACGGCTTGTTATGGACTTTATGTTCTCAAGGGATGGCATGGACTGTTTTCTGAGGTTTTCAGCTTGGCTGATGTGTTTTGCAAAGTACATGAAATCGTAGAGGTATATAATTTACTAAATACACTATCCAAACACTCAACCTCCAGGAAACTGTATTAAAGAGGATGTAGGTTAAAGCTATAAACCTCAAATGTTTCTTCACCCTAGCGTGTATACAGCTGCATTCACCACTGAATATGTACACAGTATTTTTTGTATAGGTAAGTGACAAATTTGAAAAGAGAGTGAAATCTAAAATATGTTTACTGAACGTTTAACATTTCTCACTCTGTTTAACCATTTCAGCCCCGGACCATTTTGCTGGTCAATAACCGGGCCACTTTTTGCGATTCGGCACAGCGTCGCTTTAACTGACAATTGCGCGTTCGTGCGACATGGCTCCCAAACAAAATTAGCGTCCTTTTTTCCCCACAAATAGAGCTTTCTTCTGGTGGTATTTGATCACCTCTGCGGTTTTTATTTTCTGCTCTATAAACAAAAATAGAGCGACAATTTTGAAAAAATATATCCCCAAAAATGTATATAAAAAAACATTTTTTTTCCCCAGTTTAGGCCGGTACATATTCTTCTACATATTTTTCATTAAAAAAAATTGCAATAAGCGTTTGGTTTGCGCGAAAGTTATAGCATCTACAAAATAGGGGATAGTTTTATGGCATTTTTTATTAATATATTTTACATTTTTTTTACTAGTTATGTTTGCGATCTACGATTTTTATCTGTACTGCGACCTTATGGCAGACACTTGAGGCACTTTTGACACATTTTTGGGACCATTGGCACTTTTATAGTGATCAGTGCTATACAAATGCATTGATTACTGTAAAAATTTCACTGGCAGGGAAGGGGTTTACACTAGGGGGGCGAGGAAGTGGTTAATTATGTTCCCTGGGTGTGTTCTAACTGAAGGGGGGTGGGACTGACTAGGGGAAATGACAGACCGCTGTTCATACATTGTATGAACAGACGATCAGTCATTTCTCCCCCTGAAAGGACCAGGAGATCTGTGTTTACACACAGAGCTCCCGATTCTCGCTCTGTAACGAGCGATCGCGGGTGCCCGGCGGTGATCACGCCTGCTAGGCACACGCGTAGGCACCAGGGATGAGCAGGGGGCGCCCCTAGTGGCTGAAATGCAACATCATGTAATATTACGTGATTTTGCGCAGTCGAGCCGACCCGCTGCCGTAAAACTATGGTGGGCGGTCGGCAATCGGTTAAAGATGTCTCACTTAAATTTTTATTAAAGAGGAAGTAAACTTTACTTGATTGTATATACCTATAGGTACTGTAAATACGGTTTCCCAGAAAATAAGCCCGGGTCTTATATTAATTTTGGCAACAAAAGACACAGTAGGGTTTATTTTCCGGGTAGGTCTTACCATGTAATGTGCTGTCTTCTCTCCCTCTGCCCGCCTAAGAGGAGTCCCCAGTGTGAACGGAGTTAAAATGCTTCTAAAATCCTATAATCCACTCTATTACAGTAGTATATAATGTACAATGTGTGTGTGTTTCTGTAATATAATTGTGCCAAATACCTTTTTTTATAGCACCGCTCTGCACTTCTGTGACCCGCCGTAGCTCTCTTCCCTTCAATTATATTAAAGAAACACAAAAAAATTGTACATTATATACTACTGTATGTAGTGGATTATACAAGCATTTTAAACTAGGGTTTTATTTTCGGGTAGGGCTTATATTGCAGCCCTTCTGGAAAATGGCACTAGGTCTTATTTTTGGGGAAACACGGAATCTCCTAAACTATTGGCATGCAGCAGCTACATGGACACAGCTGGTGCAGGGGAAAAACAGCCCTTTGCATGGGTGTATGGATAGGTATAAGGCCTCTTACACACAGATCAGTTTTTCTTCAGGTTTTTCTTTTCAGTTTACCAAATCCATCTAATATGAGGTCAAACCCCAAGAGTCTCAATTTGTATGCAATCAGGCAGGCCCCTGTACTACATAGTTTTGGTAAACTGAAAAGAAAAACCTGAAGAAAAACTGATCTGTGTGTAAGAGGCCTTATACTTATGTGAAAATTACCTAAAACTGATACACCTGAAAGATTCACCTGCAGTGAATGCTTGGTGATTGTTAGGTTCAAGGCTGTATCAATGTTTTTTTGTGTACATAAGGTTTTTAAAGAATGGAACAGGAGGGCACTGCCCAGTTTTTGGCCAGTCTGAGTTGCAGTACATGTGCAGCTCAGGGACAGGATCATGAAGATTGAAGGTCGAAGATCGCTGGTTAGCAAGGCATAGCCTAGTAAATTAGCCAAAAGCAGAAGAACATTAAATGATGTGTTTTTTCAAAAACAGTAAAAGCTTGGATTGTGAGCATAATTTGTTCCGGAAGCATGCTTGTAATCCAAAGCACTTGTATATCAAAGCAAATTTTCCCAAAAGAAATAATGAAAACTCGAATGATTTGTTCCACAACCATTTATTCATAGGTGTTTCAGTTTATAGTCCATGTAAAAAGATTATAGCAATGTGATGGGTTGTGTAACCATAAAATGTCCATCCACAAATGTAAGCCTCTCCAAGGGGATCAGAAGCAAAATCCAGCAAGAGCTACAGAGTATACAAGAGGAAAGAGGCATCTCTAAGTGTAGCAATATGGTTACATTTAATGGAGGTACAACATTTAGCGACTCACATGGTTGATGATTAAAAGAGGTACATCTAAGTATGCAGGCATCCGGGGTTAATCGATCCACATAGCCCGTCCTCCACACTGCCGGCTGTCACCGCTATCAGTCTGCCATTGTGCCCGGGAAGACTACCCTGCAGTAGTAGGCTTGAACCGCTTGTGAAAGGGACGACATCAATGGCGGTGAGGAGAATGGTCTATGTCAGGCATGTTCAAAGTCCGGCCGCGGGCCAATCGCGGCCTGCGTTCCAGTTTAGAGTGGCCCGCCTGGCCATTTTGACATGTATATCTTTTGTGGCACGCGGGAATTCGTTGGGGGCCTACAGGGGAGGAGGCGGGACAAGCATTGTGCATACAGTAGTATTTCCTGTTTGAACGGCGACCTCTGTTAAAGAAAGACCCCTCTCCTGCACTGCCATTGAACGACTGTTCTGTCCATCACAAGAGGCAGGACTTTCTATTAAAGAGGTTGCCGATAAAACAGGAGTTTCTCCTGTATGTCTGTCCGTGCTCGTCCCGCCCCCTCCAATGCTGTAGATGTGCATGAATCAGGCTGCAATGGTGAGTCTGCATTCATGGCAGGGGGGGGGGGGTTGCTGCATTTATGGCAAGGGGGGTTGCTGCATTCATGGCAAGGGGGGGTTGCTGCATTCATGGCAAGGGGATTGCTGCATTCATGGCAAGGGGGTGCTGCAGTTATGGTAAGGGGGTGATGAATTTATGGCACTTGTGAGGCTGTATTGATGGGCAGTGACCCTTATTTTGCTTCACAGTTCTTTATTTAAAATTTAAGATTTTTTAGAGTGAAGGTGCGTGTTGTTATAAGCTGATAAATACGGTAAATCCAAATAACACATCTGAGCTAATCTCTTCACCACACACAGCCACAAAGGCAAGAGAATTTTTGTTGGGCAGTGTATTAGTGCTCGGAGGAACACACTTAGACCGAATTTTAATGGTTCACAGAATCTCAGGCCTCGTACACACGAGTAAATCCATTTGTTCAAATCGGTCGGACCGACCGATTTGAACAAATCTGTCTGCTGGGATTTTGGTTTGCTCGCGTGTACGCACGAGCAAACTAAAATCCCCGCCAGCAGACAGCGCGCTGACGTGTCGGTGACGTGGCGGTGACGTTGACGCCACCACGTCACCACACCAGGAAGTAAAACACTTCCGCGCATGCGTCGAAATCATTCGGCGCGTGTGCGAGAAGACATGTCTGCTGGTTAGCATACTAACCAGCAGACATGTCGGGCGGACGGGTTCCCAGCCGACAGATTTCAAAGCATGCTTTGAAATCTGTCGGGTGGCCAAATCCGTCTGTTTGCCCGTACACACGATCGAATCTGTCTGCTGAAACGGTCTAGCAGACCGTTTCCAGCAGACAGATTTGATCGTGTGTACGAGGCCTGAGGGAAAATGGTTGGCCCTCACGCATGTTCACTTCATCAAATCTGGCTCTCTTTGAAAAAAGTTTGGACAACCCTGGTCTATGTGGCTAGCTTTCCCCCGGATGCCTGCCTACTTAGATGTGCCAGTTTTAATCATCAATCATGTGAGTTTCTAAATGTTGTATTTTTATTAAATATAACCATATTGCTACACTTTGAGGCCCCTCTCTTCTATTTTATACTCAGTTGTGACATGACGCTACTCTTATATCAAGACATTGCTTGTATATCAAGTCAAAAGTTATTTAAAAATGTTGCTTGTCTTGAAAAATGCTCTCAAACCAAGTTACTCTCAAACCAAGGTTTTATTGTATTTCATTTTTAGATTGGACTTGCACTTTCGGTGGGTTTTCATTGAAGTATCTGTCCACACTAGGAGGCGTCATTTGCATAGCTATTTGTCCAGTGAAATTTTAGAGACATTTGACCTGTGGGAAGTGGACAAAATCAAACCTGGGCTATTTCCTCTACTGGCCAACTGTTATATTAATAAAAACAAATAAAACAAATGTTTAATCTAAAAAGCTGTATTCTCTGACTTTAAAAACTCTCTTATGTACCATATCACAGGTTTCTCAGACAACAGATGGTCTGGATGCTGATCTGTGGAAAGATGGTTTATTTAAGTCCAAGGTGACAAGATATCTGTGTTTCACCCGAGTCTTCTCCAGAGAGAATGTGAGTCTTCCACTTATCTATTCTTGTGTTGATTTTCAGTATATCGGTCATATGCTAACCTGTCTGCCCTTTCTCATAGAGCCATTTAGGGAATGTCCTGGTGGATATGAAACTGATAGATATCAAGGACACATTGCCTGTTGGCTTCATCCCCATCCAGGAGACAGTGGACACACGTAAGTTTCTTGAATTGCACTAATTAAAGCTTCATAGTATACATATAGTGCCATTTCCAGCATTGACACACTAGTTTTATAATATGTATGCAATTATGTATGTCCTTTTTTTATCTCATGGTAATTTCTCAGAAAAATATTTCATTCAAAAACTTATGCATTATGTACCTATTTGATGTTCTTTGCCGCAAGCCAGCAGAGAAATGTGGTGGCTGCCTTTGCTGAGCTGAAAGTTTGTCAAATAAATAAAATGTGCTGTTTTTGACTAAAATATTTTCCTAAAAATAAGATAACAGATGCAACTAGAAAAGCAAAAAATTTTGGGGAAATTGTGTGAAGTGTAGTTTACAACTGGAGTGGGCGAAGTAACTGAGTGGAGTGGCTTGAGTAACTGTTGTGTGGTTGGAGTGGCTGGAGTAACTATAGAAAGGTTGGACTGGGCAGACTAAACTTTATGGAGTGGCTACAGTGGAGTTTCAATGAATGTCAATGGATGCCGTGAGTTGCAAACAAATGGTCATATTGTGAAAACTATCAGGACTATGGCTTAGCTGTGGAAATGTGTAGTGGCAGCAGGGATAGCTGATTTGTGTAGGTGGGCTTGAAAATGAGGGAGTGGTGGCAGTTTAGAAGTCATGTCCTGATTTCTCAGCTTTTGTCAGCTCCCACTCTAGTTTTGAACATTTCGCCATTCATTTTTATGGGACCAATTTCTCCGCAAAAATTACAATATTTCGTGAACCATTCATCGAATTGTTCCATAAAGTAATAGTACACCAATCGGGAACAATCCGCACGTTTCGGTATGTTACTGTCTGTGCAGTATAAAAGCTGTGGGTTAGGGTTGTAAATTTGGCTAAAATTAGAATAATAAATATGTGACATAACAGTAAGTGGTCTTGCTATGCAAGAACACTTAATAAACAATGTGCAATAAGCAAAATCAATCAATAGTGAATGTCCAAATGGCAAAGTGTCACTTTAATAAGTGAAACTCTTATTGCCCAGATCGATTTTTAAATCAAAATTTTTTTTTTTGCGAATAGGTAGCCATGATCCAACATCCGTCTCTACCTGGAGAAGGTACTCTATCCTATCCCCAAGGCCATAGTTTTCATATGTATACCATATTTTCCATCATAGAAGATGACCTTTTATACTTAAAAATATGGCTCAAAAATCGGGGTCGCCTTATACACCGGATGCAGACTGTGGGCGTCCATTTTTTAAAAGCCGCACCTCCTCCTCGTGCTGTTCCGTGATAGGCGGAACACTCAGTTTCCCAGCACAGCCTATGTTCAGTGCCTATCGCGGAAGTCGCCTCGGCCTCGGACAAGAGGACGTCCGTGATAGGCGGAACACTGAACACAGGCTCTGCTGAGAAACTGAGTGTTCCGCCTATCACGGAACAGCACGAGGAGGAGGCGCGGCTTTTAAAAAATGGACACCCGCAGTCAGACTCTGCCAGGCATAATGGAATGAAGATCATCGAGTTGAGGCAATGGCTCGGTGAGATGAGGCAATGGCTCGGTGAGGTGAGGCAATGGCAATGGCAAGGTGAGGCAATGGCAAGGTGAGGTGAGGCAATGGCAAGGTGAGGTGAGGCAATGGCAAGGTGAGGTGAGGCAATGGCAAGGTGAGGTGAGGCAATGGCAAGGTGAGGTGAGGCAATGGCAAGGTGAGGTGAGGCAATGGCAAGGTGAGGTGAGGCAATAGCACAGTGAGGTGAGGCAATGGCACAGTGAGGGGGGGAAGAGGGTTGTTTTATACGGAGAGTATATCCCAAAACCAACATTTTAGTGTTATGACATGTGTTATGAGCAGGTGTGTCTGCAATGTCTTATGGTGAAACAATGTGTTTTACAGGCTCTAAGTTGTAATGCATCCAAACTTTCTCTGTGTAACTGAAATAACTGAAATAACTAATTTCTCTACAGAGGAAGTCGCCTTCAGAAAAAAACGTTTGTGCATAAAATTTATTCCACGAGATTCCACAGAAGCTGCCATCTGTGATATTCGTATTTTAAGCCGCTCTAAACAGGCTCCACCGCAGTACACGTTTATTGGGTAAGTACATGTCCATTCTATCTATTATGATGGCCACACTTGTGATCGGCTTTATCAACAATTGTGTAGTGCGAGGGGCCTGCCAAAACAATCGATTCACAGTCCCATATTGGTAAATGTGAACGATGTACAACCAGTGTGCAAGCATTGGTCTTCACATGGATGTTTTTAGTAGGTATGCTTATTCTCTAGTAAAATAGATTATCTTGAACTGTAGCTGATCATTCCGATTAGGAAAAAATTAACTGGGTATAAACTGAAGTTGTATTTGTATCTTAAAATCTACTTTTACAGCAGAATTCCAGAAAAACTAAATGTCTTCCCTTGCAATGGGGCTGCATGAACACTGCAAGGCTTGACTGCTTACGTCTAGGGGGAAATGGTAAAGCACTTTTACTTACCTAATCCTTCTGTTGTCGGAAATTCCAATAGAAAATGTCCGATGGGGCCTACACACGGTCGGAATTTCCGACAACAAGCTCCCATCGAACATTTGTTGTCGGAAATTCCGAGCATGTGTATGTGGCATAATGATGCTTTACATACTTTATTTAATACTGAAAACTGTTTTCTCCTAGGGATAAAAGCCTTTTGTTGCAGTTTACAGAGCAAATGGCATGGTTCTAGTAACAATAAGCCTTCAGCCTGACGAGACAGTGGAGGTTTCTGTGGAAAAAAAGTTAAAGGTTTAGAAAATGGAAGTCCTGTCCCTCAGGCTAAAGAAACCTCTTTGAAGGGCCACAAAAAAACTCCTAACAGCTACAGATAAGTTTACAAGACCATTACATGAAGGTCAATCTGGTATGTTAAATTGGATGCTTTATTATATAAAATATAGTATTAAATTACAGTAGCCACATCTGTGGCTATTAGATTTTTTTTTTAAGTGTTCAGTGGTTATGGGCCAGCATCCCATTTTTGAAGGAGCCAGTCTGACTTAAAATTAGGTGAGATTCCCTGAAGTCTTTTTTTAGTCTGTGTTTATTGCTGAAGGGCACAGACTTAAAGTGGTTGTAAAGTTTTCCTTTTAAAAAAAATATAAATAAATAACAAACATGTTATACTTACCTTTACTGTGCAACTCGTTTTGCACAGAGTGGCCCCGATCCTTGTTTTCTGGGATCCCTCATCGGCTGTCTTGGCTCCTCCCCGCATTAGCTAACCCCCATTTTGGGAAGCTCTCTCCCAAGGGGATTAGCTTGCGGGCACACTCCAATGATACTAGTAAACAGTTGGTAGATACAGTCGCCAACTGTATCAAATGGGCCTGCCCCCCGGTACGCCGCGTCATTGATTTGACTGACAGAAGCGGGAGCCAATGGTTGCGCTGCTATCAATCATCCAATGAATGAGCCGAGAAGAGCCTAAAAGCCCAGTCGAGAAGCCTGCACGTTCACGACGCGGGACTTTCGAGGGCTCAGGTAAGTAAATGGGGGGAATGCATTTAAGTGGATGTAAACCCGAAATGTTGTATTTATTTTTTTGATGTCACAATGTAGAGTATAAGATTTCCTATCATCTGTGCCCAGTCTTGCCACACAGAGTTAATCCAGATCTGCACAATCCTCTTGTCAGAACCATTGACGTATCTCGGCATAGAGCCTACATATACCGTCAGAATGTTTATTCTGAACTTATAAAATTATTATTGTATTTATGGAAATATGTAAATCTGTGCTTTGGGAGATATACACTTTTCCTACGATACAAGATATCAAAATTCTTTTATCCGTGCTATTTTGAGGACGAGTAATACAAATGAATATTTAATATATATATATTTATTAACTAAAGATATAGTGCAACAATTAAAATCAGGTACAATTCGTATCAAAACAAATAAATGATATGCTTCTACAATAGAGATAAATGACGCTTGAATGTTCAGATGATATTTACATTATATGACAAGGTATATTCCTAGCTCTTATTTAAATCATCCTGGCGTAACTTGAAACCTTTTAGTTATTAATTGACATAACCTTGACATTGCATTATTTCTTCTCAATATCAAACAGATCTCTTGCTACTACTTCTTATATATGTGTACATAACAAATGTTATATGGTACACAAGCTTTTTGTTAAATTTGGTGAGGATCTATCTTCACAAACGACATCACTCTCAAACCACAATTGTTGGCAGCTTTTTAAAGACAAACGTAATGTGCGTATGTCTCCTAATATTTGGAATTCAATTATCTCATGCTGCAGGTAGACATAACTAACTCCCAAATTATCTTTGCCAAGTATATTTAAATGGTCTTAGTGGAGTGTATGTGAAAAACCTCAGAATTACCAAAAAGGTAAATAATCAAAATTCAATCTTACCAGTAATTAAGAGTCCTGTTTGAGAAGGGAAAGCCTAATGAAGGATTCCTGTGAACTCCTTACATGTTTGGTCACTCTCTCCCCCTTCCGGCTTCCTTCAGAGATCAGAGATCAGAATAGCTTCCAGCCATCAGCCCTGCAGAGATCAGACTTGCCATCTCTCGAGCTTCTCCCATCTATCTTCGACCTCTCTCGAGCTTCTCCCATCGACCCTCGACCTCCTATGATTGTCCTGTGCAATACTTTTATCTTCCCAAAGAAGTGGGTGTGTATTTCCCTATCACGTGACTGACTATGTCACATGATAATATGTTTTGGTGGATGACCACCTTGAACCATGCCGATATTAACCTGTAGGGGGCAGTGGCGTCTAAAGAATAATTCCTAATTTTAGGGTTATTCAGAGTTAACCAGGATTTATGACCCCCTGTGACCTGAATCTTAGTATAGCATCATAAGTTGTTATATATGTCAAACAACATGACAACAAACCTAGACATTCAGGCGGCCCCCAAAATTTACGATTGAGATAAGGTGTGATAATCTACCCCCATGCCTAGGAAAGTTCCTTTAAACTAATGCTGGGATGTGATCAAAGCCATCTAATACTTTGGAATATTATAGGATCTCATACCTGGGACCCCAGTAATGTCTATGTATTTACTAGTATATTATGTGAACTATTAATACACATATATTGTCATGGCATAATGAAGACACAATACTATTTAAGATATATAATTCCATTGGGATAGTGAATAAGCCCCTCTAGTCTCATAGTATAAAGACCACCATGTGTGTAGTGTCATGCTGTGCCAGGCCTTTCATTCTCTTATCTTATAAGTGTCAAACCCAAAGAGAAATGACCTGGAAGACGGCACAGATAGCATCCTTACAACCTAGAAGCAGTGTCTATTCATGCCTGAGAACCTATATTTAAACTTTAACAGGGAAAAATGGTGGTGCTAAGTTCACCATATCCATGTATATGGAACATTATGAAACATATATTATGTGCGATTTTTATATGTATTCTTTTAACCCCAAATGTTCTGACAAATCCCCCCCACGTTCTTTCATATTCTGGCGAATAGCCAAAGACATATTAAGGACGTGTCCGAAGAAATATCAGTGGTTTAAAAGATATGGCCACACCATTATTTTTCTTTATACTTAAAAAAATGTTCCTCTCTTCGTCCATATGATAAAGAATGTTCTTGTATGACTTGGACCTCCCTTCATGAGTTCAAGTCTTTATAAAAACAAAATGAACTGTTGCAATGGTGGTGTCACCCCCCCATTTCAAATGTAATAAAACAAAACTGGTAAACCAGCGATTGAAGAAACTCTTCAGTGAATCCGTTCTTGTAATGTTACGAGCTGTAAAGGGGATTCAATATCCCTTCTTTCAACGGATATTCTTGGATTCAAATGAACAAGGGATTTCTGCAACAAATCATTCTTTCCGACAACACGAATCCTGGAGCATCTTGCTTCATGACTCCTGATTGGATTCGATGTGGCGGCAGGTACCATCCGGAACTGGGCATCACGGATTAACTTCCTCCAGACGATCGCGGTGTCTTTTGGTGGTTCTTCGCCTGTACCAATCAACGATCGGTCTGGATTGTGGTTTGGTGACGGTTCCCTCCAGAACGGGATGCCGAGGATTGACATCATCCATGCGATCATTGCGTCTTTGGTAGATTAGTTCACCTTTACCAATCAACGATCTGGTCCGGATTGTCAATCTTTTTCTATTGGAGTAAATAGACAGTATGATTACATATTCTTATTAATTAAGATTTATATTTTCTAACTATGCTATATCTATATATGATGTAGCGATTGGTTAACTATATTTTAATTAACTAAAAATCATCAACGATTTAATGATGATATTATTCTGCCATGAATGGCAGGATCAACACTAATGCTGAAGTATATGGATTTGGAGATCTGTAAGTCAAGAGAGAAATATCACAATGTCATTTCATTACATTACATTCTCTTGATCCTTTTAAATCTCTTCCTATATGTTACCTTTCAGCATCCTTGGTTGGAAAATAGGATGACAGGCATACAATTTCATGTTTCATACCATACCCAAACATGTCCTCAATTCACTGATATTGGCAGATACTCTTGACCTCATCACAGTCTTCATTTTCTTCTTTTGCGAGACTTCGGCTGTAAACCGTAGGCCTCAGGAGATGAACCTTGGAGCGACACCATTGGTCTTCCTGAAATGAAATTTCAAACACCTGCCTCCCTCAACTGGTTAAGAACATATCTGGATGCTGGGATATTCTTTTCAAACATTTTGCTATTCAACAAAAAAATCATCCACCTATGTTAAACTTTTTCTTGAAGGTACATCAGGCCTTGGCCTTGTGGAAAATAACAAACAGAAACAAAATCACATTTAAAACATGAATTTATCTGACCAAGTTACATTCTGTTTCAGTTGCACTTATTCTTACCACCATTAACTGCCAGCTTGTATGGGTCTTCAGGACTTACCTGAATGTTCCATCATCATGGGGCATCACTTAGTATGGTGAAGTAATTAGCGCTTTGTATTTTTATATCAAGCATTGGTCAATGTATGGCACAGCTTAGTTGTACATTTATACCCGTTTATGTCGCTGTCTGATCAGCATATAAACGCAATGACCATTTGGTTTAAGAATATCAAGTATAGGATTCATCATAAGATCCGGTGCACTAATCTTACAAAGTTCCTCTCCTTTAAATTCTTAATGGTCTCCACTAGCGAAATATAGCCAGCCAGGGAGAGACAACAATGTTTGATTTAAAACACAAGGTACCTTTTCACTTGGATCAGACTGGATCCTAGCTATGTGGATATCTATTATACCACATCACAGGAATCTTGTCATAACATATTTTCTTGAACTCTATGAAAACTTTTCTTTCATGAGTGTGATTTACAGAAATCTTTTCTGTGTACATCCTGACTGCGAAACCTTTTCATGCAGCAGGGTTCTTTTAAAATCTTCGGCCTATGCATACATGGCCGGGTAATAATAAAATTTGTATTAGTACCTGTCTGGATAATGACCTTTGTGGTACTAATATGTTTACTGCATCTGGCACTAACCAAGATTATATTAGGGCTTCATGTTCATTTATGAAACTACTTGGGTTTTATTTTAATCTGGACCACAGTGGTTCTTACCAGATCTATGTGTATAATAAAGCGATTTAATATATCGTTGCCAACGTACACATGATATATTGGGTCATTGATTATCAGAAATAAACGACTGATTATTTATTTATTTATTTTCTGAGGGGTGTGAATACCTAAATATTTATCTTAGGATTGATCAACTATTTTAATAACTTCTACTAATGTGATTATATTCCTGGCATAAATATGAACCTCATAAATATTCCCCAGGTCACTGACCTGTTAGGGAAAATACCATACAATCCCAGTAGGATTACGTATAACTGCTAATCTCAATAGAGTCAGCATACACTGTATGGATATGAGAATATCACCTTCCAAGCATGCCTCTCACTTAAATTCCGGGGGATATACACTTTAGTATGATCCTCCCGTCTGACCCTCATTTTGGGGAAAAATGGAGATGCCTGTATGAGGGTGCCATCTAAATATGGATCTCACTCATGCTCACTGATTGTGAGAGAACTGAGAAGGTTCACATGTATGGCCTTGTCACATGAGACCATATAACATTTTAATAAAATCACAATAGGATAAAAATAAATACTTTTAAGGAGATCGATATCAATATGTAATCGATCATGGGCATAGTAATTATACCCACGGAAATGTAAATTACTTCATTCCCTTTTAAGTTGAAATACAACTGGGCTTTTTATTTTTATTTGATTTCAGGACAGTGCTGAAATATTTACCAAGTCAGCTTAAAATAAATAATTTTAGCTGATGTATTATTCATAAAATATATTCTTGGATTTATTTTAAATATTTCTGAAATAAAAAAATTGCTTGGATTTATATGAAAGGTTTCTTCATATGGTATCCTGTTATTATAAAATACCTGTAAGGAAAACAATTTAAAACCAACAATACTTGGAATTTATAACGTGTAACAATTTTTTTTTGTTTCATTTTGTCAGCTAGGTGTTTGTATAAGCAAGTAGCAATACCCCCCCTGCTATCACACAGACATTCCTATAGATAAGCAGCCAGCTTCTATGAAGCCAGGTTTTGGCTGCGAGCACAATTCAGTCTGCTTTTTTTTTTTTTCCACCCCCCCCAAGGAGGGTGTTAAAAACTGCTTTTAGAGAAAAGAAAAAAAAACTTTTAAACAGCTTTTGTTCATGTTTTTTTTTTTTTTTCCTCGGTCAATTGCAGACATTCAAATATTTGAACACCTCAGCAAGATTTCACTTAGTTTTAAAACTGGGTGTAACTTTTAATTGAGAGGAGCTTCAATTTTGTTCTTGCTCTTATTAAGCCATTATTCGAGCGGGCTTTTTAAATTTATTTTTGAAGCTCCGGTTCTGTAGAACCGTAAAAAGGATGGTGTTCTGTTTAACCAACCGAATCCATTTTTGGGATAATAATCCCTGGCCATAATAATTTTTACTTTATTTTGGAAAGCCTTACCAAACAATTGGGAAAATTCATGGCTTTCAAAATCTTTCAAGCTGGGCTTTCTTGAGAACTTTTAAAAGTTCTGTGATTCTTTGATTGGGCTTAAGTTTAGAAGTACCCATGGTCCTTTTTGCAGCATCAGCTGATTTATAAGGACCAAGCTCTGTCTTCATTACCCATACTTCTTTGATAGAAGACATTACCTGATATTTTGCAAACTGTCTGTGATGCAGACCAATTTCATTCTCTGCATCAGCAGGACCGGCTGCACTAAAAATAATAGTCTTTGTCATTTTTCAATATTGCATCTAACAATGGCGATACAAGTATTAATTTTTTTATTTTTTTTTTAATCAAAAAATGTATTTAAAAAAAAAATTCAATATGAAAAAATATATATATAATTTTTCACAATTATATTACTCGTCTCAAACTTTGACAGATCCCGGACGAGCCCCCATCTATGTCAGAACCATTGACGTATCTCGGCATAGAGCCTACATATACCGTCAGAATGTTTATTCTGAACTTATAAAATTATTATTGTATTTATGGAAATATGTAAATCTGTGCTTTGGGAGATATACACTTTTCCTACGATACAAGATATCAAAATTCTTTTTTATCCGTGCTATTTTGAGGACGAGTAATACAAATGAATATTTAATATATATATATTTATTAACTAAAGATATAGTGCAACAATTAAAATCAGGTACAATTCGTATCAAAACAAATAAATGATATGCTTCTACAATAGAGATAAATGACGCTTGAATGTTCAGATGATATTTACATTATATGACAAGGTATATACTCCTAGCTCTTATTTAAATCATCCTGGCGTAACTTGAAACCTTTTAGTTATTAATTGACATAACCTTGACATTGCATTATTTCTTCTCAATATCAAACAGATCTCTTGCTACTACTTCTTCTTATATATGTGTACATAACAAATGTTATATGGTACACAAGCTTTTTGTTAAATTTGGTGAGGATCTATCTTCACAAACGACATCACTCTCTCAAACCACAATTGTTGGCAGCTTTTTAAAGACAAACGTAATGTGCGTATGTCTCCTAATATTTGGAATTCAATTATCTCATGCTGCAGGTAGACATAACTAACTCCCAAATTATCTTTGCCAAGTATATTTAAATGGTCTTAGTGGAGTGTATGTGAAAAACCTCAGAATTACCAAAAAGGTAAATAATCAAAATTCAATCTTACCGGTAATTAAGAGTCCTGTTTGAGAAGGGAAAGCCTAATGAAGGATTCCTGTGAACTCCTTACATGTTTGTCACTGGTCACTCTCTCACCTCCTCCCCCTTCCGGCTTCCTTCAGAGATCAGAGATCAGAATAGCTTCCAGCCATCAGCCCTGCAGAGATCAGACTTGCCATCTCTCGAGCTTCTTCTCCCATCTATCTTCGACTTCTCTCTCGAGCTTCTCCCCCATCGACCCTCGACCTCGACTCCTATGATTGTCCTGTGCAATACTTTTATCTTCCCAAAGAAGTGGGTGTGTATTTCCCTATCACGTGACTGACTATGTCACATGATAATATGTTTTGGTGGATGACCACCTTGAACCATGCGCCGATATTAACCTGTAGGGGGCAGTGGCGTCTAAAGAATAATTCCTAATTTTAGGGTTATTCAGAGTTAACCAGGATTTATGACCCCCTGTGACCTGAATCTTAGTATAGCATCATAAGTTGTTATATATGTCAAACAACATGACAACAAACCTAGACATTCAGGCGGCCCCCAAAATTTACATGATCAGCCAGTAGGAGCCATTTAGATAATAAGGTGTGATAATCTACCCCCATGCCTAGGAAAGTTCCTTTAAACTAACTAATGCTGGGATGTGATCAAAGCCATCTAATACTTTGGAATATTATAGGATCTCATACCTGGGACCCCAGTAATGTCTATGTATTTACTAGTATATTATGTTATGAACTATTAATACACATATATTGTCATGGCATAATGAAGACACAATACTATTTAAGATATATAAAATTCCATTGGGATAGTGAATAAGCCCCTCTAGTCTCATAGTATAAAGACCACCATGTGTGTGTAGTGTCATGCTGTGCCAGGCCTTTCATTCTCTTATCTTATAAGTGTCAAACCCAAAGAGAAATGACCTGGAAGACGGCACAGATAGCATCCTTACAACCTAGAAGCAGTGTCTATTCATGCCTGAGAACCTATATTTAAACTTTAACAGGGAAAAATGGTGGTGCTAAGTTCACCATATCCATGTATATGGAACATTATGAAACATATATTATGTGCGATTTTTATATGTATTCTTTTAACCCCAAATGTTCTGACACTCTTTTATTGTTCAATGAAATAAAACAGACTTACAGAAAAAAAACCTTAGTCCGTTCCGCCCCCTTGCTGTGAGTGACAGGTTATTTACATATCTCATGCACTAGCCTGGAGACGGGCATCATTTTTTAATTCCCCCACCCCCACACCCCCACCTTGGCATGAAGTCTGAAGTCATGTAGTTACTTTTCTGGATTTTGACTGGATGTTGGTGATCATAGCAGAATTTAGTGTAAGGAATACACAGGAAAAAATGCATGTTGACAAGGAGAGTGTAGAGGATGGTGGGGAGTCTACTGAAATCACAACTTCACCCACCAAGCTCCAGACAACAGATCCACCCACAGAATCTGCAGTTTTTCAGTTCGTATAACAGACAGAGGGGAGACATGTGACAGGTAAAGATACATGCAGGAGGCATCTATATCCTTATAGATCAACACTATGGCAGTAGTTTAGAAACTAAGGTGAAAAACCGTGAACCTTTACAACCCCTTTAACTAACGTATAGCTTTGTGTTCTAAAAAGAATATTTGTGTGTTTGCTTTAAAGGGAATTGAATAGTATGGGCATCTGGTATAGAATGGGAAGAGTCCCACGTGCCCCAGAATCTCCACAGCCTTCTACTCCTTCATCCCCAACTGCAGTGGTCACATCAGCATCTGCACCAAACCTCCCGAGGTAAGTCATTTTCAGGGGTGTTTTAAAAGCTTTTTACTTGTGTTATATATACATCTAAGTGACCAAAAATTTGGAAATGCACTTGAATTCATTCTGTTTTGCTGTATAAAAGTGCTTGTCTCCTAGTTTGAAGCCTCTAGTTTTAAAACGTCAGCCCATACCAAACCATTTTTTTTTTAGCACTGTCTGGAAGCTGGCATGATGAATTACACTCTGGTATCTCTTGGGGGGAAACTAGTGGCGATACCTTTTTGATATGGATCTCTTTTTCCCCAAGAAAGATTCTGGTTCTTAATTATGCATTTTCTGTCATGTAAAATAGATGGAAAAAAAAAAGCATAAGACCTTATTGTAACAGCTGTGGCAGTTGGGTAAATCTGAGAACATGGATGTAAGGATCTGTTATAGCAGGTAAATGTCGATTTATTAAAAGTCAGCAGCTACAGTATTTGTAGCTGCTGGCTTTTAAAAAAAAAAAAAATCTTTATAGGCGGACCTCCGCCTATTTCTAATAATGCGTCACATGACACTAAAAATGGGTACCGGTAATTGGTATCGGCAATTATTGCTCTTAAAAGCTGGTATCGGTGCATCCCTAATCTGTTAGATGGGAAATGCCTTATATCTTTAACATTCCAGTGTAGTTTTAAAAAACATAAACCCTTTCTGTTTTTAAAGCTTTTCTTTTTTTTGCCTCTAAAAGTTTGATACAATATTGATATATATATAAAAAAAAAAACAGTCCTGCCTAGTGGCTCTAACACTGCACATATTTTATAAGCTCTTCAGCTTAATATAAGTAGGAGATAGAAGAATCTTAATTTTCAGCTGCATCCTATCAGGAGCTGACAGTGAGATACCAGACCCCCAGAACATGGATATTTAACCATGCAGCCAACGCTAGGAAAAGCAAGGTACACAGCGATTTCCCCTCCCTCCCTGAGATGTGGCGTTTTGACAGGCGGCCGACTCTCCCTGCTAAAACACTCTGCCATTGGGTGAGAGACGGTCGGCTGCTGGTTTTCTTTCCAGCATGCTCGAGAATGTCGGACGCTTTTTTTTTTTTTTTTAACTGGTCGAAGATGGCAAGTATTCAGCCTGTGTGTACGGGGCTTTAGTGTCAAACACTTTAGATTTGGTTATTTGGTGCTGCTGCTGTTGTCTCTTTATGTCTTATTCTAAACCACCGTAGATATGGATATTGACCATAGCGCTCATCACTGGGAACTGTTGTGTCGTATTGGTCCCCCAGACTTAGATATTTATTAGAGCACTCATCCTATTAATGTTATACTGGACCTCCAGATCTTAAAAACTCACCACAGTGGCCATTGTCCTGCTCCGTTCCGTACTGGACCTCCAGATTTAGAGCGTCACTGCTGCTTCAACCCAACTAGTGGTGAGAAGACGTTATACAGAGGACTGTGTTGTGGTTCCATGGGGCAGAGACACAGAAGTGAGCTATCAAACTGCTCTTTATTATCTATTTTAGGTAAGCTACATTTACTGTGCAGCTAGCCATTTCAGTCCCGTTTCCTGTAGAGCACACTCTGCTGCACTTCTGCAGGAAATGCGCACACCAGAACATGTCTTTAGATAGGGGAGAGCATTCTGCAAGCTACTCTCTGTCTTCTCTGCTGCTCTCAGCTCCAGTTCAGCTACTACCTGCTTCAGGGACACAGCAGACAGTGGGACTACACCACTGGGGTCTACCAATGATTGCAAGCTTCTAAGTTTTTTAACTTAGACAACCTATTTCCTTTCCTGGGGGCAGTGGTGGGTTTTTCCTAGGAGATACTACCCGCAGTCTTTTTTGGGCTGCTAATGAGCTTTGCATACTACTTCGAAGATTCTGGCGCTAAATTGGAGATAAACAGAGGGCAAAGGATTGTGTTGCTTGACCCTCTGCAGCTAGGAGGAAACTGGAACACCAGGGATGGTGATGAGCAAAGATACAAACAACAAAAAGTTCCAGCAAAAGTTTTTTTTCCTCATGCCTCTTGGCTGAACACAGCATGGCTCATATCTCTAAGGAAATCCATTCAAATCCTGTGACTAATGATACAGTTCTTTGACGTGCTACCCTTCACTCAGTATAAAACTGGAAAACCGCAGAACAACCTTTCCAAATATGAAAAGTCCCCCATTTCACACAAAACCATCTGGAAGCTCTGTTAACAGCCTACTCTTTGATCCTTGTGTTTCTTTCACTTACTGTATATACTCGAGTATAAGCTGAGTTTTTCAGCATATTTTTTGTGTGCTGAAAATGCCCCCCTCGGCTTATACTCGAGTCACCTTTTTTCACCTGATCTCCCGGACTTTGGGGACCCGGTACTGACAGGCCATAGGTCCCCTGAACCCCAATCTTTCTCTACAAGTGTGCAAAGTTTGTTGTTTGGGGGACCTACGGCCAGAGAGCACACATTTTTCAAATGCAGGCACCCTTTCCATAGACTCCCATGTTAACCACTTCATTACCGGCTCATTGTCATATGACGTCCACAGAGGGGATCTCCCATCCCGGGTGGACGTCATATGACGTCCTGGGCTTTGTGGGGAGTTATCTGAATGATGCCTGCAGCTAGAGGCATTTATTCAGATATCCTTCTCTTCTGCCGGCGATTCTGTGCAACATAAGAACGATCATATCGGCGGTTCCACCGCTTGATCGTTCTTATAGGCGATCTCCCGTGCCATCGGGGGCCTGGAGAAAGAATCGTCTGGTGCTGGCAGGAAGGATAGAGTTCTATGACCGTCGGAGTACCCAGGCGCGATGTGATGACATCACGCCCGGGTCCCTGTAAGTAAACAAAGCTACTAGGCTACTAAGCAACAGTAATCATGAGATCGATTAATTTTTTTTCACCGATCCCATGCTTTCCAGCCTGGAGGAGAGATGTGGGGTCTTATTTCTCCTCTACAGGTGTGCAAAGTTTGTTCTCTGGTGGACCTACGGCTGGGAATCACCGATTTTTCAAAGCTGGCCATCCCTTCCATAGACTCCCATGTTAAACATCAATCTAGACATGGGCACAGTGAGGCATGAGCAGTGAGGCATGGATACAGTGAGGCATGCACATGGACATATTGAGGCACAGTGAGGCATGCAGATGGACACCCTCGGTTTATATTTGAGTCAATACGTTTTCCCATTTTTTTGTGCTAAAATTAGGTGCCTCGGCTTATATTCGGGTCGGCTTATTCTCGAGTATGTATATACGTTAACTTTTTCCACGTCTCCTAAAGTAGATCAAGACTTAATGGTTTGCCAACGTTCTGGCCTAGCCAAGAAGAGACTGGTACTTGGATATAATTCCTTTGGTTGCAGTTGTTCCGTGGCTTCTCCCCTTTCAAACATTCTGTCTCAAATGCCAATATAATTCCCTTTTTTTAGTTTTTAACATCATAGCTGATAAAATCTAGGTTCCAAGAGAAATTGGTTTGGCAAAACTGCCATCTCTTCTGTGTCTTGAGGACATAAGCCTTCTACTCATCAGGTGTACTGGAAGACTTTCTTTTGTCACATGAAACGTATAAGTTAACCCAAGAAGCTTTGCAGTTGCAGTTGGATTCTTCATTTTTCTACATGGTGCGGAGTGCTATGAAGAGCTACAATTTGGCACTTGTATTTATTTTAGAGACAGTTAGTGCCGCATTCCTTGGTTTGTTTAATGTGCTACACTATTCCAGTAATTTATGCATTTCAGGATACCACCTTTTTTACTACCATCACCTCAGCTTGAGGGGGGGTATCACAAGTGGCAGTCTCCTTGCTCTTTTCTTAATCTTCAAGTTACATTTGCTGGCCTAGACTGTCCTTTCTTCTAAAGGTTGTGCCTTCCTTCACCTTCAATGAGGACATCATACTACCCTTCTTCTTGCCCATTACTCTAATGCCACATACACACGATCAGACATTCCGACAACAAAAACGTGGATCAATTTCCAACGGAATGTTGGCTCAAACTTGTCTTGCATACACACGGTCACACAAATGTTGTCGGAAATTCCTGAACGTCAAGAACGCGGTGACGTAAAACACATACGACGGCACTATAAAAGGGAAACTCAATACCAATCGTGTTAGTAGAAGTTTGGTGAGAGAGCATTCGCGCCTTTCAGCCTCGTGCTTTTAAGTCCGTTACATCGTGACGAATGTGCTATCTCCATTACGAACGCTAGTTTTACCAGACTGAGTTCTCCCGTCTCATACTTGATTCAGAGCATGCATGGAATTTTGTGCATCAGAATTGTCCACACACGATCGGACCATGTGTCGGATGGAGCCTACACATGGTCAGAATTGCCGACAACAAGCTCCCATCGATCATTTGTTGTCAGAAATTCCGAGCGTGTGTACGCGGCATAACTGTGGTACAGTCAGAGTTTCTATGCATGCAATGTTTTTCTATGGAAGACCAACTCTCTTTTCGTTATCGCCAATATCTTTGTAAGGAAACTTTGGCATTCAGAACAACCATCTCATGCTAGATTCAACACATTGTTTCACACACTATAGTCTTAAGGGCTAGAGCCCCTGTTCCCTTTCATTGTCCATTTTGCCAAAGTGGTAAGCGCATGTTGGTTCCTTTGGCAGCATACATCTGTTTCCCTGGTATGCACCTATCTGTTCACATATTGCCCAACCATATTCATGTAAATGTTACGGCATTGAGTAATTCCAGTTTTGGACACAAGGTCCTAAACCCAGCAGTGGAATTCTCTCATGCTATATAAAGCCTAAGTTTAGCCTACTGATTTATATTTTTATTTTTTTATTTATCCCTCCTTTTTCAGTACTTCTTTTGGACGTTCCAGAAATCAGAGATTGTATCAACCAATGGATGCTGGGAGAAAAATAGATATTTGTACCCACCATCAAATCAAATTCTGTCTTTCATGTGTTGCATTTCTGCTCATTGGCTTATTGCTAAAGTTAATATGATTTTTTAGAAAGGTTATTTTTCCTTACCGCCATTTGTTTTGCTTACTCCTCAAACAATGGGCACTAGGCCTTTAATATTCTAGTGCTAGGAGGTTACTAATACACCGCCACCCGATTCAAACCATCTTGCATGTACACTGTCTCTCCCGTTGCAGTGGCTTTGGGCTGAGTGACGCTGCCAAGGAGGAGATAGTGGACCACACGTGCAGGGGTTTGAGAGCTCGCTCCTGTGATGGTGTGGGTGGGCAGTAGCAGTTGGTATTGTCCTGGCAACATCCTAAAAAACAAGGTAGGACAGGATGATGCGTTTTTCAGCCATGCTTTGGGAGGTACATAAATGGTGGTCACCTATAGCAAGATCATTGTTTAACTTTGGTCAAAACTGCACAGTTTGTTTTTATCTGCAGGCACCCCTTATCTGCATTAGCAGTATTGGTGAAAGTGAACTAACCCTTTAAAGAGAAAATGTCCTTGCAAAGTGAACAGCATATTTGCCTTTAAGGGGTTGTAAAGACTTGTGTTTTTTTCACCTCAATGCATCCTATGCATTAAAGGGGTTGTGCAGGTTTGTTTTTTATTTTCTAAATGGGTTCCTTTAAGCTAGTGCATTGTTGGTTCACTTACCTTTTCCTTCAATTTCCCTTCTAAATGTTTTTTTTTCTTTGTCTGACTTTCTCACTACCTGTTCCTCCTCAGTAAGCTTTCCCTCATCACCCGAGACGTTCTGGCTGGGGGTTAGTCAGTGTGCTCGCCCCTCCCTTGGGACTACATCCCTGCGGGGAGACGCTGTGAACACAGGGATATAGTCCCAAGAGAGGGGGAGAGCACGCTGACTAACCCCCAGCCAGAGCAGCTCGGATGATGGGGGCAAGCTTACTGAGGAGGAACAGGAAGTGAGAAATTCAAACATAGAAAAAATCATTAAGAAGGGAAATTGAAGGAAAAGGTAAGTGAACCAACAATGCACTAGCTTAAAGGAACCTAGTTAGAAAATAAAAAAACAAACCTTTACAACCCCTTTAAGGTGAAAAAACACCTTGCACTCCCGGGCCCCCCAGCCCCCGTTTTACTTACCTGAGCTACGAAACTTAGTGGCTGTGATCCCGCTATGGTTTCCCCCAGCTTGAGGCGGCCCTTCATTGGAGATTGATAGCAGCGCAGCCATTGGCTCCGGCTGCTGTCAATCAAATCAATGACGCAGCACGTAGGGAGGAGCCGAGGATCGGGTCCACGCTGTGCAAAAGGAACTGCACAGTGGAGGTAAGTATGGTATGTTTGTTATTTTAAATACCTTTACAACCCCTTTAAGTAAATCAACCCCTATTCTCTTCCGTTCATGGACGGACACAGCAGCATCTTCACCTTAGGGTATTATTTCCTAGGCAGAAGAACAGCATGTTAAGTGTTAAAACACATCACACAGTACAGTACCTCCCAGGGGCCGGTTCCCCTGGGTACATCCCCTTCTCTCTGCATCTGCAGCCCCAGTTTTTTTCTGCCTAGCACAGGAGAATGACATGGCTCCTATGGGCCCATGTGGCCTGGGGATTTTTTGCAATTTTCTTGCTTTTTCTTTTTTGTTTTTTTTTGCGTTTTTGGATCCTGAGATCTACAATCAACTGCCAACTGGGTGACAGGCTGGATCCTCCACCCTTATAGTCCCCCAAGTTTGGCCATTGAGCGTGTGCCAGCCTTTTAGCTACATGCTGGGCCATGGTTTAGGCATACTGTAAACTGCTTGCAAACCCCAGTGTGTATATGATGGGTTACATGATGTTCATGCCTATAGACAGCTGTCTCTGTAATGCTCCAAAGATGCTTACAAGCTAGGTTTCAGAAATTTCACAGCTCCTGAATGGGCACATCATAAATGTACCACGCTAAATAAAAGTGCATAACTTCCAAACACTGAAGGGAGATATGATCCTAAACATGGCATCTCACCTACTCTGCCGTGTAGCATTACACCGTGCTAACATTGCTCCATCTTAAACATGTATTAAAAGACTCATTATTCATCATAGATCAGTTATAGATGGCTCATTCCCTGGAAATAAGACACACTATTCTCTGCAGGATTAAATTGGCATCTCTCGCCTTCTCAAATACCATGATTCGTCTTTAACTTATTGTCTCTCTGCAGTTTATGGCTTTACTGGGAAATTGAATCAGTTTTGTTTTACTCAGCAAATAAAACAAGCGTCAGAATAAAATGTATTGTAATCTGGTTGAGTTAAAACGTACCGTGTTCTCTGGAATAATTGAAAGTTCTATTAATGGCGTACGGTAAAAACTGTCCGTCCGTCTGCAGATGTATGACACGGCCCTGCGATGTCTGTAATAAGCGGCCAGCTTCCCTGACACAATGTTTATGTCTCTGTGAAAGTTTATCATGATTTTATGGGCTGCATGTGAGACGGATCTCCTGTACAACTTATCATGTTTGAACAGTTATTGTGAGAGAGGAATATTTACTGGCATACAGTAGCAAAGGCTTGTGAGTATATGAATTCACAATAAAAAGAGTGATCTATTTACTATTCCTTCCAAACACATTCCTTTCTTTTATTTCATATGTACAAAAAGTTCCATAGTGAAGGTTAGCTGAATGGCTTTCCCTTTTTTATATCGGTTCACCATTCTGTTTTGTTGGAAAATGATAGGTGGACTTTCATTTATTTTTGGCCAACAGACTTTTTCATGGCTAAAGTTTGCATATAAAATAATGTCCACTTTTTTCTTATGTAGCACTATGTCAGGCTAGGAGCAGATAAGGCTGCATTCACACCTAGGCGTTTTGTCGCCTGAAGCGCGACGCTCAAAAACGCTAGAGGGGAAAATAACATTATTCGCTATGGAGATGGTTCCCATCTCCTAACGCAAAACGTCGTACGTCGAAAGAAAGTCGAACGCCGAATTTCAAACAAGTCCCGGACCCTTTTTCGACGCGCATATCGGGTGGTTTGGGCGTTTTCGATAACCGACAATGACCTGTACAAAACCACGGTTTTAAAACGACGCATTTTGTCGCCGCAAATCGCGGTACAAAACGCTGCAATTTGTCGCCGCAAATCACGGTACTAAACGCCGCAAATCGCCTACGCTAAGGTGTGAATGCAGCCTAACAGTTCAGGTGTGCTAAATATGTAAACAGTTCAAGAACAAGAGCACATACAATGAGCAGGTCTGAGCAGTGTTGCCAACATACCAGATTGAAATTTACTGGCATGACACCCGAAATTTACTGGCACAGCCACGTTTTTACTGCAATTTCACAAAAGTTATTACATTTTTAGGTGCAAATTTCAGTATTTAGGCTACAAACAAGTATGCTAGGCAAATGGCAATGTGATTTAGGTAGATATTAAGGTAAAAAAAAAAAGTTTTCGATATAAGGGCAAATTATTTAGTCACATCACCCCCTGCTGCCATCCCCTCTGCCACCAACACCCCCTGCATTTACCCCCCTCTGCAGTGCCCCAATCTCCCCCTGCCTCCATCATCCCCTGCCTCCATCATCCCCTGCCTCCATCCCCCTCTGCGGTGCCACCAACAACCCCTGTCTCCATCCACCACCCTCTGCGGTGCCACCATCCCCCTCTGCAGTGCCACCAACAACCCGTCTCCATCCACCACCCTCTGCCGTGCCACCATCCCCCTCTGCAGTGCCACCAACAACCCCTGTCTCCATCCACCACCCTCTGCGGTGCCACCATCCCCCTCTGCAGTGCCACCAACAACCCCTGTCTCCATCCACCACCCTCTGCGGTGCCACCATCCTCCTCTGCAGTGCCACCAACAACCCCTGTCTCCATCCCCCACCCTCTGCAGTGCCACCAACACCTCCTACCTCCAATCACCCCCTGCCACTAACACCTCCTGCCTCCAATCTCCCCCTACCTCCATCCCCCTCTGCGGTGCCACCACAGCCAACAACACCCCCTGCCTCCAATCTCCATGCGCAGTTCCAAGCCGAACCGATCTAGGCTATTTTTACTGGCACATTCCCGCAAACACGCACATTTAAGAACGGGGAAAAAAGTGTCCGTTTTTACAAACTGTCCGTAAATATACGGATGGTTAGCAACACTGGGTCTGAGATGAGCAGGTCAGCTGGGACTGCTACCGCTGCAGATATGGGTAAAAGTTGGCTGGACCTTGTAGTTTACCACTGCAGATGAAGTTGGGCGTTAGCTGGTGCAGATGGATGTTGGCTGGTGCTTGTAGTTCACCGCTGCAGATGGATGTACTACAGTAGAATCAAGCAAAGCGTAGTCTAGGCAAGCTGAGTCATACACGGGTAGATCAGAGTTCAAACGGTACCGAATCGGAAGCGAACAAAGGGGTCAAACGAGCCGGGTCATACACGAAATACACAGAGCAGAATGTCAGGCTGATTCAAACAGTGGCACACAAAGGTAACTATCACAAGCACTGATTGGATGATGATACAGGTGATTTAAAGGTGAGCTGGCCAATCACTGTTGTTTCTCAGAAAAAAGGCTGTGTCAGAGTTGTGCTGGGTCCTAAAGGGACCCTAGTACTAATACACTACTCCCGAAGGAGCTGCTGGTTTGTTTTGGGTGGCGTGTTACCTCTGTATCTCTTCCGTCTAGGGTACTTGATGAGAATTGTAGTAAAAAGAATGTCCACACGGCAGGTGTCTTTCTGTGCTTTTATTACCCAGCCGGGTAAAAGCAATCAAACAGCTGAAAGTTGAAGGGATAGCAAATAGAAGACAGCAGACCAGGTGTAACTGCATATGGGAAACAGTCCTGCTTCCAACAAACTTTTACTTTGCCACTCCAGCCGGAGTGAGTATAGCGCACCTGGACAGGCCTCTCTCGCCAGCCTGGCAGCCAGAGTGTCACTCAAACTTAGGATCAAGTCTCTGCCACAGACCCTCCCAAAAGAATAGAGACAATTATGGTCCAGAATCCTCTCTCTGTAGATTCAGCACCCGGATCTCCTTCAGGTAGTTTTTCCAAGTTAGCGACTGACAGGTGATCAACTTCCAGCCTGTCAGATCTCAGGTAGTCCCTGATGAATGAACAGACCCCTCCTGGAAAAACACGAGCCTTGTTCTTGGTATTTCCCGGACAGGCTCCTCATCGTCTAGCCTCCTCCAATTAGACGGACAGCTCGGGACCCCTTCAAGTTGGGAACCCAGTCAAACACTGGGTCTGCACAGCAGATCAGTTGCTCCGGGCCAACGTGGTCCCGGAGCCAAGAAACACTACTACCCACGCACACCCCGGCCAGGAGGGCCATATGCGGGGGTGTTGTGGAGTGGCTACCCCGATGGTAGGCACCACACAAGGAAGAAGACGAACCTCGAGGCAACGGCGTCTGCCCCTTTATACCCCTCCCCAGCATGCACAGCAAGACTGCCAACCTCTCACTGGCCACTAAGGAGTGGCACTCAGAAGCACTTGACCCCACTGCTGCCACCTGCTGTCCGGAGGGTGGCCTGAGTCCCCGTCGCCGGACAAAAATAGCCCGGTGCTACACTTGGTTGGAAAGCGTAAACACACTTTATCTTCTTGAAGGGTTATGCCGCGTACACACGACCGTTTTTCATGTCATGCCAAAAAACAAAGTTTTCTCAACGTGATTTGTCGTGATTCCTCTCAAGCCTGCCTTGCATACGTCCATGGGTAGCATGACGTCTATGCAGTCACGTGATTGCATGTTAAACGCTTAATTTGCCTGCTTTTGTGAATCATTGCGCCACAAAGCAGTGCGCCAAAACACTTCCGTTTTTCAGCCATTCCCTTACTTTGGGTTCTACTATTGGCACTGCCATAGGAAATGGGTGGTGCTTTTGCCAGGCAGCAGCATCACTTTAGGGTTCTGTGGCGGAATTCATAAGTGAACCTGACCCCGCAGCTCTGTGAATGGAGAAGCCACAGGTACTATCTGCCCGTGTCCTTTCTGTAATGTTATCCAAGTCTGAACCGTCTGTAGTATCCTGTGATCGGACTAAATGATGTGGAGGGGGGCGTCCTGCTGCAACTCTGCCCCCGGCTATTCACTCGTAATCTTCTGGGTAAGACAGAGAGGAGGGGGGGGGGGGAATGCTGAGAAAAAAATAATAATGTAGCACCAGCCACCACTGCTACCCATTTGGATTACCTCGTTGATGACCTCGGATAGGATATTGACTATTCTCTAAAACTCTGCCTGCCATTTGACTTTGGATTTAGACTAGGGTGACCAGACGTCCCCGGGGACAGTTTCTGGACTAAGTACACTGTCCCTGGATTCCAGTGGCATAGGTTAGTGTAGGGATTAGGTAAGTCAGTATACTGGACAGTGTAGGAATCTGGTAGATCAGCGAAGGAATCGGGTAGGTCAGTGCTACTGTACTAGTGGAATGGACTCGGGGAGTACTAAAAGTCTGCAGGTAAGAGGGGTGCAAATTTCTTGCCTTGACAAACAATGCTATGACACCTCAGATTTAATTATTATTATTTTTTTATCTGGTCACCTTAAATTAGATCCTGACTATTCTGAACCTTTCCTTTCTGCCACGTGCAAGTACCTGTTTGCTTTGCTCAGTTAGCACAGGAACTGTAGCATTGTGTATAAGTCCTGGGGGCAACCGAGTACCAGTAGGCTTGCTTGCTTTATGGGAAAGAGGGCTTCTATAGGTGAAGAACACAGAAGCCAGCTATAGTGTCTGACCATCTGTACTCTGTGTCCATCAATTGCCCTAAATCTTTTTTTCTCAGTTTTAAGATATTACATAAAGTAAAAAAAAAATCCTTCTATACTCTAACTCTCAAAGAAGACAATAATTCCTATAAGGACCCCCTATATTGTACATGCATTTTGCCTTTGCTGGAAAGCAATAATGCATGACAACATATGTGGCATAAATAAGTTTTCATGAAATGCTTGGTTATCTATTTTTTTTCCATGCAGAACATTGTAAAGCTTTCAAAACTGTCACTGTGGATTGAAGTTTCCAAGATGTTGGGTAAAGCTCTAGTTTTGCTTACACTCCGGAATACATTTGTAAAACAGTATGCATACCCCAGGGCTTACTTGTTTTTCTCAACTTGTCAATCCAAAGACAGATGTGTGTTTCCCACAGAGCTGCTTCACTTGTTTAATAGATGTTCGTGGGCTAGATCAAACTCGAGTAGTAAGCCGGTGGCACAATAAAACATTTATTTTTTAAATATCCACTTGTATCCTGTTATCATCCAGTGTTATGGTTCAGAAACATCTGGGCTGGTTGGGTACCGAGAACCGGTCTATATTGGATCCATTGCAGACTCTGACTCTAACTTAAAAAATGTATTCTTAAAATTACAATTCAAAAACCAAACATTCGGTCAAGGGTCTCCAAATTTTTCAAACAAAGGGCCACTTTATTGTTCTCAGACTTTAGGAGGGCCGGATTGTGGACAGCGTGATAATGTACAGAGGATATTGTCCATATTTATTTATTTTTATGGTTTTCTATTATCTCTATTGTTGTTTGTTTAATCAATTTTTTGTAATAAATGTATATTTTTTATATACTTCCGCCTTGCCTTCCAAGTCTGACCATCAATTGCTTGTTTCGAGCAACTGCTTTCTTTTTTGGGGTTCCTGCAATGTTGGCACCCCAGCTGATTTTCAGATCCTCTCTCGGGTGCTATCGCCACTATTTATAGTAAGGGGACCCGGCAGTGAAGTCTTTCAGCTTCACAGTTGGTTCCCAACTGCGTATTCACAAAGTGCGCCATGCTTTCATAATTGGCCCGGTGGCGGAAGGAGGAGGAGGGGGAACGAACAATCGAGGGATGATGCCGTAATGCCATCTTTTGGGTGGAACTCCACTTTAACTCATCATGTCGCATTTGGCATGTAGTGGCATTTTCCAAACACACCCATTAAAATCAGTAGGACTGTATTGCAGCACGTGGTTGCAGCACGTGGTTGCAGCACGTGGTTGCAGCACAGTATTTAAATGTGAAATCCCCTCTGGGATAAAAAAAAAAGTATATAATTCTGAACACCTGCAGAATGCCATTTAACTGCTTCTGCAAAGTGATTCACTGTAGTTCAGGGCTGTAAAGTCCGCCGACCATGTGAAAGGGCCTAACACATCTACTAACTTAGGGAGACGGCGATCATAGCGTACTGCATCTATGAAGGAGAGCAGCATTGTCACTCTAGGACAGGAAGTGTTTTAGGACTACATATTAAACATATTAAAATTCCTCTTCTGCATTACATAGTGGGCAGGTGTTCTGTAGTTCACAGAGAGTGTTGAAAGCAATGCTAACTGATAACATTCAACAGTGGCAAAGTTATTAGCTTAAGGCTATTGGCTGCATTTTTATCGAAAAAGTTGTGCAAAAGTTTTAGGCAGGTGTGAAGAAATGGCGTAAAGTGAGAATGTGTTAAAAATAAACAATTAAAATATATATTTTTTTAACCACTTTAAAGATGGATATCTCAGTTGCTGCCACAACCGAGATATGTATCTTTTTAGCGGCCAGTCCTCTAAACGATAATGGTGGTCTCTACGGCGGATTTGCACAGTTATCAAGGGTGGGATAGGGCCCCCCCTCCCGCCTATCTCCCACGCCTTCCACCGCTTACCAGTTATTTTTACTCACTATTCGGAATCTGCCTAGTTCCTGGTTCTAGGTGGTTCAACTTCCTAAGACCCCATTGCCTCCTGGGAAATGATGACACTCATTTCCCAGGAGTCTCTGGGCATTACTGTGCCTTAAAGGGGTTCTAAAGGTACAAGTTTTTTTTACCTTCATGCATCCTATGCATGAAGGTAAAAAAACATTTAGCAGCACCGCCCCCCCCCCGAGCCCCCGTTGTACTTACCTAACCGTTCGAATCTCCCGGGCGCGTCCACGTCGTCCTCTTCGGTTACCAGCCTGGCCGTTGATTGGCTAGGCTGGGCGGATTGATAGCAGCGCAGCCATTGGCTAGCGCTGCTGTCAATCAGGGCGGATGACGCGGCGCGCTGGGGGGCGGAGCCGAGTGATACAGTCGGCGGCTATGGCCGCCGCTGTATCACGGGAGCGCGCTCGCAAAAGCTTTCCTCCATGCGAGTGCCCTCGCATGAAGAAGGAAAGCTTTTGCGAGGAGGAGCCCAGACAGCCGCCGAGGGACCCCAGAAGACAGGTTTCCGGGCCACTCTGTGCAAAACGAACTGCACAGTGGAGGTAAGTATCACATGTTTGTTATTTTTTTTTAAAAAAATCCCTGACTTTAGTGACCCTTTAAAATCGCCCAGCATGCACCTCTCCCTGAAAACCAGTAAGAAAAATGAACTGGGCTTCACACAGGGGCGGTGACAACTCATGGGGCCCCTGGGCAATAGAAGGTTATGGGGCCCCTGGGCTTACTGATGCCCACCATGCCAGGAGGCAGTGCAGAGGCGGGGCAGCTAAAATCTCTGGATTTTCACATCAAAAGCATGTCGGTTTCGGACATATCAGGGACAGATGCAAAAAAAAAAAAAACACAGATTTTTACATACTATCCCTGGTTTTACTGAGCCTGGCAACCCTGATGGGGCCCCCTAGTGGCATGGGGCCCTCGGGCAGTACCTGAGTGACTCAATGGTCAGTCCGCCCCTGGCTTCACATGCCCACACATATGAGGGATATGGCCACAACATGAGCGGGAGGATATAATGCAAGTGTTTGCAATGATTTATGGACCGACTGGGGAGCTATTAATATGTTTTTGGGATTATTTAATGTGATTTAATTTTAGCTTGCAAAAAAAAAAATATGCCCGGAAACCCGCTGGCAGGCTCGGGGAAACCTGCTCTGGTGTCCTCTCCTGGAGCAGTTTTCTCAGTGCATCTCCTCTCTGCTCCTCCTGGCACTAGGCATCCAATAGGATCCCCTGACATTTTGGCCAATTGGAGAAACTGGTTTCATACCTGCTTCCCAATTGGCCAGGAGGAGGATCACAGTTGCAACACACCTAGGTGGGCTCCAGTCGCATCCTCTGTGACCCGAGCCCACCCTACTTTTTAGCCTATTGGAGCCTCTGGCCCTAATCCTGGCCGCTATAATTCATGCTCCCGTTGCCCTAAAGGGACTGGACACATGAAAAGGCGGCAGCCTTGGATAGATTGAATCCATCTACTGCATAAAATAAGGTGGTGTGGAGAGAGGGGGCGGCGCCTGGGCCCCCCTAATGGACGGGCCGCCACTGCATAACACCCTATCCAACCCACATCCAGCGATCTCCGTCCTCTGAGGATCCTGACAGCCTGAAGTAGCTGTTTGCAAACACTACAGATGTTTGCAAAAAGCCATTAACTGGTTAAACACCTAATTGTCTCAATCTTCTTTCTCTGTACCTAATATGATGGAGTTTGTTCTAATTACAAACACAGAGTGGTTGTTTATGTCAGCGCAGTTGCCTGAAATGATGATTAATTGTAAAGACTGTAATGTGAATGGAGACGTGTCCCAGATTATTTCCTGGGGGGAACTAGTCTTTATAGTGGTATTTCATTTGCCATATGCTCGTTCTTCATGTGCAAAGAACATGCAAGATCGGAAACTGAAAGCTTTTACTACTGCAGTTAAAAAAAGAAAAAAATTGTACTTGTAGTGCGAAGCATGTAATACATACTTTAATTAAAATTTGGCTTTCCCGAGCATCCAGTCCGTTTCGGTGGACTCTTATTAAAAGTATGGGTTATATGCTGATATACGGAGATAAAACAATTTGTGATCTGAAATTGCAGAATCGGTTTAACCACTTAAGGACCGGACCATTATGCAGCTTAAAGACCTCGCCACTTTTTGCGATTCGGTACTGCGTCCATTTAACCAACAATTGTGCGGTCATGCGACGTGGCTTCCAAACAAAATTGGCGTAATTTTTATCCCACAAATTGAGCTTTCTTTTGGTGGTATTTGATCACCTCTGCGGTTTTTATTTTTTGCGCTATAAACAAAAAGAGCAACAATTTTGAAAAAAATCAATATTTACTTTTTGCTATAATAAATATCCCCAAAAATATTTTTTCTAAAAAACTTTTTTTTCCTCAGTTTAGGCTGATACGTATTCTTCTACATACTTTTTATAAAAAAAAATATTGCAATAAGCGTTTATTGTTTGGTTTGTGCAAAATGTATAGCGTCTACCAAATAGGGGATAGTGTTATTGCATTTTTATTAATATTTTTTTTCTTGTAATGGCGGCGATCAGCGATTTTTATCGTGACTACAACATCATGGCGGACACATTGGACACTTTTGACACTATTTTGGGACCATTGTCATTTTTACAGCAAACAGTGCTATAAAAATGCACTGGTTACTGTAAAAATGACACTGGCAGTGAAGGGGTTAACCAGGAGGGGGCGCTGTAGGGATTAAGTGGCACAGACGATCAGTGACAGCCACACTAGGAAGCACGGGGAGAGGTAAGTGGCGAGAGCCGCTGAGGAAACCCCAGAAATGTGTGTTTGGGGGCCACTCTGTGCAAAACGAACTGCACAGTGGAGATAAGTATGATATGTTTGTTATTAAAAAAAGAAAACAATCCTTAAGTATCATTTTAAAGCATGATTGAGTCCAATTGGAATGCAAACGCTCCCTGCTGATTGGACAGCTTTGGGCCTGACTCAGCTGTGAGAATGTTGCACCTCTGCAGAGAGAGACTACTGCTTCCACGCAGAGTGCAAAGGCCCTTCTCTACAATATGCTGGCAACTAACAGGCTTTTCTTCCCAGGATGTGATATTGCTATAAATTTCTGTACACCTATCACTCTCCTATGAGACAAGATACTACATATACCTTTTTTCCAATATTTTTATATGCCCTGTAAGGCTAAATGTGACGAACAGGATGACCCTCCACTAGACACAACATTGTATGCCAGGGGTGGCCAACCAGTGGCCCGTGGGCCACATGTGGCTCGAGGAGCCCTCTGATGTGGCCCACGACCTCCTGCTCTGGAATGGTGGGTTGGCAAGCCCAGATCGCAGGTTGTGACCCGTCATACCACAGCATCAGTGTTGTGAATTAAGCTGGTGGTAAAGGAAGAAAGCGGCTGCGGAGCAGAGCCCCATAAACTGTGACTTCCTCTACAGCGTCGGCTTTTGCCACAGGTTGAGTCTATGGCAAAGTTCAGCTAACCCGCAGGATAGACACAGGTGCATTACACTGCACCCGCGGTGTGGGTAAACCGTAACACATCAGTGTGAAAGCAGTCTTGGGTCCTTTTCACACGATCAGGCCAACCAAATGGGACCGTCAATTCACGTCTATAGAGCGACAGATGTTTGTCTACCCTGCCTACCTCCAATCTGAAAAACAGAAGAGAATTTGTCCCCTTCCATCTGGGTGGATAGGAGGGCCTATAGAGTAGCCGTGACCTGTCATCCGCCCGCTCCGCTCATTGTGGCCCTCGACTGGTTACCAAGTTGCTTAAGTGGCCCGAGCTATTCAAAAGGTTGGACACCCCTGTTGTATGCCCCCAACTAGCTAGAGATGAAGGCTGCTTTGACAGCCATGCTAATCTCTGGCTTCCAACACTAGCTTGAGGCATAATCTGCAATAGGGATGCAGTGAAGGGACCACAGAATGGATATGGGGAAGAGGTTGACTGGGGCACAAACAGGGATCCTACAGGAACGTAAACCAAAGATTCCCAGGGGGAGGCGTCTAAGATCCAGTTCGGTATTCACCAGAGTCTCTAGTGAGGATGGCCTTTGCTGCAATTGGATCCAGGTCACGGCCCCTGGAGTCCCCTAGATCACGTTCCGTAGGGAGAGAGGGGAAGCAGCCACTCGGGAGACAAGGAATTGTGAAGGGTAAGCCGAGATCGGGGTAACAAGTAGACAAGGATAACCAGGGGACAGGCCAAGGGTCAGGGTCACAGGCAAACAAGAATAGTCGTAGACAAACCAAAGTCAGTACACAGAGATATTAACGTAGCACACGATAAGCAGGAAGATGAGCTAACACACAACGTTGATCAGCAATGCAGACCTGCAGTGCACTGGTTAATATAGAGTTCCTGTAAAGGCCTGGGGTGGAGCCATACAGGGAGGAGAGAAGATAAAGCAAGCCAGGTGAGGGGGGCCTGGCCTCTAAGATGGACACATGAGAGCAAGATAAGCTGCCAGAGATTACTGCATATCCATGACAGAGGGTTTGCCGCAGAAGAGGAAATTACGTACTTTGTCTCGGCCAGCTGTGACGGAAGTACTTCTTTGTACTTTTTTTTAAAAGGTGGGAACATTTTTATATACACACACACACACATCCAAAGGGTGGAGGGGTGGTCTTTAGTTTAAGACCACCTTGTAAAGTTGGGTGGAACTCCACTTTAACTAAGCAGACCTCTTTCAAGTATCATCCACGCCAGTTTCTATTTCAAAGTTAGATGGAGCCTGGTACAGTTCTACCCTTAACTTTTGGAGAGAATAGTGCAGATTTCAATATATAGAAAACTAACAAAGCTTCCTGCCAGGTGTCACCAGGTGTCGATGTCAGTAGACCACTCACATACCTACTCAGCTTGTGCAGTAATTGCATTACACGAGCAGAGCATGCAGGGCTTATACCATCCTCCTCCTCGACGGGGAAAACGATGTGTTTCGCTCGACGAGTTTCTCGGTCGTGTGTACGCGGCCAAAGGGGTTCACACCCTGTTTATTAATTAGGAGCTGCATCTGCTCCATTTTTTATATTTAGAAGAGTGGTGCAAACATTAGGGACCAGATTCAAATAGAATCGCATAACTTTCCGGCGGCGTAGCATATCTCATTTACACTACGACGCCGTAACTTTTGAGAGGCAGGTGTCGTATTCACAGAGAACTTGCGCCCAAAGTTACGGGGGCGTAGTGTAAATGTTCAGGCGTAAGCCCGCGTAATTCAAAGTAGGCTGGTAGTGGGCGTGTTGTATGTAAACTAATCATGACCAACTGCGCATGCGCTGGCCGTGGATGTATCCCAGTGGGCATGCTCCAAAATCACGTCGGAAATATTCATTGATATCGACGTGAACGTAACTTACGCCCAGCCCCATTCCTGAACGACTTACGTAAACGTTGTACAATTCGACGCTGTTCCGACGTCCATACTTAACATGGGCTGCGCCTCATATAGCAGGGGTAACTTTACGCCGGTCGAACGCCTACGTAAACGACGTATATCAATACGACGGGCGCAACTACGTTTGTGAATCGGCGTATCTACCTAATTTGCATATTCGACACATCAATCTACGGAAGCGCCACCTAGCGGCCAGCGTAAATATGCAGTTAAGATCCGACGGCGTAAAAGACGTCGGTCGGATCTTGCCTAAATTCCAGCGTATCTGATTCTTTGAATCGGGCGCCAAGATACGACGGCACTCATTCAGACTTACGATGGCGTATCTGGAGGTACGCCGTCGTAAGTCCTTTCTGAATCTGGCCCTGGGTTTCTATCACTCTTTTTTTTAGTTACTAACCAGCAGACATGTCTTCTCGCACACGCGCCGAATGGTTTCGACGCATGCGCGGAAGTGTTTTACTTCCTGGTGCGGTGACGTGGCGGCGTCAACGTCACCGCCACGTCACCGACACGTCAGCGCGCTGTCTGCTGGCGGGGATTTTGGTTTGCTCGTGTGTACACGCGAGCAAACCAAAATGCCAGCAGACAGATTTGTTCAAATCGGTCGGACAGACCGTTTTGAACAAATCTATTTACTCGTGTGTACGAGGCCTCAGTGTAGCAATATGGTTACATTTAATGAAGGTACAACATTTAGAAACTCACATGGCTGATGATTAAAACAGACACATCTAAGTAAGCAGGGATCCGGGGTAAAACTGTCCACATAGATCATCTTAAAAAAAAAATTGCATGGGGGGGTTCCATAGTAGGCCCTTTAGATCTTGTATGGATATTAAGGGGAACCCTGCGCCAATATATATTTTTTTAAATGGCGTGCGGTTCTCCCCAAAAATCTATACCAGACCCTTATACGAGCACGCAACCTGGCAGGCCACAGAAAAAGAGGGCGGGACAAGATAGCTCTCCCCCCCCCCCCTCCTGAACCATACCAGGCCACATGGAACACCATGCCAAAACCCTTGCTTGGTGGTTGTTTGAGTTTGCGGGCGGGGGCTTATCGGAATCAGGAAGCCCCCTTTAATAAAATGGGACCCCAGATCCCACCCCCCATGTAAATTGGTAAAGGGGTACACAATTTCACGGAAAAAATGTCAAAAATAATGAATCTTCTTTTTTTTTTTTTTATTTACGACATCCTGATGAGTAGTAGCCATGCATCGGCTTTACTTTTTTTCTTTTATTATTTATATTGGGATTTATAAAGTGTCAAAAATAATGAATCTTTTTAAAAAAAAATTATGACATACTGATGAGTAGTAGCCATGCATCGGCTTTTATTATTTATATTGGGATTTGTAAAGTGTCAACAGTTAGCATTTTACAAAATAAAGGAAGATGGTACAAGCACAATGCTATATAAAACAGAGGTTAGAAGGATCTTGTGCTTGAGAGCTTACAATTTAAAAAGGATAACACAAGGTAATAACTTTGATGGCATGAGTTGATTGAGAACATTGACGTTAATGCGTACATTTTTCTTCTTCTGATTGTCTTGTGTTATGACTGTAAGGTTCTCAAAGGCTGTCTACTGGTTCCATTGTTCAATATTTTGACTCCTGCACTTGGCAAATATTTGCTTACCTCTGCCCTCTTCCTATTTCACTTAATTTCAGATTATTGCACTTGTAGTTCAGATCAGCAGCAGAAAAAGCATGTTGATTATAGCCAGCATTAACAATCATTCCATCTAGGCAATGGAATAAGGAAAACTTTTTGCTAAAGCTGATTTCAAGTTGTATGATATTAATTGCATACTTAAAGGGGTTGTAAACCCTCATGTTTTTTCACCTTAAAGCGGATATCCGCTCAAAAAAAATATTAAAAGCCAGCAGCTACAAATACTGCAGCTGCTGACTTCTAATATTAGGACACTTACCTGTCCTGGAGTCCAGCGCCGTCCGCAGCAGAGGACGAGCGATCGCTCGTCACTCTGCTGCTCCCCTCTCCACCCACGGTGAGGGAACCAGGAAGTGAAGCGCTCCGGCTTCACTGCCCTGTTCCCTACGGCGCATGCGCAAGTCGCGCTGCGCTCGCCGACTGGCTCCCGATGTGTGCTGGGAGCCGAGTGTTCCCAGCACACAATGTGGGGGGGGGGGGGATTGGGAGGCAACGGGATGTGACGACATGCCCGTATTCTGCCCGAGAATGCTGGGCCGGAAGTGGGTGCAAATACCTGTCTTTAGAAAGGTGTCAAATGTGACACCGGAGGGGGGGAGGGTTCCGATCAGCGCTAGTTCACTTTAGGGTGGAGTTCCGCTTTAATGCCTCCTATGCATTAAGGTGAAAAAAGGCCCCCCAGCCCCCTCGTTTTACTTCCCTGAGCTCCTTCATTCACTTGGCTGAGACGCACTGTCCCTCTCTGCACGACGTCCCGGCTCTTGATTGGATAGGTTGATAGCAGCGCAGCCATTGGCTCCCATTGCTGTCAATCAAGTCCAATGATGCCGGGGGCGGGGCCGAGTCTGGCATTCGTGTTTATGGACACAAATGCTAGACACGGGAGCACCTCTGTAAAGTAACCCCCCTGGGAGAGCGCTTCTCTTTTCACACTGAGTCCGCCTATGCCCTGCCTATGACACTGTCCACTGGCATTGAATCATGGGAACTGTAGTTCCCTGTGGGAGACGCAGATTGGAGGACAATGATGTACTAGCTCTGCAAGACTCTTCCCTCCCTTTAGTTGTACTTTAAGCTTTGACCAAAAAAACAAACAGACCTGGAAACTGATTGGTTTCTATGAGTTGCACCAGATTTTGCACTCCCCATTTTTAGTAGATCAACCCCTTGTATTCATTGAAAAAAAAAAAAATACATAGCGTTCTGTGAATGGAGGTAGTGCTGAAAAAGTGACCCCCTGTGGTTGGTGTGCAGTAGGGAAGCTTGTAGCTCTGCACAGCATGCAGATGATTGCTTCTGCGACCACTACAGTGATTGTCAGCTTCCGCAATGGTTTATCAGGTATGGGA
Source organism: Rana kukunoris (assembly GCA_029574335.1). Taxonomy (NCBI): domain Eukaryota; kingdom Metazoa; phylum Chordata; class Amphibia; order Anura; family Ranidae; genus Rana; species Rana kukunoris. The sequence continues at coordinate 28,642,193 of CM056057.1, forward strand.
AGCTGTATGCATACATTATACAAGGCTGGACCAATGCAAGTATGCAATTAACACCATACCTAGAGTTAGGGTTGCCACCTGTCCGGGATTCACCGGGACAGTTTGGGTTTGGAATCATGTGTCTGCCTCAAACCCGGACCCATTATTCAGACCGGACTATGGCTTCTCAGCAGGGTTGCTGGCTGCAGTTATCTAAGTTAAGAGTGTCTGTTTTACACTCTTTCACACTGCCCACAGCCAACACTAACAGTCCCCCCCCCCCTCACACAGATGGGGGAGGAAATCTGCACCTCTTCCTCCCGCCCCTACCCCTATGTGTCTGTCTACACTCCAATCCCTGGCACTGTGCCTCAGAAAGGGAAGTTGGGGCTGAAAATTTTAAGTCTAGCAGCCTTGGATACATCTGGATGAGAGGTGCTGACTGCCAAGGGGTGAGTGAGCTCACCATCCATCCCTGTCTGTGACTAAAGGTTCCCCCCTTCTCTCTCCTGCCTCTGAGTGAGTACACTAAGTTAAATCAGGATTCTCAGAGCACCCCTTATATCAGAGTTCCCCTTTACACCAAAGGCCAGTGTTCTCCCTTACATCACAGTCCTCTCTGTACATCAGAGTTCTCAATGTTCCCCCTAAATCAGGTTTTCCAGAGAATCCCTTATGTTAGAGTCCCCAGAGTTCTTCCTTACATCAGAGTCCCGCTTTACAGTGAAGGGGAACTGTGTGAGTTCAGATGTAAAAGGGGAACTCTATGGATTCAGATGTTAAAGGGGAACTCTGGATTCAGATGTTAAAGGGGGAACTCTGTGGATTCAGATGTTAAAGGGGAACTCTGTGGACTCTGATGTGAAGGGGACTCCTGTTATTAACATCATATGATTGGAAATGTTATTTAATAGCGAAATATATGTATAGTTTATACTATAAAAAAATTGATGTGCGCTGCGCTAAAGTGTTGGGGTCTGACTTGAAGAAAAGGTGGCAACCCTAGCTGGCGTTCATCTTTACATATACCAACGTTGGTCACATTGAATTGGACTTGTGTTGTGATGTTGAAGACATTCCTTAGCTTATTCAATCAACTTCTTTAGTTCTAATGCATGTCAGGAAAATATCCCAGCATATCCCGTACTGGGGTATTTTCCCGAATGCTCATTAGAACTGAACACGACTTGGGTACAAAACATCTTCAATATCACAACAAGAAGCCGATTGAATGTGATTAACTAATACCAGATATACCATGGCCTGGATACATGAGAACTTACCCAGACATACTTGTTACGTATAGCAGTGGTGACATCTAGAGGGCAGGAAAGAAATTGCAGCTTTTTATATATAAATAATGATAATATGATAATAATAAGTAGATGGCTCCTTTGCACATGATTTTCATACAGTGTGATGGCAAAAAACATATCACATCCCCTGAAATGTAAACCGTTTCCAGAGGACCGTTCTCCCCGACACACAGCAAATTAGTAGGATTGTTTATATCACTGGAGGTCTCTGCTTTTGATAAGACATTTAAAAAAAACACAATACTAATACCAGTAGTGTGTAGGTGTCCTTTACCATCTAACCATAAATAGTTTTTTTATGTGCACTTACCTAAAAGTGTAGCTATATAGTAGAGAAAACTGCCAGCAGATGTTAAATGCAAGCACCCAATAGCCTATAGAACACCATGGGAGCCCTGCACCCTTGAATACTGCATCATGCAAATACTGACTTCAGGCTAAGGCCCCTTCCACACGGGGCAGATCAGTTGAAGCGGAGTCCACCAGCTCAGCGGGAGATCTCTACTTTGTTCTCTGAGCAAGCGGATGACAGGTCCCTATCTGCTCACTGAGAGGGGAATGGCCTGTCGAGCGCCGCTGATTCCTATTGAGAGATCGGACGAAAACGGACAGCTGACATCCGTCGCTCCATAGACTTGCATGGAGCGTCCATCGTTCAGGTCCGTCTAAAAAAAGAATTTGTTTTTTCTTTTAAACAACAAACATGTTCTACTTACCTCTACTGTGCAGCTCGTTTTGCACAGAGTGGCCCCCAACCTCGTCTTCTGGGGTCCCTCAGCAGCTGTCTTGGCTCCCTCCCCCCGCAAGAACTTTCCACCTTCATGCAAGCTCTCTCGCATGGTGGTAAGTTCTTGCGGGCGCTCTCCCGTGATACAGCCAACGGCTATAGCCGCTCACTGTATCACTCGGCCCCTGCCGCATCATTGGATATGATTGACCGCAGCACGAGCCAATGGCTGAGCTGCTTTCAATCAACCAATGAATGAGCCTAGCAGCCAGCACGTTCACGTCGTGGGACTTTCAAAGGGGTCAGGTAAGTAAACGGGGGCTGGGGGGGGGGAAGGGGTCGCTAATGCTCGGATGTTTTTTCACCTTAATGCATAGAATGCATTAAATAGGAGTTCCAGGCTTTTTTTAGGTTTATTAAAAGTCAGCAGCTACAAAAAGTGTAGCTGCTGGCTTTTAATAAACAGACACTCACCTGGTGCATGGTCCGGCGATGTACCTCCCCCTCCGGCCGGCATTTTCATTCTTAGTGTGGGCACCCGGCGGTGACAGCTTTCCGGTTCACGGCCGGGCACTCGCTGCGCACTGTGATTGGTCAGACGATCACTTGAGACCTGTCACGTGTCCCAGGCGATTGCCTACAGCAGCCATCACTAAATGGCGGCTCGCGGTCCTAGTCCGGCCCGGGTGGCGCTTCTGCCCGGACCGCCATGCTGCCAGTATCATTTTAAATGTCAGCGTTTGGTCTGCTGGGGCCGCAGGTTTCCCCTGCAACCAGTGATGCTGAGAGCGGATAAGACAAGCTTGCACTCACGGCCGCGATTGGGGCGTGATGTCACGTGCGTGCCCCGCCCCCTGCAGCTTGTGGGTCCACTCCTGGCTCTCCTTGCGAGATTGGGGCGTGACGTCCCTTGCGCCCCACCCCCCCTGCTACTCATGATCCCGGGCTCTCCTTATCGCGCAGCTTTCGCACATCTTGCATGCAAGGTATGTGACAAGTTAATTAGCTTATGTTAAGGGACACTCTGATGGGCACATTTTATTTTAAGGGGTACGCTGATGGGTATATTTTTAATGTGCACACTTATGAGCATATTTTGTTAATGGGCACACTGATGGACACATTTTGTTGTGCCCATCAGAGTGCCCCTTAACATAAAATATACCCATCAGCGTACACATTAAAATAAAATGTGCCCATCAGAGTGACCCTTATTTTATGTTAAGTGACATGCTGATGGGAATTTTTTTTTGTTAAGGAGCACTCTGATGGGCAGATTTTTATGTTAAGGGGCACGTTTTCTTGTGCCCATCAGAGTGCCCCTTCATATAAAATGTGCCCATCAGGATGTCCCTTAACATAAAACTTGTCCATTAAAGTGTCCCTTAACATATAATGTGCCCATCGGCGTGATGGGGACACCTGATGCAAAGGGGCGCTGTGATTGGGACACCTGATGCAAAGGGGCGCTGTGCTGTGGACACCTGATGCAAAGGGGCACTGTGCTGTGGACACCTGATGCAAAGGGGTGCTGTGGACACCTGATGCAAAGGGGTGCTGTGGACACCTGATGCAAAGGGGTGCTGTGGACACCTGATGCAAAGGGGTGCTGTGATGGGGACACCTGATGCAAAGGGGTGCTGTGATGGGGACACCTGATGTAAAGGAGTGCTGTGATGGGGACACCTGATGTAAAGGGGTGCTGTGATGGGGACACCTGATGTAAAGGGGTGCTGTGATGGGGACACCTGATGTAAAGGGGTGCTGTGATGGGGACACCTGATGTTTAACTGACAATTGCGCGGTCGTGCAACGTGGTTTGCGCTATAAACAGAAATAGAGTGACAATTTTGAAAAAAATTCAATATTTTTTACTTTTTGCTATAATAAATATCCCCCCAAAATATATATATATATATTTTTGGGGGATATTTTTATATATAAAAAAATTCCTCAGTTTAGGCCGATACGTATTCTTCTACCTATTTTTGGTAAAAAAAATCGCAATAAGCGTTTATCGGTTGGTTTGCGCAAAATTTATAGCGTTTACAAAATAGGGGATAGTTTTATTGCATTTTTATTGTTTATTTATGTTTTACTACTAATGACGGGGATCAGCGATTTTTTTTTCGTGACGGCGACATTATGGCGGACACTTTGGACAATTTTGACACATTTTTGGGACAATTGTCATTTTCACAGCAAAAAATGCATTTAAATTGCATTGTTTATTGTGGAAATGACAGTTGCAGTTTGGGAGTTAAACACAAGGGGGCGCTGTAGGGGTTATGTGTTCCCTGTGTGTTTACAACTGTAGGGGGGGTGTGGCTGTAGGTGTGACGTCATCGATCGTGTCCCCCCTATAAAAGGGATTAGGCGATCGATGCTGCCGCCACAGTGAAGCACGGGGAAGCCGTGTCCACGAGTCCCGCGGTCCCGGAGCTTCGGACCAGGTCACGGGCGGGCGCCCGTGACCCACAGCTGGGTAGTAGTACAGGACGTACCTGTACGTGGATCTGCCCAGCCGTGCCATTCTGCCGACGTATATGTGCAGGAGGCGCACCTTAAAGGGGTGTTCCACCCCAAAAAATTACCCCTTCTCAATCCACTCCTCACCCCCATACATGCCACATTTGGCATGTAATTTTTTTGGGGGGGGAGTGGGGGCTTCAGTAGGAGTGGGACTTCCTGTCCCACTTCCTGCTTCCGCCGAGGGGCTGGTTAGGCGATTAAGCTTAATCGCCTACACCAGCCCCCTCCCTGTAGGCGATCACATGGGACACTGACAGGTCCCATGCGATCGCCTCTCCAATCAGCGGCGAGCCGCGCCGCGCACGCATGCGCAGTACGGCTCGCGCATGCGCAGTGGGTGCCCGGCCGTGAAGCCGAAGGCTGTCACGGCTGGGTGCCCACAGTCAGGATGGAGACGCCGGCCGGGGAGGGGGGCAGAGGAGCGGAGCCCCGGTCGGCGCGTCGCTGGAACGCAGGAGCAGGTAAGTGAGTGTTTATTAAAAGCCAGCAGCTACACTTTTTGTAGCTGCTGACTTTTAATAAACACAACTTAGGGCTGGAACACCCCTTTAAGTGGTTAAAGGGGTTGTAAAGGTACAATTTTTATTTTTTTTTCCTAAATAGCTTCCTTTACCTTAGTGTAGTCCTCTTTCACTTACCTCATCCTTCAATTTTGCTTTTAAATGTCCTTATTTCTTCTGAGAAATCCTCGCTTCCTGTTCTTCTGTCTGTAACTCCACACAGTAATGCAAGGCTTTCTCCCTGATGTGGAGTGTCGTGCTCGCCCCCTCCCTTGGAATACAGGAGAGTCAGGATGCTCACTAACACACAGCTCCTTTTTCTATCTGCAACATAGAGAGCGTCCTGACTCTCCTGTAGTCCAAGGGAGGGGGTGAGGATGACACTCCACACCAGGGAGAAAGCCTTGCATTACTGTGTGGAGTTACTAACATGTGGGGTTTGAACGGCGTTTACATATGTGGTCGGGACTTGCATGCGTGTTCGCTTCTGCGCACAAGCTACCGGGGATAGGGGCGTTTTAAAAAATAAAAAATCATTTTATTTTTATTTTACCTAATTTTTTTATTTTTACTTTTATTTTATTTTTTATTTATTTTTTATCACTTTTATTCCTATTACAAGGAATGTAAACATCCCTTGTAATAGGAATCAGGTCCTCTTTATTGACCCCACATCTCTCCTCCAGGCTTCCAAGCATGAAATCGGTGAAAAAACATTCATCGATCTCACACCGACAGCCGCGATTGCGGCTTTGTTTGCTTCCGGATACCGAGCGTGACGTAACTTCCGACGGGCATAGAGATGACTGTGACCGTCTGGTCACCAGTCATCTCTATGGTTCTTCACCGAGCGCCGGCTGATTCGCTCTCCGGGCCCCCGATGGCACGGGAGAGCCCGGAGAAACACCCGGACGTCCCCTCCTGCCGCCTGTAAGAACGATCAAGCTGCGGAACTGCCGCTTTGATTGTTCTTATTGTGCACAGAATCGCCGGCTGAAGACGGTGATATCTGAATGATGCCTGTAGCTGCACCCATCATTCAGATATTACCGCACAACGCCCAGGACGTATATTCTCGTACTGCGGTGGGCAAGTGGTTAAAGTCTATATAATATAATATAATATAATGTATAATATTGTTGCAATATTTTATGTCGCACTGTATTTGCGCAGCGCTTTCAAACACACTTTTTTTTGGGGAAAAAGTACACTTTAGTGAATTAAAAAAATACTAAACTGTAAAGTTAACCCAACGTTTTTGTATATTGTGAAAGATGTTACGCCGCGAGAATCATGAGGGAATCGTGATCTTTATTCTAAGCAAAAAAATTGTGATTCTCATTTTAGCCCAAAATTTTGCAGCTCTATTGAGAAAATTCAAAGTGTTCATAAGCGGTGTCCGTATTGAGTGAGCAAATTCTGGTGTTCCCAATGCAGGAGGGCAGCCGCTCTGCACATGACATGGAAGCTAGTGGGAATCACTGTAGAGGTCTCTACTACAATCATTTTCAGCTTTAGGGGGAACCCACAGGTATGGTCCAAGCTGGACTAACTACCCTAAAAATTTTCATGCCAAACCTTTAGCTTCAATACAATTATTTACAGGCAGCTATTGCAATCTAAGGTATTTGATTGACGTATATGGCTGAAATGGTTTTATTTCTACAATTCATGGAGTATTTTTAATTTTTACCTTATTTTCTTCCAGACATATTTCTCTAACTCTTCCTGCAACATTCAAAGGTAGAAATAACACTCGGCCGGATTTTGAAAATCAGCAGTCTAATCTGTACGCCATCTCGGGTGAGTTTATCACAGATCTGTGATCTATTTTAATGCTTTAAAGTTCTTCGGAGTGATTATTTACATTGTTTTTCTGTGTTCCATGTTTATGACCCATGTATTTTCTGAATACCATCTGTAATATTAAGGCCTTGTGCATAAGGCTGATAATATGCTCTAGGCCAGGGGTCTCCAAACTAGGGCCCTCCAGTTGTTCAGGAACTACAATTCCCATCATGCCTCGTCATGTCTGTGTATGTCAGAGTTTTACAATGCCTCATTAGACAACAGCTGGAGGGCTGTAGTTTGGCGATGCCTGCTCTAGTGTAAAAATCCCAGCACTTTCCCTTCACTGCTTACAGCTTCCCTGCCTTGGGTGGTGCTTACAGTTGACCATAGACATGAATAGCAGTACGCACCTAGAAATCTGCATTCATATGCACATGCATATTTGGTGTGTACCCAGCTACAGACATGTACAGCCATTCACTTCAATGGCTGGCTGTGTGCACGATCTGCATATCCCAGGTGCTTTCACTAAGGAAATGCATAGATCTATGTCTCTGCTTTGCAGGAACACAGGATCAATGCCTTTCATACTGACAGAACTTTCTTTGTTTATATAGGCAGATCTTTGTTCTGCCTATGTACTGAACAATCGGCATGGGCTGATGGATATCAAGTCCGCGGTACCCGCCGCTGGGCTCCCGCTGTCGTCACAGTGGAGTCGGCCACTGGCAGCAGGCATGTGCGCCCCAGACCCAGAAGTGTCAGATAACATAGTACGTGATCTGGCACAGAGTGGCTGCCCTGCCGCAGTATATTTACGGTGGGCGGTCGTGAAGTGGTTAAAGGGGTTGTAAAGGTTTGTTTTTTATTTTCTAAATAGGTTCCTTTAAAGTGGAGTTTCCATCCCAATTTTTTTTTTTTTCATTATTGTGCTGATTAGACCTAAAAAATAAAAAATAAAAATGTTTTACTCACCTGGAAATGCCTGTTGCTATGCGGTCCCACAAAATCTGCCTTCCGAATCACCTAGGATTCTGACATCATCTCCCTAGGCTCCTCAGCACGCTAATGCTCCTGGGAAATGTGTGTCATCATTTCCCAGGATGCAGTGCGCTGTCCAATTATCACTCCCCATCCAAGACTTCCAGGAAGTAAGTGCTTTTGGGCTTCACAATGACCACAAGCAAAATGAGAACGGTGTGAATAACTATGCGGAGCGGCGGCGGATTGTAAAACAGTAAGTGACCAGATTTATATTATTAAAACGCATGATGAAAGCACATACATTTAAAAAATGCTAATTGTGGTTGGAACCCCGCTTTAAGCTAGTGCATTGTTGGTTTACTTACCTTTTCCTTTGATTTCCCTTCTAATTTTTTTTTCTTTGTCTGAATTTCTCACTTCCTGTTCCTCCTCAGTAAGCTTGTCCCCATCATCCGAGCCGTTCTGGCTGGGGGGTTAGTCGGCGTTGCCCCTCCCCCCCTCATGTGTTCACAGCATCTCCTCACAGGGATGTAGTCCTGAGCACGCTGACTAACCCCCAGCCAGAACGGCTCAGATAATAGGGACAAGCTTACTGAGGAGGAACAGGAAGTGAGAAATTCAGACAAAGAAAAATACATTTAGAAGGGAAATTGAAGGAAAAGGTAAGTGAACCAACAATGCACTAGCTTAAAAAGAACCTATTTAGAAAAGGAAAAACAAACCTTTACAACCCCCTTAAAGCCTCAGCCCCCTGACAGGCTGTATTGTTAGAGACACATGCTCCCTCTGTCTGCCTGCTGCCTGGGAGTTCTGGAAAAACGCTTTGCAAGCCACATGGGTCAGTGTTTCCCCTCCCAACAAGGTAGCAGTATTTGGTTCTGTGTAAAATTCTCCAGTCAATGAACAAACTTTTGCTTGTTTTTGTTGTTTTTATTTGGGGAATAAACCTGGATGGGGAAAAGGGACATGGGATGCCCACATGATGATGAATCTTTCTTAGTTGAAATAAAGGTAGTTGAATCTAAACTGACAGTCTCTCAGCTCCACATCTCCTCCAGCACACTACTTGAGATCAGTCACTTCTTTCTGCTGTCCAATTCTAGATTCCTGTCACCTTTGGCACATGGCTAGGCTTCATTCTGAAGAAGTCCTAACATTTTCCTAATAGGCATTTTACTAATAAGTCCTAACATTTTTCTAGCAGCTATTTTACAGGCAGGGGTCTGCATTCCCCCTAGTTGTAGCAACCATTTTAAACAAAAAGAATAGTTGTACTAACTGATACTTGATGGATTACAGCTCCCAGAAAGTCTGATGCAAATCCTGCCAATCCTCCGGGCTGCAGCGCCTTGACTCCAAAATCACCACACCATCTTTCAGTTCTTCCACCCGACAAAAACTCCCCCAGCAGGCTGACCATGGTTATATATAGGAGGCCTGCTCCCTGCCAATCCTAGTTGGGGATTGGTCAGAGCTCCCAAATACAACATGTCACTCAAGTACACTGCCCTGCCTTTTTTACAGAACCTTCTCACTGGATACAAAAGGAGGTGCCAGAGAGCTGAAGCACATGTCAATTGCCTGTTGCTACACTAAACCACTCCCCTGCCACCAGATCAAAAACAAACAGGCCTAGCTCACAGGCCTGCCTAAATTGTACACACACACAAAAAAAAACACCACTCTAGCACCTAAGGTAGAAGGTGCTACACATACATTGGTCCAGAAATAGAGGTACCCCCCTGTAACGGGGTTTAACAGCAGTTACTGTAACTACATTGCTTATGAGAATTTTATTGCAACTACTATCTCTATTCCATTTAGCCAAAATAATACAAGCCTGTCACCAAGCCCTCCTAGAGCAAGATCTAAACTAAATGATGGGCTCTTATGCTTGATTCTATCCATTATGTTTTACTGTGTGTTGGATGTGTGATTGCTATAGACCTCATACTATACATGTGTGATCTACCCTGTGCCACTTTGGACCAGTATATGTCTCTAAATTCCAACCATATGTTAATTCTGATTACTCCAGTAAAAACCTTATTTATTATAGAAAAAAGGGGAAAAAAAAGTCTGATTAATGGTAGGTGTCCCTGTATACAGACTGTCACCAACTGCCATGCCGAATAATGTTACTGAGTACGGTCTGACACCAACTGTCATACTGACTAATGTCCTTGTGTGTAATCTGTCACCAATTGTTCTATCAACTAATGTCACTATATATCATGTGTATTCTGCCACCAACTGTAATACTGACTAAGGTAATTGTAGAAAAGGTATACGCAATCTGCAAACAACCATTATAATGTTTGTCACTTTATAAAATCTGTCAACCTAGTCATAAACGGTCATACCAAATAATGTAATTGTTCTAATACAGACTGTACTGTATATGACTATAGTATATGTGTGTGTTTTTTATATATACACACAATATTACCAAAAGTATTGGGATGCCCGCCTTTACACAAACATTAACTTTAATGGCATCCCAGTTTCGGTCTGTAGGGTTCAATACTGAGTTTGCCTACCCAACTCCTCTGGAAAGGCTGTCCACAAGGCTTAGGAGTGCGTCTATGGCAGTGTTTCTCAACTCCAGTCCTCAGGGCCCCCCAACAGGTCAGGTTTTCAGGATTTCCATTATTTTGCACAGGTGATTTGATCAGTTTCACTGCCTTAGTAATTCCCACAGCCTTTTCATCTGAGGGAAATCCTGAAAACATGACCTGTTGGGGGGGCTTGAGGACTGGATTTGAGAAACACTGGTCTATGGTAATGTTTGACCATTCTTTCAAAAGCGCATTTGTGAGGTCAGGCAATGATGTAGGCGAGAAGGTCTGTCTTGCGGTCTCCGCTCCAATTCATCCCAAAGGTGTACTAATCAGGTTGAGGACAGGACTCCGTGCAGGCCCGTCAAGTTCCTCCACCCCAAATTTGCTCATCCATGTCTTTATGGACCTTGCTTTGTGCACTAGTGAACAGCCAAGTTGGAACAGGAAGGTGCAATCCCCCCAAACTGTTGACACAAATTTGAGAGCATGAAATTGACCAAAATGTAACTGGATCTAAGGGGCCAAGCCCAACCCCTGAAAAATAATCCAACACGACTAAATGATTTGGACCAGTGCACAAAGAAAGGTCCATAAAGACATGGATGAGCAAGTTTTGGGTGGAGGAACTTGACTGTCCTGCATAGAGTCCTGACCTCAACCCGATAGAACACCTTTAGGATGAAGTAGAGTGGAGACTGTGAGCCAGGCCTTCTCGTTCACATCAGTGGCTAACCTCACAAATGCGCTTCTTGAAGAATAGTACAATTTTCCCATAGACGCCCTTTCCAGAAGAGTTGAAGCTGTTATAGCTGCACAGGATAGGCCAACTCAAAATTTAACCCTACGGACTAAGACACCATTAAAGTTCAAATGCGTGTAACGGCTGTTGTGCCAATACTTTTGGCAATGTGTGTGTGTGTATATATCTCTACACACAAACAATATGACAAGTGCAATATATAATCTGTCATCATAGCGACTAATGTCACACTATATAATCTTACAACCCAACCAACTAATGTCCTAATTGAAAAGCTGTCACACATTCTCTAATGTCACAGTATATATTTGTACACAATCTGTCAAAAAATAGTCACTGTATATAATCTGTCATCCAGTGTCACATTAAGTAATCTGCCACCAATTGATTTACTGACCAATGTAACTGTATATACTGTCGTGGAAAAAACACTATACAATACGCCTAACCTATCTCACCTGCGCTCATAAGCGCCCTTTCAGCCTTTTGTTATAATGCATCTTAATTTAGCCCTGTCTCCTGCATTTCCCCAAGTAAACAGACATAGTCACCGTCCTCACATTCTTAGCTTCATTGCTCGACCAACTGCCCTGATCCCGGGAGCAATCTTTATTCATACAACAATAGACAGAGCTTGATATGCAAAAAAAAAAAACCTCCCTTGTGTCTCCTCTAAAGTCCCGAATATTCCCTTTTTTTGCAATAGAGCTTGATGGTTTCACCATCGACCAATCAAGCACAGGAATTCCTTTAAACAGGAGTGGGTTCTACAACAACCAATCAACAATGACCAGGGGAGTCTTATGGGCGTGCCTGGGCAGAGGCGGTGTGTACGATTTCCCACCTGCTGTACCTGGAATCCATGCTCTCCAGTGCAGCGCATGGCTGGCTGAAATCATGAACACCGCTCCCGACCATAACAATTCAAAGACTCACGTTAGATTATACTACTGTTCCTGTGGATGGGAGATTATCTGCAGAGCACGCCACGGCCCCCCAAATGTGTTGATCAGTCACACATGGGTGACACAAGCGTAAATCCGCTCATAACCGATAATGTCTTTGCAGAGTGAACACACACACATCCCCCCCCCCCCCCCAGACGATTGTCTGTGTATCGCACAGGGGCCCTTCGCTGGCGGACATATCCCCACCCTGCAAAAACTTCTCTGCATCCTCAGGAAGCGTTTTACTACCAGATGGATCGCAACCAGCGTCAGTCTGCCCCAGTCAGCTCTTTAGTGCAGGATGCGGGAGAACTAACACTGGGAGACACTATGACTATACATATTAAATACATCTTCATAAAATATTATATAATCTGTCTGAGAGACTCATTGTACAGTACAGTATATTTCCCATAGACATAAACACATTATATATTCAATCACTGACTCTCACGTCATTATACATCTGTCACTATCACACCCACTGATGTCACTGTATATAATCTGTCTGAGACTCCCTGGGGAATGACAAACCTTTATCCCAGCTATTAGAAGAACTTCACTGCCTCTCCCCTTGATTCCTCCTCCTTAACTTTAATCCAGGGTTGTCCCCAATTCTTTTATACACCTTACATTCACCCTTTTCCAAGAAACGTCTGAGCAGGCACATTCTTGGAACTGTAGAACTTTTACTTGAAACTCTTGTAACTACAGAGCAATATAAAACAGTCTCTCACATATTCCTCCATACACACTCTAGTTCAGTGATGGTGAACCTTGGCAGCCCAGATGTTTTTGAACTACATTTCCCATGATGTTCATGCACTTTGCAGTGTAGTTGAATGAGCATCATGGAAAATGTAGTTCCAAAACATCTGGGGTGCCAAGGTTAGCCTTTACTGCTCTAGTTTATCTGGTCTTAAGGCAGCCCAATGCATACCTCCATAACAAATGTAAAGTCCTTTCAATAAAGTCCACATGCCGTCTTTGGTACCCCAACTGGGTACCCTCCAAGGGGAAGCCCCCCCAAGGAATAGAGTCCAGTTACATGTGCCTGCAGCTCTTCTTGTACTTTCCCATCCAAGGACCCAGCTAGGTTTCCTCCTCTTGTATTTATAGCCCACCACCAGGAGCCAGAGCCATGAATACTCTGGATTTGTCCCTAACCCCTTCTTAATTTCCAGGCAGCCTATTAGACTAAAACTAACTAGAACCTACCAACAAGTGTCTCTTTTACATGTAACTGCTCATTGAGCTAGAGCAGTAGAATTACCTTGGTCTGTTCTACAAAGGCTTCTCCCTCTACTTTTGTCATTTTAACGTTCTTCAATTTACAAGCTAAATCACAGGCATAGAACGTCTTGTGTGTGGCCCTTTATCGTAAGATGGGTCTTGAACATTCAAGAAAGCTTTTACCACTCTACATTTTCACTGCATATCCAAAACTCTACAAGTTTTGATTATTGAGCATTGCCACTATTTTAGCACTACCTTTTTAAAATTCTACTCCTGATCTAATTTTAGTATTTGTAGCTTCTTGGATTTTTTATTGTTCTTAAATCCTGGACCTATATGGTTGTTAACCCAGATAGCTTATGTTGCTTAGCACAGATTTGCTGACTGTGCACTGGTACTTGTGGGAAATAGAAAGGTCACTGACTTTATCTTTATCCACACCAAATTTTATAGCGGGGCTTTTTTCTTTTTTTATCTGGCCTCTGTTGAAGACAAATTATCTGTCAGGACGAAGTGTATATTACATATATATACATTGTGTGAAAGGAAAGGGAATTTGTGGGGCACACTGGTTCTATTGTGTTATTTGTAACCTGTTTGGGAAAGCAAATCCAATCTTTTCCCTTGTGAGAAATGAGCAGGGTTGACTTGCCTTGCAGGGGTAGGAAAGCGAGATTGTGAAGCTGGCTAATCAGATAGAGATACTCAATATGAGCAGTATGTGCTTCCAGCGACTGCAGAATACTTAGTATGTGTTAATACATTTTGTTTTTAAATTCACTCTTGTAAAGTGAGCTTTTCACACATTACTTTGTCCCTCGGTATATAATTAACTGATATTCTACTGCAGTTTTTTTTTACCAATTCTTTTGTATTTTAACATTCCTAAATACCCTAAAGCCTGTTACTGTACATTATTTGAGCACCATGCTGTTGTCTCAGGGAATACTCATTTTCTGGGATGTAGACTGGCACTTTTGATGATTTTTGTTTTTCCTTGGACCCAACATCCAAGGGATTCTGATGTGTTCTGAGTGCACCTAAACACGTCCTTTGATACCTTTTAGTGTTCTTGGACTTCTTATATATTTACTTTTTCCTACGTTTTTTGCTGTATGTTTGGGACCGTACATACCTTGCATCATCAGCCAAAACGGTTTGAATCTCCCTTTTAATTTCAGAGCCACTTACCCTATCTCACTCTCTGTTTAGTGGTACTTTAATGATGACTGTTAAGGCCCTTCATTGGATAGTGTTGTAGAGATTTATACCAAAGCTCTGGAATCAGCTTGAAGTAGAGTCTTTTTTGTAGTTTGGCTGGCTTCAGTGGGTCCTAACCTACGCAAAAGGATTAGAGACCACTGTACTTGTAGGCATTAATTGATAAATTATAATTGTTCATTCCATGCTAAAGATATTTTAAGCTGAAGATGGAGTCTAATGCCGCGTACACACGATCGGATTTTCCGATTGAAAAAAGTCTGATGGACTTAATTCATCGGAAATTACGATCGTGTGTGGACCCCATCGGACTTTTTTCCATTGGAGTAAAAAAAATAGAACATTCTTCTGATGGAAAAAAAATCAGATGGGAAATTCCGATCGTCTGTGTGGAATTCCGTCTGGGAAAAATCCACGCATTCTCAGAATCAAGTCGTCTCAATGCTCGGAAGCATTGAACTTTTTCTTGGCTCGTCATAGTGTTTTACATCACCGCGTTTTTAGATGGTCGGAATTTAGTCTGATGGTGTGTATGCAAGACCGCTTGAACGGAGTTCCGATGAAAAAATCCATTGGACTTTAGACCATCGGATACTCCTATCGTGTGTACGCGGCATTGGCTACTTCATCAATGGGATCTATCCTTTTAGAATTCCCAACTCTGTTCCTTCCTAATCTGGTTATTTTTTTTTTAGGTTTTATCAATTTTTGCACTAACAAATATACAAACACAAACAACAAAGGCCTGACAGGCCACACACAAATTTAAAAACGTACAGTTCTTCAGCAATTGGCTCATTGTATAACCCAGAGATCCATACTCCCTTATACAAATTATATATTCTTCATTATGAATATCACTTTGACCTGACCAAAATGTACACCCATCCTGCATTATAACATCAACCTTGCTTTATACACTGGAGAAAGAGCCCTTTATCACGCCAATGAGAAGAACAAGCAAGTTGCCACCTGCCCAAGTCAATTGCATACAAATAGTGATAACGATATATATTATCTCGTAGATAGCCACTGAATCAGACAGCCATGGAAGCACTATTTACCCGCCTGCCCCACACTTTATTGAATTTTTGTGGTATACCACTACTTATGTAAGTAGTCTTATATAGTGGGGTGGCTTTGTTGACAAGAGCCTTGCATGCTAGAGTAGTCGGGGGGGGGGGGGGGGGGCAGACTTTTTCCATGAAAGCACTTTTAGTTACTATGCAGAATAAAGTAGAATGGTCAACAAAGTGCAGGTCACTCTTTTTGGAGCTAGAGCATCAACTAATAGACACACCTCCACTGCTGGCTGTATACGAATACCGGTAACCTCCTTAATGCACTCAGTGACCCCTTTCCAAAATTCCTGAATAGCCACACAATTCTAGAATACATGTAGAAAATCACAGTGGGGGGAAAAAAAAAAACCACCCAACAGGGCGACTGGGTAGGGAACATTCTCGCTAATCTGTCTATACGATGTAAAAATTAAAATTGAATCAGTCGATCCCTGGCTGACACCGGTCTGGTAAAGTTAATGTACCAAATATCGTCCCAATCATCCCCATCCATCTGAGGGAACACCTCCTCCCATGACGTTCTACAATGTGAAAGAAGCTCACCAGTCGTAACAATCTGGTAATTTTATTGGGTTCCAGAGTTTTATTGTGTCTTGGCACCTTTGTTGCCTTCCCTTGTCTTTATAAATATAAAGACATTTATTTATAAAGATGTAACTAAGAGTCCCCAAAACATATTAAAAATTTTTTTTTTCTGGTGGTTTACCTCAACAGCATCTATCTAGGGCTAAAATGCCTGTTTCGAGTCGCATGCCCCTTAAAGCTACTTGTTCCTTTTAAAATTTATACAGAAACAACTGACAACTATTTACCTTTCAAGCCCACTCACCGGTGCTTATTTTGCAAGAAAGACTTTGCTTTCATTTCCCCCCCCTAAGAACCAGTTACTCCTCTACTGGGTGCCACCATCTTTAAACTATTATAGAACCTCAGACCTTCCTGACTGAATACGTCACTGTGGGATGTGGTTAGAGTTGGAAATGAGTCAAAATAGTATAGCATTCTAATGATGTTTAGTCTGCTTAGGACTCGTGAACTTGGACATATTTGCTGGCGTATGGCTTAACAGGTGACCCTGTCCGGTAAGACACACAACCTTCCTAGTATGTGAGTGGGGATGGGAAATGGTTGCTCTCAATGCCTTTGGGGTCCTGGTCTTAGGTCCTTGAAAGGGCCATCAGGTGGATATTGGGCTTGTTGTTTGAGAAGGAACAAAAACCTTGTTAACCGATGGCACGGCAGAAGCGACATAGGAATGTATGATGTAGTGTGTCTAGAAATCTATGGGGTCAGTGTGTTGAATAAACATCACATGTCTTTATTTCACAAAAGACACAATTTGTTACAAAAAACTGCCACTTCCTCAGTTTAAAGGTGATACATCAAGGGTGTAAGACTCCATTTCATCGTGGGCCACATCAGCAGTATGGTTACCCTCAAAGGGCTGATTGTATCTGGGGCGCATTATGTGCACAGTGCAGGGTTCAGGAGCACTTCACGTACAGATTGCAGAGCTACATACTGTGTGCAAAGTTCAGGAGTGTATTATGTGCATTGTGCAGGGTTCAGAGGTGCTATGCTCAGAATACAGTTGCAGGAGTGCTTTATTTACAGATTGCATGGTTTAGGGTGCGCTGTGTACAACCCCAACCCCCCCACCCCAAAAGCTTCCTCACATCTCTCTCCCCTACCTGGCTTGGTTCTAGTTCCTTCTCATGTAGGCGGCACATAGCCCTGACTGCCCAGTATACTTTTTATTGCCCTTCCAAACTCCATAGCCCGGTAATTGTGTTGCTTGATATTGAGAGTCTGGATTGTTTTTTATTGTGCCCTAAAAAAACAAATGCGACTTATTCATTCTTAAAATTCCCACTTATGAGCCTGCCTGTCACGCTTCATTGGTACAGGTATAAATACCAGTGTTGCCAACCTACCAGATTGAAATTTACTGGCACGACACCCGAAATTTACTGGCGCAGCCACGTTTTTACTGGCATTTTGTAAAAGTTACAACATTTTTAGGTGCACATTTCAGTATTTAGGCTACAAGTATGCTAGACAAATAGCAATGTGATATAAGGTAGATATTAAGGTGAAAAAACGTATTTTTGTTATTTTCTATATAATAAGAGCAAATTATCTCCTTGCCTCCATCCCCCGCTGCCACCAACACCACCTGCCTTCACCCCCCCCCCCCCTCTGCGGTGCCACAATCTCCCTCTGCCTCCAATCTCACCCAGGCCCCCTGCCTCCAATCACCCCCTGCATCCATTGTCCACTGCCTCCATCCCCCTCTGCGGTGCCACCAACAACCCCTGTTTCCATCCCCCTCCCTCTGCGGTACCACAATCACCCCCTGCCTCCAAACTCCCCCTGCCTCAATCCCCCTCTGCGGTGCCACCGCAGCCACCATAACCCCCTACCTCCGATCTCCACCTGCGGTGCTACAGCAGCCACCATCACCCCCTACCTCCAATCAACCCCTGCCTCCAATCTCCATGGACAGTTCCAAGCCGAATCGATCATGGCTATTTTTACTGGCACATTCCCGCAACCACCGACATTTACCAACGGGGGGAAAAAGTACCAGTTTTTGCGAAAATGTCTGTAAAAATACAGACTAGTGGCAGCACTGATAAATACCCCACTCCCATACTTTTATCCTGTACTGAAATCCCTTCCTGTTTGATGTCTGGAGTTCCTGTTGTTCCAGCTCAAAAAAAAAAAACTTGGCGCACAAAAGGTTAATCTGCAGTTTTTAAGCGAATGGCAGCCAACAGATTGCACAGACAGATTTTGATTCCAAAATTGTTTCGCATCTCAACTTCCACTACCTCTGCTCAACAACAATGAATCTGCGCTTCCCGCGTCCGCTCGGAAATCCTTAATACGCCGCCTGCATCTGCTTTTAATTTACTCCTAATAATTGAAAGATGCGGCAGAGTTTTCCAATTAAAGCCCTGCTCGGCGCTGTTTGTGAACATCCTCCGTATCGCTGATTGCAAGCTGACAGGTGAACTTGCCCATGAATTATACATGAAGCTAGCTCCCAGCGTCCGCACTAAAACCTGTGCCATCATGGAGAATTTTAAATACAGGATGTCATTTGCATAATATTAATTTCTTTATCAAGTGCTCTTCTGTATTCAAAGTTAATATCGCTCTGACAAGCTGCAGAAAATGGCTTTTTTCATTCTTTTTTTTTTTTTGTTTTGCAAGGATTTATTGCTTGTATAATTCCAGATCCTTAATAATATAATGTGAATGGCTCTCAGATTTCTATAGAACACTTTTTAATTGTTCCAGATGGTACTTGCTGATTATGCAAAATTATTACCGTTTTTTTTCTTTAATTCCTCTGAAGATATTTTGGAGCAAATTAATTTTTTTTTCTCTATAGATTTCTTATCGTGCCATTTGTATCTACGCTGAATTTAATCTGCTATTACATTTGTCGGAACTCTGCTTTCCTTGTTCTATTTTCTGTTCTGACAAAGAAGGATTAAACCCATTTTTCCCCTCTTTGTGAAGCACTACAAAGGGCCGCGCCGTCCTATGAGTTCATATCATTTTTTGTCTGCGTTAAAGTTGAATTCAGGTTAATTTACTGCAAGCAGAGCAGAGAGGAGGGAGCCTTTTATGCTTTACAGCAGTTCTATTTTTTTTAGAAGTTCTCAGCCATGTAACACCTCATCTGTTAGAACTAGAACAGAGTGTCATTTATTGTTGCTGAATGTTCCCATACAGTCACGATTTTTGATCTTTCCATTAGACCCATAACAATTTTTTTTTTTTTAATGTATATCTGCTAAACAGTCTGTTGTAATATGTTGCATTAAAGGGACATTTTGACCCCTTTCACACTAAAGCGTTTTACAGCGTTTTAGCGTTAAAAATAGCGATCTTAAAACGCTCTCCATGCATCTCAATGGACCTTTTCACACTTCTGCAAGCAGCATCTTTGGAGCAGCTTTTGAGCGCTGAAAAAAATGCTCCAAAAACGCCCCTCTCCATTGAAATGAATTGAAAGCGCTGTAAAAACGCCTTACCCTTTCACACTGAGGCGTTGAACTGGCAGGGCGTTGAGAAAAGTCCTGCAAGCATAACGCTCCAAAAACGCCCCTCTCCATTGAAATTAAATTAAAAAGGGCTGTAAAAACGCCTTACCCTTTCACACCGAGGCACTGCAAAAACGCCCTAAAACTTTAGGGTCTTATGGGTGCTTTACTAACACATTGGGATTGCAGATAAGGCTTTGCTCGAATAACGCTGTAATAACGCTCGAATAACGCTCGCAAAACGCCCCAGTGTGAAAAGGGCCTAAAGGTTCCCGTGTTTTTTTTTTTTTTTTAAATAACAAACATGTCATACTTACCTCCACTGTGAAGCTCGTTTTGCACAGAGTGACCCTGATCCTGGTCTTCTGGGGGTCCCCCGGCAGCTGTCTCGGCTCCTCCCCACATCAGCTAAACCCCTACTAGATGACTAAGCACTGAAGCTACAGTGTTAGCATTTGTCCCTATTTTTGCTCTGGCATGTTTATTTTGGGATCGTTTTTAATTAAAGGAACATTTTTGGAGTACGGCTGTCTAAGCTTATTTCGTATTTTTGCTCAGCTAAACCCTTTTCATGGGAAGTTCTCTCCCATAGGGGTTAGCTTGCGGGAGCGCTCCCATGATGCAACCGGGGGCTATACATGCCAACTGTATCACTCGGCCCCGCCCCCGGCTTTCCGCGTCATTGATTTGATTGACAGCAGCGGGAGCCTATAGCTGCGCTTCTATCAATCAACCAATGAATGAGCAGCTAGCATGTTCACGGTGCAGGACTTTCAATGGGTCAGGTAAGTAAACTGGGGGGCTGGGGGGCCGCTAATCCTCGGATGTTTTTTCACCTGAATGTATAGAATGCATTCAGGTGAAAAAACATGTACCTTTACAACCCCCATTCATAGTTGATAGGATTGCTTAATCCATGTTCTGCCTGCCCTAGCATCCCTTTTAAATAGTTCTGAACGCCTGGAAGTTGGAAAGGATTGGCGAACATGTTCTATAGTTTTTTTTTTTTTTTTAAAGTCAATAGTCCATCTAATTCAACTAATAAAATAAAAAAACACAAGCACAAAAATAGAAAAAAACTTCCACACAGTTCACACCTATGCTCCTTTTTTTGTGTTTTTTTTTTTTTTCCGTTTTTTAGAAAAACACTGCAGTCCATTTAACATGGTTTCCTATGGTACACGTTCACATCTATGGGTTTTTCAGCCGCTGCGTTTTTGGAAAGGGACGGGGACTTTTTTTTTTTTCCCTACAGCAAACGGCATGGGGTCCTTCTCTCCAAATCCATATCAGGTCCGAACCAAAATTAAAATATATTGGAATCTGAAAGCCCCCAGATCCCGGCCCCCCCACTTATGTGAATGAGTATGGGGTATCCAAAAGTGTAAAAGTGAATAAATACAGTACAAGTTTTTTGACAATTGGATGTTGATGCCACCACCGGATCTGAAAAACAAAAAAGCTCTGCTTGCCACGAACGCTACCACCCTCTGCCTGCCCCACTGTGTGACATTTCTTAAATGGCTATGGAGCAGAGCCATCCCGCAACGTAATCAGATTGCACCACCCCCTGTAATGTCATTGACTGGTGCATGCTGGGCCACTGACGTTACACAGTGGGCGGCGTCGTGTTTGACGTTGGATCTACATAGGGGGACAAGTTTTTTATTTTTTAATAAAGGAATTGCCAAAAAGCCTTACACTGTCTTCACTTTTACACTTTTTTTGGTGACCCCCACAACCACAGAACAGGGTTTTGGGGAAGAGGCATGGGGATGATGAGGGCATGCGGCCTGGTTCAAGGGGGGGGAGCGCTCGCTCATTCCTGACCTGCCGTGCTGCATACACGGATACGATTCTGGTATAGATTTGGAAGGGGGACCCCCACACCATTTCTTTTTTTTTTTTATACCAGAGGGCCTGGTATGGTTCTGGCAGGAGACATCACAGCGTTTTTTTTTTTTTTTTTTTTTCACATTTTTTTTTTTTACAGTGGGGAACCCTGCTGACAGCTGATGACTCATCGGTTGTTAAGGACACGGTGGCCTGCTCCTAAGCAACCAGCTATATACAGTGTTTTTAAAGGCGGGGGGACGCAAAATGCATGAAGACTGCATGCAAAAACACAGGTTTAAAAATGCAAAACGCGTCTGAAAAATGCATCAACCCGCAACCTTATAGATGTGAACCTAGACTTAATCCAGAGGAATGCAAAAAAACTGATCTGATTTGCTCCAGTGGGAGAAAAAAAAAATCCTTCCTGATCTCCCAGGAGTTAATCAAATATTCCCTGGATGAACAATACCTGTCATTTATTATGTCTAAAAATTTTGTATGGAAAAATATAATTCATGTTTTTGCTTTATTTTCATCTGGTAATCCTGTGAATAACACACTTCCTGTTCCTGGGTGGCTACAACACCCCTCCACTGTATCCTTATAGGAAGCCACGTTTGTCGCCCTAGGCTGCTCTCCTGGTAAGATAACAAATCTGCCTTTATGGGCCAGATTCAGGTAGAGTTAGGCTGGAGTATCAGTGATACTCCAGCCTAACTCTCACTTTGAGCCGGCCTTTCTGTTTTCAGTAAGCAGAAAACATGAAACGCCGGGTTGGAGTTACTATACGAGCGGCGTAATTGTATTTCGCCGTCGTATCGTAACTTCAATTTTAAAAATGGCGCGCGGGGCATTCCCACTGATTAACGCCGAGAATATGTTAATCAGCGGGAATCGGAAATTCACGATCGTATTCGGGAGCGACGCAGTTACTTTCCAACGTTTCCGTAAGAGATACGCGGCGCAAAGATAAAGCAGCCCCCTAGTGGAGTATCCTATGTTAAGTATGGCCATCGTCATCGCGTCGCAATAAAAAAAATTCGAGTCGTTTGCGTAAAACGTCCGTGAATGGGGATTGACGTCATTGACGTTCCCTGAAAGAATTTGGAGCATGCGCACTGACAGTCGACGCATGCGCAGTACGTTCGCTGCGGGATCGCGCATAGTTAACATAATACACGCCCCCTACCCGCCCAATTTGAATTCCGCCGGCTCATTTTCGCTACGCCGCCGCAACTTTAGGAGCAAGTGCTTTGTGAATAACAGTACTTGCTCCTAAAGTTACGGCGGAGTAACGTAAACAAGAAACGTTACTCCAAATTAAAGAAGCGCCCATCTACCTGAATCTGGCCCTATCTCTTCATCTTTATTACATGGGATGAGGCGGACACAGCAATTGGCCATGTACAGAAGATAGCTAGGTAGAAAAATAATCTTCAGTGTAGCTCGCAGGAAGTGACAAGGACACAACATTTTGAGCAAGAGCAACAGGTATTTTCCATACTTGCTGAAAATAAGCTTGGCTTGGTAAAAAAAAAAAAAAAAGATTGTAAGCTGCAATATTCAACATTTTTGGTTCTTGGATTTAGTAAAATCACATCTAGCCCTATTTAACATGCATAATGACTAAGTATGCACTGTATGTATATTGCCGCTTGTTCCCGTCACACGTGTAAATGTGCTGTGCATTTTGGTTGCACTGCAATGCCAAAAACTGTGCAGGTGTGTTATATGCCTTATATGTCTTGATAGCCCATATAAAGTAAACAGGCCATCCCAATACAACATGCATCAGTGCACTAAAACACACCTATTGTTTTAAATCAGGAGGGCCCGTGTGCCCAATCTAGCTCTCTACAAGATTGTATATGGCCCCTAACCTGTACACAGATTGAGGATTCAGATAAATAAAGTCTTGGTTTCTACTTTGAACTGATGTAAGGAGGACTGTGACGGGGACCTGATGTAAGTTGGAATAGGTTGAGTACCCTGATGTAAGGGGAGACTTTGATTGGGACCCTATTGTAAGGGGGGCTTTGATAGGAACCCTGATGCAAGGGGGAATGTCATGGGGACCCTGATGTTATGAGAATTCTGATGGGGACCCTGATGTAAGGAGAACTTTGATCGGGACACTGATGTAAGGAGGGCTTATTCATTTTATAAGTAAATATTCAGACTGCAAATACTTGGCAAATTATACAATACGACGCTCATACTGAAATGTTTGGAGATCCCTGGCTTCAGTGCACACAAAGTTCTAAATAAGCCCTGAAGGTTTACAGAAACCAGGATTTCTTATAACCCATTCCTAATTGGCTCAGTGCATCCTGAAAGGACCTACCTGGGGCGGCGCAGCAGTGTTTAAGTAAAAAATCCCCTAAAAAATACTTGCGTATGGAAAGATCTTACCTATGAAACATTAGCTCCTACGCCAGCCTGTCAGATTGTGCATGGAAATAGCAGGCAATTAGGCTGATTTATTAAAGAAATTAATAATGTTCACACAATAAATTGTGTGAATATTCACTTCATTTATCTAATAATATGAAATTCCCATTTACTTATTTAATCTGCACATAATTGGATAACTAAAGTGAATATTCACACAATTCATTGTGTGAAAATTCTCAGTCACCTTTAGTAAATCAGCCCAAGTGGCTACAAAATGAAGTCAGAGACTTCTGCCAACTTCTTGCTGTTTCCATGCCAATATTATTCAGAAACTGTTAGCACCCCACCTATAATGGCGATAAGAAGCCCTAGTTTTATGGAAGATGGAATTGACACAACAGTTAAGTACTGGCAAGAATGGGTTAACTAAACCGTGCATTAGTCCAAGGCCCAATTAGTGTACAGAAGTAGTGTATGTCACACTCATTAAACAGAGTTTAGCGAGATTTATGATTCCCCTTCAGTGTGACAGCTATTTAAATGGGGTATTTGGTTTAATGATATTCAATATTAATGTTGGCTATAGGAGCATTTAGTGAAAACAGAATATATTTAATCCTTGGAGTTATCAAGCTTATTTATATAAACCAGCCTTTCTCAAGATTTTTTATTTTTTTTACCCCAGGTGAACCCTTGAAACAATTATTAGGTCTTAGGGAACCCCTGATAAAGTTCAAGTCATTGTGTGTCGGTGGAAAAAAAATGCCTTGACCTTGGTGGTCAAGGAAAAATGCCCTTGATTCTTATGCCGCGTACACACGGTCGTTTTTTGCGATGAAAAAAAACGTCGTTTTTTAAAACGTCATTTAAATTGATCGTGTGTGGGCAAAACGTCGTTTTTTGTCTTAAAAAAAACGACCAAAAAAAAATTCCAACATGCTTGAATTTTTTGTGTCGTTTTTCAAAACGTCGTTTTTTGTTTCACAAAAAGTCACCGTGTGTAGCAAAAACGTCGTTTAAAACGACGTTTTTCAACCCGCGCATGCCCAGAAGCTAGTTATGAAGCGAGCTTCAATGGAAAAGTGTGGTGAACGTAACCTCGTTTTTTGTGAAAAAAACGATGGTGTGTATGCAACATCGTCTTTGAAAGTGACGTTTCAAAAACTTCGTTTTTTACTTCACAAAAAACGTCGTTTTTTTTCATCGCAAAAAACGACCGTGTGTACGCGGCATTATACTGCTAAAAAGTAATTGGTAATCATACTGCTGGCTCTACCATATGTCATTGGACCTGGAACTATCCGGGCACCATCAGATAGGAGATCAACCAGCAACAACCTAAGGAACCCTTATGCCGCGTACACACGATCATTTTTCGGCATGAAAAAAAAACAACGTTCTGAAAAACGTCAACATTTTTTTTATTTTTTTCGGGTTGTAAAAAATGATTGTGTGTGTGTGGGCTAAAACGACGTTTTAAACCCACGCATGCTCAGAAGCAAGTTATGAGATGGGAGCACTCGTTCTGGTAAAACTACCGTTCATAATGGAGTAATCACATTCTTCACGCTGTAACAGACAAAGCGGGAGACGTCTATTACTAACAAGGAATCAGCTAAAAGCAGCGAATAGAACTTCTCCTTTAGAGTGCCATTGTACGTCACTGCGCTTTGTTCATAATTTTTCAAAAACTATGGTGTGTGGGCAACATCGTTTTTAATGATGAAGTTGGAAAAACTTAGCTTTTTGGACATGCTGAAAAACAACGTTTTTTTTTCATGCCGAAAAATGATCGTTTGAACGCGGCATTAGAAACCTCTTGAGGAACCCTAGGGTGCCATGGAACTCTGGTTGGGAATGACTGATATAAACCATCAATAAAGAAAGAAGTGGAGAATATTTGGGATGTGTATGGTGGTAAACTTAAAAAATTGGCACAAGGAACATTAGTCACTAATCCAATGTGTCCTTTGTGCTGTTATATCCTGCATTTACTGAAATCTTCCTCCAAGCCCCACCACCATAATCTCTCGGTGTGTCTGGGGCTAAAACAGCCGACAGACCTGTGCCCACCTCCTCTATTCCTGACTATGCCCATCTCCTCAATTGTACTATAGCTTCTTTAAACTAAACACAATCGATGAATTGAGGCTGTAGACCTTTAAATAATCCACCCATCCTCTATTTATAGATCCCCCCCCCCCTATTTTATAAAAGCTACATGTGAGAACAACAAAGTTTAAATTTACATTGTCTAGTGCTTTACACCACAATAAAAACCATTTTCAGGATGACTACTGTATTGGAAAAAAACACACTCTAATGCCCCTCTTTGCCTCCCTGAAGCCGTGGTCACGTGACGCTTCTTTGGTTGTCCATGTCACTGCCTTTGTGATGTAAATCCTTCCTATTGTCCAGCGCTGGGGTTCTCCCAGTATACAGAAGATGACTGATGTCAGCAGATATAAGTTGAGTGGACTGGTGGTCTTAGGCAACATTGCAGCTCTAGATGGTGGTCCACTGCACCCAGGATCTGTGGTGGCAATGAACCTGGAATGGGGACTTAGACAAGTATAGCTAGCTTCACCAGATAAGCGGATAAAAAGCCTGGCAGGATGGGTTAGAAAAAGAGTGGAGGGAAGGTGGTAGAAAGCTAAATTTTGCCTGGAGTGGGGCTTCAATATTCTGCAGCTGGCAAGTTTGCCTGATTACCAGTGAAAAATCAATATAAGTATTATCCCTGGAAATACCTTTAGCATTAAGATCCCTCCTTTGTCTGTAGTTTTTTTTTTTTTTTTTTAAGTGTATTTTGTGTGTGAACTCGAGAGAGAGGAGCCGGACTGCAGGAGTTGGGAGTAGGCAGACCCTCCCCCCAGAGGCAATCTGCCATCCTTCTCCATGCCCCCGGGTGGCAATGGCGGGTGTGAGGGGGGCCTCCCACTCACCCGCCCTACCTGCTCCACTTGGCCCAATGGAACCCCCAACGGGGCAGAGGGACTCCTTGTCTGTAGGTTGGCTAATGGTTTATATTATTTTTTTAAGTTGATATCGACTTCTAGAGACAATACTTTTTATTTTTAAAATTGGCTCCTAACTCAAGTCCAGTAATGTTTGCCAGTATAATGTTCCATTGGTCCCCAGTGTTGTGTTTGACCAGCTTAGAATCACAGTGGTTCTCATGTTGGTTTTAACATTTTTGGCAGCTATAATGGCATGTATTTTAAAAAATATATATTTGAAGTGGTCTGTATTTTTACTGCCTTTTTTGCTGTTAAGCTGAATTTGTGGTGCTAAATATAGGACTATTATCTGAATATATTGAGCCTTCCACTATATGGGCACAGCGGAAATGTGTGTCTTGATTCACATTCGGTTGTCAAGTATCGATAATTGGGTCCACAATAGACGGTATTTGCAATTAAGATCAGATTAGATTCTGTTGGGCACTGCCGATGTTTCAACAGCCTGTACAAACCTGACCAAACAAGGTCACTAAACTAAAATATACTCAAAAATGCATCTTTCAACAATATGTTTTCAAATAATGTGGGGATAGTTTGAGTTATCTTAAAGCGGGGGTTCCATCGATTATTATTTTTTTTTATTATTATTATTGTGCCCCTCTTACCTTCCATAACTCGCAGCCCGTGTGTCCCACTGTTTTCGCCGTCAGCATGATCTTTTAGCTCCAAAAGATATTTTATATAATGTGGTCCAGGCAGTTGTCATTTTTAATTAGGGCACGCTGGGCGCGTTGAAGCCCAGCAGTATTCATTTCCGGGACACGGTGAATGCTGGCGTCCCAGCATTCACCGCTGTATCCCGCGCATGTGCTGTGCTGTGCTGTGCTGTGCGATTAATGTCATTCAGAATGTTGCTCCGCCTCCGCCCACCTACCCGAGTCTATGTTTTTCACGGACCTGCTTTAGGGAAGGGGCTGGAGGCGGTGCTGGCGGTGATGCAATTTAGAATCCTTCTCCGCCTCCGCCCGCCCACCCGAGCCTATGAGTTTCACGGACCGAAAAAGCGTCTGCGCATGCGCAGCGCATGCGCCGTGGACCCGCGATCAGCTGTGCTCTGACGTACGAGCACCGGAAGTGACGCGGGTCCGATTTCTGCATAGGTCCGAGGTTTTTTTACATCAACGGCGAGCCGAGTCACGTGACTGCCGAAATTTTGCGGGATTTGATCAGAGAGCGTCTCCTGGGAACGTCAGGACTGATTCCCAGGAGACAGCGCCGTCGGGGGAAAAGTGATAGGCACGCCCATTCCCCCGCGTTGGAAAATGATTGACAGGCCGCAATGAAACGAAAAAAAAGGTAAGCCTTAAGCAAAAAAAAAAAAACACAGATTTGTTATGTTGAATGGAAGGCAGTTTTATTAATATTAAGTGAGAAACTTTAAGTTCTCTTGTACACAAGCCTCTCCAGCTGCTGCAGTCTGTCCCTCTAGGCTCTCCAGGCATTTCAGTGCAACCAACAGGGACAGTAGTAATAACCAGCCAGAATGCTGGCTGCCTTTGAAAGCAAATTTAGATGTCCAAAGTGATATTACACTTAACGGGAAGTTGGCAGTCATGTATTGAGTCACACATATAGAGATCAAGTCAATGTGTTTTAGGGGAATATGCCTCCACCTTCTTTAGGGCTGTTGGTAAATATCGACTGAGATGGATGGGCTCTACGGAGGTACATTTGTCTCTTATGAGACCAAATCATCATCTATAACCAGCATTACTTTTTCTGGTTCTAATATTCCATCAACAGTTACAAATCTTGGTGTAAAAATGGACTCCCAACTTACTTTTAAAGCCCATATAAATCATTTATGCAAGACCTCTTTTTACCATCTTCGTAATATTTCTAAACCCTGTCCCATTCTTTCCCTCTCAGATGCCGAAAAGTTGGTTCATGCCTTTGTCTCCTCCAGACTGGACTATTGTAACACACTTCTCTTTGGGATTCCTGGAAAGAGTCTGCAGAGGCTTTAGTACATCCAAAACTCTGCAGCAAGGATCCTGATGAGAGTGCGGAAACATAAGCATATTACCCCCACTCTTCACTCACTCCATTGGCTTCCTGTTTCCATCAGAATTGAGTCTAAGGTTTCCCTTCTCACACATCAATGTATCTATGAAAATGTCCCTTCTTACCTTAAAGATCTTCTTAACTTACAAAGCACAAAACGTTCCCTCCGTTCCACAGATCTAAACCTTCTGCACATACCCAGAACTAGACTAAAAAGACAATGGGAGACAGGGCCTTTTGTGCAGCTGACCCCCGTCTGTGGAATGCCCTACCTGACACCCTGAGGGCTCCTCAATCAACTGACTGTTTTAAACATTTAGGGCCAGATTCAGGTAGAGTTACTCTGGAGTATCAGTGATACTCCAGCCTAACTCTCACTTTGAGCCGGCGTTTCTGTATTCTGTAAGCAGAAAACAAGAAACGCCGGGTTGGAGTTCCTATACGAGCGGCGTAATTGTATTTCGCCATCGTATCGGAACTGCAATTTAAAAAATGGCGCTCGGGGCGTTCCCGCTGATTAACGCAGAGAATATGTTAATCAGCGAGAATCGGCAATTCACGATCGTATTCGGGCCCGACGCAGTGACTTTCCGACGTTTCATTGGCCGTCGTCATCGCGTTGAATTTAAAAATTTTCGAGTCGTTTGTGTAAAACGTCCGTGAATGGGGATTGACGTCATTGACGTTCACTGACAGAATTTGGAGCATGCGCACTGACAGTCGACGCATGCGCAGTACGTTCGCCGCGGGATCGCGCCTAGTTTAAATAATACACGCCTCCTACCCGCCTAATTTGAATTCCGCCGGCTCATTTTCGCTACGCCGCTGCAACTTTAGGAGCAAGTGCTTTGTGAATAACAGTACTTGCTCCTAAAGTTTCGGCGGAGTAACGTAAATGAGAAAAGTTACTCCAAAATAAAGATTCGCCCATCTACCTGAATCTGGCCCTTATTTTTTGCAAAGCCTTTTGCCTTTTTTAGATGTTTTATGCTATAAATTGCTTATTTTTCTTTTTTATTGTTTTTAACCCGTAGCACTTTGAGATCTCTTTTGATGTAAAGGGCACTATAAATAAAATGTATTTATTATTAATGCAGAGGAGAGGAAAGCGCATGGCAGGCTGCAGCTGGATGAAACTAAACGCTGTACCAAGTGGTTGGACCCCATGCATCTAGGGACAAGGTTTCAGAACTCCACTATGAACTGTCTGTTCATGGTTGAGGTTCTGGAATCTCATCCCTGAACCTTTAAGGCGGTACCACTCGGGACTTTATTTAGCCACAACCTGCCACTGGTTTCGACTCAGTTGGGCTGGACATTGCTCCTGTCCCTCCCAGTTGCACTGAAATGCTGGAAAGTATGCACTGCAACTGGACGGCCTCGTGTGCATGGGGCTTTAAATCATATAGTAATGTTGGGCACGTTATACACAGTTTTTTCGATCTGTTGTGCATGTCAGTTTTATTTTTTAGGTGGCTCTGAACGGAATTGCTATGTTAGTCTGTGGCAGGCAGATGTAAACGGACCTGCATTTGTTAAAATCTGAATCAAGTTCATCTAGGCTTGGAAAAAAATTAAGTTTGTGTGCTTTTGCATTTTTTCGGACTTAAACATGATCGGCGGTAAAAAAAATACACAAATGGATGTACATCCTTTTACATCCTTTTACATCCACTTGCCCATAAACCTAATGTGGGTATGTTGAGCTCCATTTTTTTCCTCTCCATTACAAGGCGAAGAAAATTAAGACTAGGTGCTTATGTCACAAAAAATGCTCCCATCCAGCTTGACCTGCTGAGATACGTGTAAGGCCCCTTTCACATGGGGCGGATCAGTAATGATCTGCCTCCATATGTCTGTAAGCTCAGTGGGGATCGATCAGTTGATCCCCGCTGAGCCGGCGGATGACAGGGCAGTCTCCGCACACTGTGCAAGGACCGCTCTGTCTTTTCTTTGCTCTCCCCTATGGGGGGAGCGGATGAACACGAACCGTATGTCCGTGTTCATCCGATCTGCTCTGCAGACGAAAAAAATATATAGGATCTTCTTGCGTCTGCAAAATCGGATCTTTGCGGAGGCGGGTGATTATGGGTGTCAGCGGATGTTCATCCACTGACACCCGCAATCACATAGGGACCAATGTATGTCCCTTTTTCATCTGCAAACGGATGGATGAAAAAGCGGACATACGGTCCGTACGTGTGAAAGGGGTCTAAGAATGTCTGTCATTTTTCCACATATGCAAACTTTTATATAAATGTATTATTGATTACCAATCCATATGGTTGCAAATAATAAAAAAAAAAAGTAAGCTTGTAGCATCTGGGTTCATTTATTAATCTGCGTCTATATATTAAGCTATAATGTTCTTTTAGACTTGCTCGTACAATTAAATATTCTGAGCAGATTGGGAAAAGAAACCGAGAACCCGTCAAGCACATGTGTAATAACCGTATTGTCTGTAGCTGAGACACAATACACTGTAACCATTTTTATAATTAGCACAAGATAATTGTTGCAGAAACGTGATCAAGTGGCGATGTGCTAATTAGCATACTTTCTAACAAATTGTCTAGCGGAGGAGCTGCCGCTGAATGTATGAAGATTCACACGGAGGGCCTTCCAGTTGTCATTAACTGTGTCACTGCTAGCTTGTTCATTGCCTTAACTGATATATACAGCTGATAGAAAAACTTGCAGAAGTGCTGACTGGGGATTTTAGCAGTTTAGGAGGGAATAAAGGAAACTTGTCCTCCAGAAATATTAAAGCCAGAGACTAACCTTTTCAGTATGCAGGAAGTATTAAACCTTAAAAACAAACATTTAATACATTGCAGCTAACCAGTCCTTAAAGGGGTTGTAAAGGTTAATTTTTTATTTTCTAAATGGGTTCTTTTAGCTACTGCATTGTTGGTTCACTTACCTTTTCCTTCGATTTCCCTTCTAAATGTTTTTTTAACAAAGCCACGCATGCTCATAATCAAGTCGACGCAATGCTTGGAAGCATTGAACTTCGTTTTTTTCAGCACGTCGTTGTGTTTTACGTCACCGCGTTCTGACACGTCCGTTTTTTTTAACCGATGGTGTGTAGGCCCATTAGACCATCAGTCGGCCCGTTCTCATGGGATGGACTGATCGTGTGTACGCGGCCTAAATGTTTTTTTTCTTTGTCGGAATTCCTCACTTCCTGTTCCTCTTCAGTAAACTTGTCCCCATCATCTGAGCCGTTCTGGCTGGTGGTTCTGAACCCATTTAGAAAAAAAGTTCAATGCTTCCAAGCATGCGTCGACTTGATTCTGAGCATGCACAGCTTTTTAACTGATGCTTTTGCATACTAACGATCGGTTTTGACCTATCGGTTAGACGTCCATTGGTCAAATTTTAAAGCAAGTTCTCTTTTTTTTTGACCGAAGGATAACTGACCGATGGGGCCCACACACAATCGGTTTGGACCGATGAAACGGACCTTCAGTCCGTTTTCATCAGTTTTGACCGATCGTGTGTACGCGGCCTTAGAAGGGAAATCAAAGGAAAAGGTAAGTAAACCAGCAATGCACTAGCTTAAAGTCAGCCTTTGTACACAGAAGCAGGCTCCTACAGCGGGGAGAAAATATAAGAAAGAGCCCTGAGAATCTGTTAGCTCAAATATACAAAGGCTTGTGCACAGCTGAGACCAATTACTAAGATGTAGCTAAAGTGCCTCTCACAGGGGGCAGAGTCTATTATCAGCAGGGGATCTGTCCACTGATCTCCTGCTGATTAGAGCAGAGCAGGGTGGATAACGAGTCCATGTCTGCTCAGTTTATACAGCGCAGAAATGGACAGAGCCCGCTCTGCTCTATGGGCGGCCGGGTGTAAAATGAACTCCGCTGTCTCTTTACACCAGACTACCCTTCAATCTTACCCGTCTAAAACAGTGGTCTCCAAACT
Organism: Rana kukunoris; assembly: GCA_029574335.1. NCBI lineage: Eukaryota > Metazoa > Chordata > Amphibia > Anura > Ranidae > Rana > Rana kukunoris. The sequence goes on from CM056057.1 coordinate 28,675,074, forward strand.
GTGGCCCAAGGACTGGATGCAGCTCTTCGCTTGTCTTTATCTGGCTCCTGGGACACTTTTTCTTCCATTGATAGAAGGCACTATTGAAACCAACAGTGAGGCATAATTCCTCCCTCTGACAACCAATGGATGGGACGTAACTTCTTCTTCCGACACCAATGACGGGGCAGTATTCCTCCCACTGTCACCATTGATGGGGCTCTATTCCGCCCATTGACATCAACGGAAGGGGCACTATTCTCCCCCACTAATACCAATGATGGGACACTATTACTCCACCTACTGACCACCAAGCCTGAGGCATTATCTACTCTCAATGGCCACAGTCTCCCCCCCTTAAGTCCAAAGGATAGTAAACTGGCCCTTTTGAAAGTTTGGAGACCCCTGGTTTCGGCGGAAGAGGACGAATCCCCTTCCATTTTTATTTTTTTGCAGACAGGAGGTAGGTGGGTGTAAACAGACACAAGTCAGTCCATTTATACTCATCGGCCCATAGGGGTGAATGGAGGGTCCCATCAGGTCCACCAAAAAAACTGAAAGAGAATAGGTTGCGCTAAAGAATTTAACACAACCTGACCATTGTGTATATAAAGTTGTATAAATACATAAATTAAAAGTAAAAATAAATAAATGAATATGTGAAAAAATTTATATATAAATGTCCATCTACGTGATAGAGACTGATAACATATGTCTTATACAGCAAAATTGAATACAGACATCAATGAGTAAATAAATAAATTGTCCCATTTCAAACATAATCCAAACAGTGAAGAAGTAAAAAAGCAGTCCACCACCGATTTAAGTAGAGTTATTTTGAAAGGAGGAGATCCTCAGGGTCACACCGGGAGAGAGGTAAGTAAATGCTCTTACCAGATAGGTTGGACCCCCTGTTAGATGGGGTCAAGAAGGCATGTAAATCATGCCCTTGCCATTTGATAACGTCATTTATGACGAAACATGTCAGGGCGGAGCCACGCACTGACGTTAACGTGACCCCGGAAGCACGGGTGTACGTTTGTTATTTGTTTTGTCGTTATAGCAGTAGTTTTGCCGGTAATTTTAAATTGTTCAGTGTATATGTTACACTTTTTTGATAAATCCCAGTTGTTTACGGTACTTCACTATCTCGAGTCTCCGGCTTCTTTTTTCTGTGGATCCTTATGTGATGCTGAGTTTAAATCGGATCGCTCTGAGGAGATAGTTACCTACAGGAATTGGGTGCGGATCGGCTGGAAGTCGAATAACCTACAGCCCCTGAGATTGTCCATTGCTGAATTGAGTGGATTTACATGCCTTCTTGACCCCATCTAACAGGGGGTCCAACCTATCTGGTAAGAGCATTTACTTACCTCTCTCCCGGTGTAACCCTGAGGATCTCCTCCTTTCAAACAACTCTACCTAAATCGGTGGTGGACTGCCTTTTCACTTCTTCACTGTTTGGATTATGTTTGGAGAGAGGTAAGTAAATGCTCTCACCAGATAGGTTGGACCCCCTGTTAGATGGGGTCAAGAAGGCATGTAAATCCACTCAATTCAGCAATTGACAATCTCAGGGGCTGTAGGTTATTCGACTTCCAGCCGATCCACACCCAATTCCTGTAGGTAACTATCTCCTCGGAGCAATCCGCTTTAAACTCAGCATCCCATAAGGATCCACAGAAAAAAGAAGCCGGAGACTCGAGATAGTGAAGTACCGTAAACAACTGGGATTTATTAAAAAAGTGTAACATATACACTGAACAATTTACAATTGCCGGCAAAAATACTGCTATAACGACAAAACAAAAAACAAACGTACACCCGTGCTTCCGGGGTCACGTTAACACGGTAACGTCAGTGCGTGGCTCCGCCCTGACATGTTTCGTCATAAATGACGTTATCAAAGGGCAAGGGCATGATTTACATGCCTTCTTGACCCCATCTTGTCCCAACTCTACCTAAATCGGTGGTGGACTGCTTTTTCACTTTCACTGTTTGGATTATATTTGAAATGGGACAATTTATTTATTTATTTACTCATTGATGTCTGTATTCAATTTCCCGTATAAGACATATGTTATCAGTCTCTATCACGTAGATGGACATTTATATATAAATTTATTCACATATTCATTTATTTATTTTTATTTTTAATTTATGTATTTATACAACTTTATATACACAATGGTCAGGTTGTGTTAAATTCTCTAGCGCAACCTATTCTCTTTCTGTTTTCTTTATCTTGTTACATGTATATCACGTGTTTTTTATGTGTTGCAGCTTGATTTATTAATTTCATTTGTCAATTTTTTATTTATCATACTTCACATTTCAATTATTTCCTTAGCGCAATATATTCACCCCTTTTTTACCACATAAAGAATGAACAGGCTTACCTGCTCGGACCCTTTATGTCAAAGGAGCCTTAGGCCGCGTACACACGATCAAATCTATCTGCTGGAAACGGTCTGCCAGACCGTCCCAGCAGACAGATTCGATCGTGTGTACGGGCGAGCTGACGGATTTGGCCAGCCGACAGATTTGAAAGCATGCTTACCAATCTGTCGGCTAGGAACCCGTCCGCCCGACATGTCTGCTGGTTAGTACGCTAACCAGCAGACATGTCTTCTCGCACACGCGTCGAATGGTTTCGACGCATGCTCGGAAGTGTTTTACTTTCTGGTGCGGTGACTTGGCGGCGTCAACGTCACCGCCACGTCAGCGCGCTGTCTGCCGGCAGGGATTTTGGTTTGATCGTGTGTACACGATCAAACCAATACGTCCCCAGCAGACAGATTTATTCAAATCGGTCTGTCCGACCGATTTGAACAAATCTGTCTGCTCGTGTGTATGGGGCCTTGCAGGCAAGAATTGTACCTAGAAATTGAGCTTTTATCCCACCCAAAGCCATACAAAGCCTTTTGGATTCCAGGACCCAGACAAGAACGTGTTAAGATTTGAGATATATAGGTTGCTTTAACCTACCATTGCTCATGACAAATTCAACCCTACTAATTTCCTGTGGTCTTCAAAGCTCATTGTACTTTCTCGGAAAGGCAGCTGATGAAGGCTGTTGACGTGGTCAAGCATTGCTCCCAACTTTCTACTAAAAGGTTGGAAAAGGTGGCTCGCATGGCATGCCAAGGGAAGTATTCGCCTCGGAATAATGGAATCAGCTATAGATCTATCGTAAGGAGCACAGAAAAGGACAGTTACGGAAAAGACCCTAAATTATAGCCAAACTGCCCTTTATTATACTGTGCTTCCTAATGCTAGGTTCACCTATATGCAGGTGCTAGATTGTGTGTGAAGCGCATGCAAAGCACGCTGATATTTAACAGACACATGGAGGGTGCCATTAACTGATTAAGGACCGGCTCACACCGATATACGTTGGTAGAATAGCATGGCTGGGCAAAGTCACATATATTTACGTCACTTTAAATTTCCTGCCGTTCAGGTGCGCAGCCGGCGGCGTGCTCCGTGACCGTACCCGTGGGTCCCGTGGACTTGATGACCCGTGATCGGGTCACAGAGCTGCAGAACAGGGAGAGGCCAGTGTAAAGGCATCTCCCCATTCTACCTCGTGACACTGACACTGATCGTCTGCTCCCTCTCATCGGGAGCAGCGATCAGTGACATGATCACTTGTAGCCATGCTCCCTAACAGTTAGAATCGCCTCCTAGGACACACTTAACCCTTTGATCGCCCTCTAGTGTTAACCCCTTCCCTGTCAGTCACATTTATACAGTAATCAGTGCATTTTTATAGCACTGATCGCTGTAGAAATGTGAATGGTCCCAAAATAGCTGCAAAAGTGTCCGATATGTCCGCCATGTTACAGTCATGAAAAAAAATCGCTGATCGCCTATTAATAAAAAAAATATTAATAAAAATGCTGTTAAACTATCCCCTATTTTGTAGACACTATAACTTTTGCGCAAACCAATTTTTTTTTTTTTTAATTATGTAGAAGATTATGTATCGGCCTAAACTGAGGAAAAAAAAATTTTTTATATATTTTTTTGGAGATATTTATTATAGCAAAAAGTGAAAACTATTTTTTTTCAAAATGGTCGCTCTATTTACAACCCTTTTAAGTGACTATGAATGCTACCTTTGGTACGCCAAGTGTGCCAACTTTTTTACATTTTAAAGGTTGGGAGCTATTCTTGACAACTTCTGCAGCAGCTGCCATCCTGAGAAAGCGCAGAGCCTTGGAGACCACAGGAAACTAGCAGGGTTGAGTTTCTTATGAACAATGGCAGTGAAGTAGGGAAAATATATATTGATTGCAGAGTACCCAGATGTTTATAATCCATGGAGGCATAGCTGTCAGGATGACAAATTTTGGTTTTCCATTTCTATTGTTAATGCTGACAATAAAACCACAAATAATGTGTTGGAAAAAGCCAGCCATGTAAATTATGGGTCACTAGACAAAGCTGTAATTTGCTTGGCCATTTGCATCAGCTGTCAATCATCCTGCTCACTATAAATAAGTGCAGAGATTCATACGTCTGCAGCATTGCGCTTACCTAGAAACTTTTCAGTGATGGATGTTTTAGAAGAATAGGCAAAGTGAGCCTGTGATTTCTTCTGACCAATTATATTAGTCACAGAAGGGCATGTTGGATTTTATTATGTAAATTATGCTTGTGATTGGCTGGATTTAAAGTACCGTATATACTCGAGTATAAGCCAAGTTTTTCAGCACATTTTTTGTGTGCTGAAAATGCCCCCCTCGCAGTGCTTTAAGTGGGCCGGAACGCGGCGGTACTCAGTACCGCCACTTCCAAAAATGGCCCTGGAGAGTACCAGCACCTCTCTGTGCGGCCAGTACGTGGGTTTCCCGTACCGGAACGCACTGGCGTAGCGGGGGGTGGATGGATGTCCGGACACCCATCCATCTCGGAGCCTTATATTATAACCTGCTGGGACTTGTAGTTCTCCATCTTCTCCTGGGGCTCAGGTGCATGCAATCCACACCCATCCACCTCAGAGCCTTATTGTATGTATAACCTGCTGGGACTTGTAGTTCTCCAATCTCCATGAGCCCCAGGAGAAGATGGAGAACTACAAGTCCCAGCAGTCTTACTAAAATGACAGGCTCTGAGGTGGATAGATGTCTGGACAGTGACAATTGGTGGCACAGTGGTGACAATTGGTGGCACAGTGGTGACGATTGATGGCACAGTGGTGACAAGTGGCATGGTACAGTGACTGCATTTGATGGCATGGCACAGTGGTTGCGTTTGTTGGCATGGCACAGTGGTGACAATTGATGGCACAGTGGCTGCATTTGATGGCATGGCACAGTGGTTGCGTTTGGCATGGCACAGTGGTGACAATTGATGACACAGTGGTTGCGTTTGTTGGCATGGCACAGTGGTGACAATTGATGGTACAGTGGCTGCATTTGATGGCATGACACAGTGGCTGCGTTTGATGGCATGGCACAGTGGTGACAATTGATGGCACAGTGGCTGCATTTGATGGCATGACACAGTGGCTGCGTTTGATGGCATGGCACAGTGGTGCCTAATAGAGTGTCGGCACCTCTTTTGGCCCACTTAAAGCACTGCCCCCTCGGCTTATACTCGAGTCACCTTTTTGCGTTTGATCTCCCAGAATTTGGGGACCCGTTATCGGCCGACCATAGGTCCCCTGGACCCTGAACTTAGCACACATGTAGCCGCACTCTTCAAGTGTGCAAAATGTGTTGGCCGGGGTGCACCAATTTTTCAAAGCCGGGCACCCCTTCCATAGAATCCTATGTTAAACTGTAATTTCTCTGGTAATATGGGGACCCAGTACCGGCCGGTCGTAAGTCCCCTGGACCCAGAACTTGGCACACATGTAGCCCCATGTCTCTTCCACAAGTGTGCAATGTTTGTTGTCTGGAGGACCTACGGCTGAGGAGCACCGATTTTTTATTTATTTTTTCAAATCCGGGCACCTCTTATATAGACTCCCATGTTAAACGGCAGTCGAGGCATGGACACAGTGAGGCATGCAGATGGACACCCCAGGCTTATACTCGAGTCAATACGTTTTCCCAAGTTTTTGTGGTAAAATTAGGAGCCTCGGCTTATATTCGGGTTGGCTTATACTCAAATATATATGGTACTATTAAAGCCATTGTAATTTGTCACTAGTAATCTTTGTTTATTTTTAGGATATGTACAGTTGCTGATAAATGTATGCATACTGGCTGGTACATATTCCAATTTAGGAAAGAAAAATTCTTGAGGGTGCATAACAAGTCACACAATCTATATTACATATCATTTTGTGCGAATAGAGTAAAAACAAATGTTATTTCCTGTGCTGGTCAATTTAAACTATCAGACTTGGCCACTAGATGGCGATATGTATATTAGTAATTTCCTTGATACTTCCCTCCATCTGGTGGCCAAACACGATATTTTACATTTTAAATCAATGAAAAACCTTTGACCAGCACAGGAAATAGGCAAACGTCATTTGTTTGTGCCTCATTCATACAGAACAAATGCACATGCAGTTTCACTGGATGAATTTGTATGCTAATATATTTTTTATAAATACACTAAGGCCGCGTACACACGATCAGATCGGTCTGATGAAACTGGCCTGAAGACCAGTTTCATCGGACCAAATTGATCATGTGTAAGGCCCATCGGACCATTGTCCATCGGACCAAAGTTTTAAAACTTGCTTTAAAATCTGTCCGTCGGACCAAAACGATGGTTAGTACACAAAAGCATGGGAACAAAAACCTGCGCATGCTCAGAATCAAGTCGACGCATGCTTGGAAGCATTGAACTTCGTTTTTTCAGCACATTGTTGTGTTCTACGTCACCGCATTCTGGCCCGATGGGATTTTGGACTGATGGTGTGTACACACATCAGACCATCAGACCACTTCAGCGGTGGTCCGATGAAAACGGTCCGTCGGACCAGTCTCATCGGTTTGGTCTGATCGTGTGTACGTGGCCTAAGTGTGTAAATGACAAGTTTTGTTCAGAACCCATAGAAGCTTTATTAACCACCTCAATACAGGGCACTTTCACCCCCTTTCTACCCAAGCCATTTTTTGCGATACATCACTGCGTCACTTTAACTGACAATTGCACGGTCGTTACGATGTTGTACCCAAACAAAACGGAAATTTTTTTCCCCCCACAAATGGAGTTTTCTTTTGGTGGTATTTGATCACCTCTGCCTGTTTTTTTTTTTTCTTGCACTATAAACAAAACAAGAGTGACAAGTTTGCCTGTAAAGTCGCGTGTCTGTAGCATATATAGAACATGCTGTAGCAAAAATAAAAATAAAATAAAAAAAGTCAAATCACATTTAAAATTACTTGTGATTTCAATTGCCAGCCACCGGCTATTGAAAATTCCGGTCTGGTATGAATTTTAAGGCTTACTCCACACCAACAAAAACAACAAAGAATGGTGTCCTCAAAATCCATACAAGACCCTTATCTGGGCATGCAGCCCTCCTGAACCAGACCACATGCCCTCAACATGGAGGGGGGTGGTGCTTTGGGGCAGGGGGGGCTCCTGGTTGTGGGGGTCTGTGGGCAGTGAGCTTATTGGAGTCTGGAAACCCCCTTTAACCACTTAAGGACCGCCTACTGCACATTTACGTCGGCAGAATGGCACGGCTGGGCACATCAACGTATATATACGTTGGTTTTAGTACCCAGCCGTGGGTCGCGGGCGCCCCCCCGCGACCCGGTCCGAAGCTCCAGGACCGGGACCGCGGGATTCGCGGACCCGATCGCCGCTGCAGTGCGGCGATCCGTCCCTGGAGCGGAAGAACGGGGAGAGCCGTGTGTACACACGGCTTCCCCGTGCTTCTCTGTGGCCGGAGCATCGATCGCGTCATCCCTGTAATAGGGGGACGCGATCGATGACGTCACACCTACAGCCACACCCCCCTACAGTTGTAAACACACTCATTAGGGCACACATTCCCTACAGCGCCACCTGTGGTTAACTCCCAAACTGCAACTGTCATTTCCACAGTAAACAATGCAATTTAAATGCATTTTTTGCTGTGAAAATGACAATTGTCCCAAAAATGTGTCAAAATTGTCAGAAGTGTCCGCCATATTGTCGCAGTCACGAAAAAAATCGATGATCGCCGCTATTAGTAGTAAAAAAAAAATAATTAATAAAAATGCAATAAAACTATCCCTTATTTTGTAAACGCTATAAATTTTGCGAAAACCAACCGATAAACGCTTATTGCGATTTTTTTTAAGAATACGTATCGGCCTAAACTGAGGAAAAAAAATGTTTTTTTATATATTTTTGGGGGATATTTATTATAGCAAAAAGTAAAAAATATTGCATTTTTTTTTAAATTGTCGCTCTATTTTTGTTTATAGCGCAAAAAATAAAAACCGCAGAGGTGATCAAATACCACCAAAAGAAAGCTCTATTTGTGGGAACAAAAAGGACGCAAATTTTGTTTGGGAGCCACGTCGCACGACCGCGCAATTGTCTGTTAAAGCGACGCAGTGCCGAATCGCAAAAACCCCTTGGGTCATTTGCCAGCGTATTGGTCCGGGTCTTAAGTGGTTAACAAAGGAGCCCCCAGATCCCTGCCCCCCCCTATGTGAATGAGTATCGGGTACATACCACTACCTATTCACCAAAAGGGTGTCGAAAGGTAAAAAAAACACAGTTTTTGACAATTCCTTAATTAAAAACTAAAAAAAAGTGCCCTCTGATGTATTCCACCGTAAGTCATGCCGCACCTGAAAAATAAAATAAATGAAAAATGCTCTCGCCGGCATTAAAACTGGCTGCCTACTGCAGGCTAAGCTGTTTGACAGTTCTTATATATAAATAAGGGGGAGGTGCCACCAGGTGACATAGCCAGTTGTCTCCACCCCTTACCCCTTACGTTTCATAATTTTTCAGGTGCGGTGTGAGTTACATTGGGGGACACTTGGTTTTTTACTTTTTTTTTTAAATTAAAAAAATGTGTTTTTTTTACTTTTTTTGGTGAATGGGTAGGGGTGGTATGTACCTAATACTCATTCACATAGGGGGGTGGGATCTGGGGGCCCCCTTGTTAAAGGAAGCTTCTGGATTCCAATAAGCCCCCTGCCCGCAGACTCCCACACTTTTCCGCCACAGTTGTGGGGATGAGACCCTTGTCCCCATCAACATGGGGACAAGGTTCTTTGGGTTGTGTGCTCCAAAGCACCCACCCCCACATGTTGAGGGCATGTGATCTGTTTCAGGAGGGGGGGGCTCTCACTCGTCCCCCCCCCCCTTTTCCTGACCCGGACAAGAGTCTGGTATGGATTTTTTTTGGGGGGGGGGGGCAACGCCATATTTATTTTATTTATTTTTAATTCCGCTGTTTTTTCTAAATTATATTTCAATAGCCAGGGGGTCCGGTAATTTTATATATTTTTTTTAATTAATATCTCATCGGTTGTTGAGGACACCGCGGCCAGCTTTCCGGCCCCGATCCTTAACAACCAGCTTATTATGTGCCCTGATTGGGCAAAGCTTTGCCCAATCAGGATTCAAAATGCCCAATTAAGGGAATTGCCTGTTGACAGACTGTTGTCCTAAATTCTTACCACTAGTACGCTCCTTTGTCCAATTCTCAAGCAACAAATGTTGGATGACAGGCTGGTAAATTTTCGGGGGACAACGGCTCCACAGCTGATTATCGTATGGTTAGTACAAAAGTCCGTCACACAAAAGTGGAAAGTACAAACATGCATGCTCGGAATCAATGCTAACCAAACATGAAATTAGCAGAAGGGGCCCAAAGGCTGGTGCTCAAGAGCTGAAATTCCTTGTAGTACGCCACTATGTTCGTGTTTGGGGCACGACAATTGTGTACCGTTCATATGCAAAACAAGATCCTGGCACACGCCCTTTTGACAAAAATCAGACGCTCGGTTGATTGTACCGTGTGTACCAGGTATTTCCGTCTGGAAAACTGCGGGAAAAAAGAGAGCTGGTTCTCTTTTTTTTCCCCAGCAGTTTTCCTGGCGGAAAAACTGCGATCGAGCATACACATGGCCGGTATTCCCGGCTAAAAAGCTTTTGTATTTTTGCTCCACACAATGCTGGTTAAAGGGTTAGGCCGTGTACACACGACCGGTTAACTCGGCAGAATTCAGCAAAAAACTTGATGGGAGACGTATTCTGCCAAGGAAACCGGTCGTGTGTACACTTTTCACAGAGAAACCCGTCGAGGAACTCGTCAAACCAAAAAGAGAGCATGTTCTCCAATTCCTCGATGGGCAATGGGAAAATTTGGCTCGACGAGTTTTTTGACTGCCGAACAAGGAACACGACGAGTAAAACGATGTGTTTCGCCCGACGAGTTTCTCGGTCGTGTGTACGCGGCCTTACTATAGGAAAAGAAAAAAAATATCTTTAAAATAACAAACATGTTATACTTCCCTCCACTGTGAAGATCATTTTGCACAGAGTGGTCCCGATCTACGTCTTCTGGGGTCCCTTGGTGGCTGTCTCTGGTCCTCCCCGCAAGAACTCACCACAGTCATGCGAGAGAGCTTGCATGGTGATGAGTCCTTACGGACGCGCTACCGGGATACAGCGAGGGGCCATAGCCGCTCACTGTATCACTCGACCCCGCCCCTCAATGGCTGCGCTGCTTTCAATCCATCTGCTCTAGCCAATCAACGGCCAGGCTGAGCGGCGAAGAGGATCTCGGGACCGAGCGTTGGACTTTCGAGGGGTCAGGTAAGTAAAACGGGGGCCCGGGGTGGGGGGGGGGTGGGGGCGGCATCATCAGATGTTTTTTCACCTTAATGCATAGATTGCATTAAGGTGAAATTTATTTTCTCTTTACAACTCCTTTAAGTCATATTTACTTCAAAAGAAGGGGAAACTTGTTTTAGTAAGCTAGTTATTGTTACTCAGTGATGTGCACCATTTACTTCTGCTGCTTGAACAGGAGCAGCTGTATATGGAACATGGGAACATCGGGAGAATTCAGTAGAGAGACAGAGGGATAGTGTTGAGGCTATACCATGGAAGCAGTAAAGCAAGGAATTGGCATTCAGAGACTATTACCATAATGGGTTGCTTCCTGAGAGAATGCATGATTTCCTGTCCCCAAGTGTCCTGGGACTGCAGAGCCAGTATGACAGCATGCTGAAGCCATACTAACTAGGAGTAATGAATTAAGAGCTGGTATGGCCTCATGCTGAAACCATATTAATTTGCAACAACATTAAACACGTATACGTATCATATTCCTTGCTTAGCGGAGGGCTCTGTCTAAAGCAGGGGTAGGCAACCTGGGGGCCCTCTAGCTGTTGTGGAACTACATTTCCCATGATGTATTGCAAAGCTAGCAGTTACAATTACTCCCAGAGGCAAGATGGGCCCCAGGTTGCCTACCTCTGGTTTAAAAAAAGACTTTAGAAACTAAGGTAATTTTTCTGAATTACGGCAAAAGAAATACATACAGAGCTCTGATAATGGATGCCTTCTGACTGTGTACTATGAGACAACATCCCTACCCATGACACAGCTGTGTTTTATAGTTTATATAGGGACAAGCCACGCAGACACACCTACAGAGGTGGTTCTGGCCAGCTGAGTAGATTGCTTTAAGAAAGGCCTGGATTCTTTCCTAAATGTACATAATATTACTGCGTACTGACATTTATAGGTAAAGTTGATGCAGGGAAAATCCAATTGACTCTCAGAGAATCGGGAAGGAATTTTTTCCCCTGCTGTAGCAAATTGGATCATGCTCTGCTGGGGGTTTTTTCGCCTTCCTCTGGATCAACTGTGGGTATAGGATTGGGTATATGGGATTGTATGATATTATTTATTTATTTTTTATGGTTGAACTGGATGGACTTCTGTCTTTTTACAACCTAATTATGTAACATAGTTAAATAATTAGGTTGAAAAAAGACAAGTCCATCTAGTTCAACCAAATTTAAAAATTAAATAGAAATTAAATAGAAAACCTCCATATACAGAATCCCATACCCACATCTGATCCAGAGGAAGGCAAAACCTAAGCTATAAAACAGGGTGCATATTAGCTGCAATGGGTGGGGGGGGGTGTCCTTTCTGATCCCCCGGGAGGTAATCACATATTCTCTGGATCACCAATCTTTGGTGTTATTATCTATACATGTTAATATCAAGTTATAGTTCATATAATTAGGAATTCATCCAGCTCTTTAATACAGTTCACTGAGCCAGAACTAATTATTGAGGGAGACTCTTCCATGTTTTTACAGCTCTTATTCTGAAGAAGCCAACACAAAGAGAACATACAAGGGTTGATTTACCAAAGGCAAATAGGCTGTTCAGTTTGCACAGGAATCCTCCCTTAGTTTAGTGAATGTGGTGAAGCTCTGCTGACTGCCATAATCCAATCATGTACTAGCAAAGCAATTTTTATTTTTCGTTCAATAGCTTTTTATTTTTCAAATTCAAATGTAGACGGAATCCAATAACAGCATGACAAAAGGCTGGATCTACTACATCATAAGCATGTGACAAACAAAGCATAGTGTCAGCACCAAGGCCTCATTTGGTGTTTCAAAGTCCAACTGTGGGCTGAGTAATGGTATATTACGAGCTAACCCCTGTCTAGTAGGGAAGGTGTGAACTAAGGGTTCTGTCGTTCAGGGGAGTCCCCTCCCTGGCACCCCTAATGGGATCATTCTGTGCCCCGGTCAGCCCCCCCCCCTTCACCACGCCCCCCTCCTATAAGATTACTAGCAAGGAAATTAGTGAATCCCAAGTTGACTCCAGTGTGCTACTAGCTCGTAATGACAGATTCAACCAGGCCTATAGTGTTGCCGAATTTACTTCATAACAAACAAAGCATTAGCCTTAAGTCCTATCAACTGCAATTTTTATTTTTTATTTGCATGTGATTGCATATTCTTTGCAAGAAAAAATTCCCTTGCAAAGTTAAAATTCGCTTGCTTAGTGAACAGCCTATTTGTGTTTAACAAACCAACACAACATACTTCATACAGATTAGTGCAAATCAAGATGAGGACCAGTTCAGTTTAGCAAAGCAAGAATTTTAACCAATTGGCCACCATGCTGCCAAAATAATATTAAACATTAATTATAAAAACCTCCGTTGATTTTTCCAAAGGTTTGTGTCTTCTTTGTGTTAAGCTGACCGTGCCTTTTAGACAGTAAGGTCTATGCTAAGAAGCAACGGCATGTCCTGTACAAGTTTTGGCAATACAATGCATTGCAAATTTACAGGTTAAGCACAGTTTGTGTGAGGAACAGACACATTTATACGTGCTTTCCACATGTAAACACAAAGGCCCCCCCCTTTTTTTTTATAAATCCAGATTAGGAAGGTCAACGTTCTTCGACAACTGTCTTTCCTCTAGCCTTCCTCGGATAGTTCATCAGAAGTATATCCTTCCCATCCCTGCTTCTGATTTCTGTCACCAGGTGCTCAGGCTAGGAACAGGATGAGCTGCCCATTTATGGCTTCCACCCCACTGATGTAGGGGGAAACTTTAGAGCCACACAACATTGTAAAACTGGAAAAGTGGGAAAATATTGTGCAAACTGTGAAAAATATGTAATTACAATGAGAGAAGGTAACTAAAAGCTGCTACATAGGAATATGACAAGTATTCAAATAGAAAGGTAGATGGAATGTAGCACTAAACCTTATGTAAAGTGAAAGTACACACAGAAAAGGATTAACATTCTAATAAACATTCAGTGAGAAATGAGTATAAAAGTCCAATATGGTCAAATGGGTAAAAACAAAACTAGTCCAATAACCCAAATCAAATTCGGAAAAGAAAAACAACGTGTAAGTCCACATTGATGAGGTGATGCTCTTCAAATGGATGGATGTAAAAAGGCTGATAAGCAGGGCATCCAAGGTGATAGTGAATCTTCTCTAGAATGTTAAGAATAAATACTCTTACCAAGACTGGTGGACCCTTATGTCAGCGACAGCGAGTCATGTAAGCATGGAAAGCCAGATCGTTGAATCACCCAGACGATGGAAAGGACCCAGGATCTCCGATGGAAACTCCAAAGAACCTTGTGGCACTCGACCGAACTGGAAGGGCAGACGTCTGGATTGGATCACCACACTAACTCTTATCCCAACACAGTATGTGGATAAAAAAGGGGGCTCCAATAGTGTAGGTCAAAAACAGATGGAATAACAGTGATCACATTAAATAAAACAATGTGGGGAGCAATGAACCTCGCCCTACGTGTTACGTCCTCTTAAGACATCTACAGGGGCATCACTGACATAAGGGTCCATCAGTCTTGGTAAGAGTATTCATTTTTAACATTCTAGAGAAGATTCACTATCACCTTGGATGCCCTGCTTATCGGCCTTTTTACATCCATCCATTTGAGGAGCATTACCTCATTGTTGTGGACTTACACTTTTTTTTTCTTTTCAGGATTTTATTTGGGTTATTGGACTAGTTTTGTTTTCACCCATTTCACCATGTTGGACTTTTAAATTAATTTCTCACCGAATGTTTATTAGAATGTTCATCCTTTTCTGTGTGTACATCCAACATTGTAAAACTGATGAAAACATGGTCCTTGACAAAAGTGATTGGAACAGAATTCCTACTGTAATCACATTTTGAAGGTTATGGTTTCCCCAGTCTAGGTTCCCTCTAGTGTATTTACATTATCCATCATGACTGATCCGTTTCCAATAATATGGGTTAGAGATGTTCCCTCCCATAAAGTGGCAGAATATCAACAAATTAGGCACAAGGAACCCTTTCAATATAGGAGATATTGGTTACTGTACTAGTTGGTAAAGGTACATTATTTGTCAATTGATATGGATGGACGCACACTCCATGATATCTGTAGACAACATGGCCATCTGATCATGGACCACAACTCAAACATCTAGGCTTGATTTTCATGACCTATTATTATTATTATTATTATTATAATAATACAGGATTTATATAACGCCAACAGTTTTATGCAGTGCTTTACAACTTGAGGGTAGACAGTACAATTACAATACACTTTAATACAGTAGTAATCAGAGGTCCCTGCTCCTTAGAGCTTACAATCTAAGAGGGCAGGTCAAGAAATACAAGAGGTAATAACTGTGGGGGATATGCTGATGGAGAAGATAAATGGACTGTTATTAGGTGGGGCCAGATAGGCTTCTCTGAAGAAATTAGTTTTCAGGGATCGGCTGAAAGTACCGTATTTATCGGCATATACCACGCACAGGCATATAACGTGCACCTTCATTTTAAAAGGGAACTTTCAGTATTTTTTTTTTTTTTTTACATAAAGAACTTTGAAGCAAAATAAGGGTTAGTGCCATCAATGCAGCCTGATCAATGTCCATTTGCAGCCTCAAATTTGCCTATCAATGCAGCTTGATCAGTGCCCATCTGCAGCCTCACAATTGCCCATCAATGCAGCTTGATCAATGCCCATCTGCAGCCTCAAAATTGCCCATCAATGCCCATCTGCAGCCTCCCTATTGCCATGAATTCAGCTAGATCAATGCACATTTGCAGCTTCAAAATTGCCCATTAATGCAGCCTGATCAATGCCCATCTGCAGTCTCACCATTGTTCATAAATACAGCTCAATTCCCATCTGTAGTCTCACAATTGCCAATGAATGCAGCTTGAGTAATGCCCATCTGCAGCCTTCCCATTGCCATGAATGCAGCCTGATCAATGCCCATCTCAGGGAGGGGGGCAGGATGACCGCTGTCAGATTACATACAGCAAGAATCTCCTGTTTACTCAGCGACCTCTTTAATACAAAGTCCTGCATCCTGGACAGCCTGATAGACAGAACATTGGTCCAATGCCGGCCCAGGAGACTGGACTTCCTATTACAGAGGCTGCTGAGTAAACAGGATATTCTGTCTGTATGTAATCTGACGGCACTCGTCTAGCCCCCCTCCCCGTTTTCTCCGAGGCAGCCCAAATTGCAGTATCGGCGTATAACATGCACACCCTATTTGCAACCGTTTTGCAGGGTGAAAAAGAGTGTTATACGCCGATAAATACAGTAAATAAAGTAGAAAATCGGACAGATTGGAGTAGAGCATTCCAGAGGATCAGAGAGGCTCTGGAGAAGTCCAGAAGCGCGCATGGGAGGAGGTGACGAGGGAGTTTGAGAGCAGGAGGTCTTGGGAGGAGCGAAGAGAACGATTTAGGTTAGTATTTTGAGGCTAGGTTTGTGATGTAGCCATTTTGTGATGGACCTATTACTACTATTCACCCAAAATAAGAGGAGCTCTAGGGAGTTATGTATTAAACATAAACATGCTGACAACAACAAGCAAATATGAGTGAGCATTCTTATGCCATGGCCATGAAGAACTACTCAAAGACCTCGGTTGGTCTTTGGATACCTACGCATTTCTTAAACATTGAGGGCAGAAGCCTTGATGATCTTTTGCAGAGCAGCTGATATTACCTCATTCTTTTTGTTTTATAGTGTTACTGTAGATGAAATCTTGTTTTTGTTTTTATTTTCTTGTGATTTACATGCAGTCAATTTGAGAGGTCAGACCCTGTGAAATAAGACAGATGAGTTCACTCTGCTATTGATTAATCATCACTAATTAATGTGGCACAAGGTCTGGATTTTGATAGCAGAATATTGTAACCTTACCGCAGACTGGAGCAAACACTTTGGATTTTCCTCCAGGGCTCTGTAACTGCTCTGCTAATAAAGAGAAAAATCTTTGATTTGCATTAACGAATGGGACTAATTGTTGTCTTGTTAATTGGCTTCAGGGACTGAGTATTATCTTAATTACAAGGCTCAATTATCCTAATAGCTGCAATGCCAGACAATTGAACATTTGGGCATGTTGAGCTGTTATTTTTATCAGGGCCAGTGTTAACAGAATTCATTAATTAGCAGGATAAATTATGGGCATTTTGTTTACTCATTAAACAGCGCCTTTAGATTGTTAGTTTCGCAGGTTAGTCGGGGGCTCAGTTACACAGTTCATTTAAAAGTGCATCGAAATATTTGCAGGGATATTAGGCATAGTTAATTAAAAAGTAGCTTGCTTATTTTCTCACATGACATCATTTCACACATGGAGACACAGAGCTCAGTGACACCGACAATGAATGACAGCCGGGAATGTAACTGACTCAACTCAAGTGTGACTGATGCTTCTCTTACCGTATATTCTAAGTTAGTAATTTATATCTGTCCATGCAGTCCTTGGCAACCAAATTAGATTTTGGGGCTCTTAATTGCTGGCCCTAACTCCTCTGATGTGTAACACATATTCTTTCCAAATTCACTTATAAGGGAGAAGTAAGAGAATTGCTCTAGTTTTATTTGAGTAACCTGCTCCTAATTTGGGACCTTCTGTGTGGCAAATACATTATTACCGAGACCAATCACACTGGGGCGCTCTGCTAGCTACTTCTCTTGGCTCCGAAACTGAGGTCTCCAAGGCAGCATCATATATATAATTTTAATGCATTAATGTTTTACTTGGAGCGTTTCCGTAATCAACATAATGTGATTCAGAACAGCAGGGAAGTACCGTAATTATTGGCGTATACTGCGCACTTTTCTCCCCTTAAAATAAGGGGAAAATCGTGGGTGCGCGATATATACCAATAGCCGCTTCCCGCGCTCAGTTTGAACTGTGCCGCCAACATATACCGAGTGCAGTACACTCGGGTACATTCGGCCAGGCTCGGCTTCGCTCGTGCTCACGCATAAACGTCACAGAGCGTGAGCACGAGCGAAGCCGAGCCTGGCCGATTGTACCCGAGTGTACTGCACTCAGTATATGTCGGCGGAGGCGTTCAAACTGAGCGCGGGACGCAGGGATTCGACTCGCTGGAGCACTGGAGAAGCCGGGAGGACACCACAGAAGCCGAAGACGGATGCAAGACACCAAAATGGTAAGTACTAAAAGTACTAAAAAATTTTTTTACAGGTCCACATCAGGGGTGCGCGCTATACGCCGGAGAGTGCAATACCCCGATAAATACGTTAACTTTAGTTAAACAAATCAAAGAAATTCCAAATAATTTTGAGCCGTTTATAATGCCGCATACACACGACCATTTCCGGGTTGTAAAACATTTTTTTTATTTTTTTTTATGTCCTTAAAAACGATCGTGTGTGGGCTCCAGAGCATTTTTCAGGATGTAAAAAATGGCCATTAAAAATTTCGAACATGCTCTAATTTTTCATGTCGTTTTTAGCGTTGTCGGTTTTTACGTCATAAAAAAAATGGTCGTGTGTGGGCTTTAACGACGTGAAAAAAACATGCATGCTCAGAAGCAAGTTATGAGACTGGAGCGCTCGTTCTGGTAAAACTAGCGTTCGTAATGCAGTAAGCACATTCATCACGCTGTAACAGACTGAAAGCGCGAATCGTCTTTTACTAACACAAAATCAGCAAAAGCAGTTCAAAGGGTGGCGCCATCCGCATGGAACCTCCCCTTTATAGTGCCGTCGTACGTGTTGTACTTCACCACGCTTTGCTAGAGCATTTTTTTTCACGATCGTGTGTAGGCAAGGCCGTTTTAATGATCGGGTTTAATGTCGTTTTTTCTAGACCCTTAAAAACGTAATTTTTTTACAACCCGAAAAACGGTCGTGTGTACGCGACATAAGGGTCAAATAAAAATTGGTTCAGTCTGCCCTTTTCTCATTAGTCCTCTTTAAATTGGGGTCTCTGTGGTCTCTTTAACCACTTAAGACCCGGACCTATATGCAGGTAAAAGACCTGGTTAGTTTTTGCGATTCAGCACTGTGTCGCTTTAACTGACAATTGCGCGGTTGTGTGACGTGGCTCCCAAACAAAATTGCCGTCCTTTTTTCCCCACAAATAGAGCTTTCTTTTGGTGGTATTTGATCACCTCCTGCGGTTTTTATTTTTTGCGCTATAAATAAAAATAGATAGACAATTCTGAAAAAAATGCTATATTTTTTACTGTTTGCTATAATAAATATCCCCAAAAAAGACATATAAAAAAAAATGTTTTCCTCAGTTTAGGCGGATACGTATTCGCAATAAGCATTTATCGATTGGTTTACGCAAAATGTATTGCGTTTACAAAATAGGGGATAGTTTATGGCATTTTTATTAATCATTTTTTTTTACTACTTATGGCGGCAATCAGCGTTTTTTTTTTTTTCGTGACTGTGACATTATGACGGACACATCCGACACTTTTGACACATTTTTGGGACCATTGTCATTTTCATAGCGAAAAGTGCTATAAAAATGCACTGAATACTGTGAAAAGACAGTGAATGGGGTTAACCACTAGTGGGCGCTAAAGGGGTTAAGTGTGTCCTAGGGAGTGATTCTTACTGTAGGGGGTGTGGCTGGACATGTGACGTCACTGAACTTTGTTCCCTATGACAGGGAACAAATGATCAGTGACGAGCCAAAGAGAAGAACGGAAAAGGTTTGTTTACACACACCTCTCTCCGCTCTTCATGCTCCTGCACAGCTGGGTACTTAAAGGGCAATGTGCCTGTGCCCAGCTGTGCCATTCTGCCGACGTATTTCGGCGTTGGGGCGGTCCTCAAGTGGTTAAAGTGGAGACTGCACATCAGCTCTAGAATACAGTGAATCCTTGCACAGCAACCCCTCCCCCCGGGTAAATTCTTTGTAGCATCCTGGTAAACTATGCCATACTAAGGGTGTTTCAGCAGAGTTCATTCTTAATGCCGCTCTTAAAGTAAAACCATAGCCTCATTATTCATAACAAACAGTAAAATGAGCTCTAAATGCAAGCCACCACTGAACTCTGTGACTGCAAGCACTGTGGGGCAATTCATGCTCAAAGTTCGCAGCAGAAGCATTAAAGTTCGATTTGGCCACTCAGTTCACACCACACTTTATAGCGCCTATTTGCGTTTTACGTTAAAGATTTAAATACAGTAAAACCTTGGTTTGAGAGTAAATTGGTTAGAGAGCGTTTTGCAAGATAAGCCACCCCTCAGTGATCAGTGCCACCCCTCAGTGATCATCAGTGCCACCCCAGTGTCTGTCAGTGCCACCCCACAGTGCCAATCCATGCCCAGTGCCCACCTACCAGTGCCCACCTGTGCCACCTATCAGTGCCCACCTGTGCCGCCTATCAGTGCCCACCTGTGCCGCCTATCAGTGCCCACCTGTGCCGCCTATCAGTGCCCACCTGTGCCGCCTATGAGTGCCCACCTGTGCCGCCTATGAGTGCCCACCTGTGCCGCCTATGAGTGCCCACCTGTGCTGCCTATGAGTGCCCATCAGTGCCGCCCATGAGTGCCCATCAGTGCCGCCCATGAGTGCCCATCAGTGCCCAATACCAGCGCCGCCTATCAGTGCCCATCAGTGCTACCTAATCGGTGCCCATCAGAACTACCTCATCGGTGCCCATCAGTGCCACCTCATCGGTGCCCATCAGTGCCACCATATCAGTGCCCATAATTGAAAGAGAAAACATACTCATTTACAAAAAAATTAACAGAAAAAAATAAAAACTTTATTTTTTTTTCAAAATCTTCGCTCTATTTTTAGTTGTTGCACAAAAAAAAAAAAACGCAGAGGTGATCAAATACCACCAAAAGAAAGCTCTATTTGTGGGGAAAAAAGGACGCCAATTTTGTTTGGGTGCAGTGTAGCATGACCGCGCAATTGTCATTCAAATTGCGACAGTGCTGAAAGCTGAAAATTGGCTTGGGCGGGAAGGTGCGTAAGTGCCTGGTATGGAAGTGGTTAAAGGCACATCTATACTCTGGAGCTCCTGCTGGATTTTGCTTCTAATCCCCTTGTGGAGGCTTCTATTTGTGGATGGACATTTTATGGTTATACAACCTATCGCATTCCTATAATCTTTTTATATGGACTATAAAGAGAAGGACTTGTGCATAAATGGTTGTGGAACGAATCATCTGAGTTTCCATTATTTCTTATGGGGAAATTTGCTTTGATATAAAAGTGCTCTGGATTACAAGCATGTTTCTGGAACAAATTATGCTTGCAATCCAAGGTTTTACTGTACTGGAAACCTGCTGAGTGGGGAAAATAGAGTAAAGCCTTGTACACACGATCAGTCCATCCAATGAGAACGTTCTGATGGACCGTTGTCATCGGTTAACCGATGAAGCTGACTGATGGTCTGATGTGCCTACACACCATCGGTTAAAAAAACTATCGTGTTAGAACGCGGTGACGTAAAACACAACGACTTGCTGAAAAAAAGTTCAATGCTTCCAAGCATGCGTCGACTTGATTCTGAGCATGCGTGGATTTTTAACCGATGGTCGTGCCTACTAATGATCGGTTTTGACCTATCGGTTAGGAATCCTTCGGTTAAATTTAAAGCAAGTTTGCTTTTTAACTGATGGTTAAATAACCTATGGGGCCCACACACGATTGGTTTTGACTGATGAAAACGGTCCATCAGACCGCTATCCTCTGTTTAACCCATCATGTGTACAAGACCTTAGTTGATCTAGCGTAACCACTGGCGTTTTTACAGCCACTTTTCTGAGCGTTTTTTTACAGCTTAAAAACACCTGTCCATGTTTATTTAAAAAACAATTTTTTTTTTTTGGAGCTGGAGCTTTAAAAATGCAGCGGCCGCGTTTTTGAGCGTTTTTGCGCGTTTTTGAGCGTTTTTTAATGTCTGGCGTTTTTACAGCTATATTGCTGGAGCTTCAGAACGCACTGGTCCCGCGTTTTTTTTGCAGCTTAAAAACGTCGCAGCCATCTACAGCTCAGAAACTTCATGGTGGGCATGAGGCCATAGACTAACATGGACAGGCGTTTTTAAGCTGCAAAAAACGCTCAGAAAAGTGGCTGTAAATAGCCAGTGGAAATGAGCCCTAAGGATTAACTGCTCACATTGCTTAAAGGGGTGTTCCAGCCAAAATGTATGTTTATTAAAAGTCAGCAGCTACAAAAAGTGTAGCTGCTGGCTTTTAATAAACATACACTTACCTGCTCCAGCATTCCAGCGACGCGCCGGCCGGGGCTCCGCTCCTCTCCCCCCCTCCCCAGCCGGCGTCTTCATTCTAACTGTGGGTGCCCGGCGGTGACAGCTTTCAGCTTCACGGCCGGGCACCCACCCGATTGGACAGGCTATCGCCTATGACCTGTCATGTGTCCTAGGCAATAGCCTACAGGGAAGGGCTGCTGTAGGCGATTAAGCTTAATCGCCTAACCAGCCCCTCGGCGGAAGGAGGAAGTGGGACAGGAAGTCCCACTCCTCCTGAAGCCCCCACTCCCCCCCCCCCAAAAAAAATTACATGCCAAATGTGGCATGTAAGGGGGTGAGGAGTGGGATAAGCGGAAGTTCCATTTTTGGGTGGAACTCCGCTTTAAAGCAACAGGTGTCAGGCATCAGTGAAATCTTGTTTTAAACCTCATTGCCTTACTACTTTTTAAGAACATGTAACTATTTAAATATCCATAGCCTGACCTCAATTAAAATGTAAAGGGTAAGTGATCTTTGGTACAGGTTGTCAGCCCATCTGTAGAAATTCTTATCTGTGTCCTGAATTCTGCAAACGCTACTCTGCAGTGCTGCTGAAAGCTTAACTGCCTTGCTACAGAAAGTGACCCTGCCAGGTCCTCTACCACATTCGCAGCCAAGTTTTATATGAGGAGAGTAGTAGTTTGCAGAACCCCTCGAAGCTGCTATGAGTACAGTGTTTCATAATGAATGGGACCCTGGAGCACATGTGCAGGTCGAAAGAGACAAATCAGGAATGCTTTCAGATGCAGGGCTATGTGGTTTCAAGCAAGACCACACAGTGAAGATCTCTGGATTAAGTATTTCTCGAGGTGGCTACATGCAGAGGGTGGGGGCATGCCTTAAAGGAAAATTTGTACCAATGTTACAGATGTTAATCAGTGCTCAGGTATATATAAAAATAAGATCAAAAGGTACCAACATCCCAATAATAATAATTTGAAAATAAGATTTTGAATGGTACAGATGTTCTTGAACTACTTAACCGCTTGCCGACCATCGCACGATGATATACGTCGGCAGAATGGTACAGGCAGGCAGATGGATGTGTATATATATATATACGCCCCCTTTAAGAAGCGGCATTGTGGACACGCGCCCGCATGCTGCAAGCTCCGTGAATCCGACCGCGGGGATACCTGTGATCGTCTCGCGGTGAGGAAGAACAGGAAAATGCTGATGTAAACAAGCATTTCCCCAGTCTTCCTAGTAACAGGACACTGATCACAGCTTCCTGTAATCAGAAGCAGTGATCAGTGTCGTGTCACACATACCCCCAACAATTAGAAGCACTCCCTAGGACACACTTAACCCATTCAGCGCAACCTAGTGCCAGTGTAATTTTCACAGTAAACAGTGCTTTTTTATAGCACTGATCGCTGTAAAAATGACAATGGTCCCAAAAATGTGTCAAAAGATGGCCACCATTACTAGTAAAAATCATTCAAAATCCAAATGTTCATATCCAATCCGGGGCTGAAATCGGGGACAGTGTCCTCAACCCGGGTTTGTCCCCGGAAACGGGGATGTCTGGTCACCCTACTTTAGTACCACTTTAGAATGCATCTCTTGCTAAAAAGAAGTCAACTACAACCAAAAAAAAAGCATCTTTCAATGAACTATGAATGATTTGAGAAACCTTTCAAACTGATCTCAGATTCAAGTGGAATGCAACTGAAGCCAAGCATCCAAAAGCCCACTGCTACAAAGTCACCTCTATCCCCCTTAGTCTATCTAACGCAGTGTTTTTCAACTCCAGTCCTCAAGGCACACCAACAGGTCATGTTTTCAGGCTTTCCATTATTTTGCACAGGTGATTTGATCAGTTTCACTGCCTTAGTAATCACCACAGCCATTTCATCTGAGGGAAATCCTGAAAACTTGACCTGTTGGTGTGCCTTGAGGACTGGAGTTGAAAAACACTGGTCTAACGGACAAGATGGGTGCCAAAGCCCAAGGATCGAATCCCCCTCCACTTGGCATTCAAACTGTAGGAACCAAGCCACACGCCAGTGATGTTTCAAACATCCAAGTAATTTATTAGCAAGTAGATCAAGTGGACCACACTGCAAAGCTTTCCACCTCTGACCACACCTCCAAAAACTTTCACCCTCGACAGGGCTTAATCGTGGAGACATTGTCATTGATCTGCTTGCTGAATACATTTCCTGGATTTTGAAACCAAGCTAAATTTTCTGACTGACACAACACCTAAGGTCTTAAAAATAAATTCTTAAACTCCCCTAAAGCAGACTTTTGCCCAGACCATGGAAACGCTAGTATTTTCCCCATTGATAATTATATAATATATATATTGTACTTTGAAGGTGTACTGATCAAAAAGTAGTTTCCTCTTGGATCTATCCAGATGGCCCTTACATTGGAGTAGGCACTGCCATGTCATATTCCTGCTGTAAGAGCCTAGGGCAGGTGATGTCAATTACCACCCACTCTCGCTAGATCTCATGCTTGTGCCTTCGGTTCTACTTAAAGTGATTACATTTGTTTTGCCTAAATGGGCTGCTAACGGAAGCACTTACCTGTTCTTGCTGTTGATTTCTATAATCTTCCATATCTGAGCTTCTTCCTCTTACTGCTCCTGGCAATGCTGCCCCATTCCAGGTATATGTTTGCTTGCCAAGACCCATGAAGGCCTTTAGTATGTTCAGGCTTTAAAGGGGTTGTAAAGGATATTTTTTTTATGTATAACAAACATGTATTACTTGCCTCCACTGTGCAGCTCGTTTTGCACAGAGTGGCCCCAAACCTGGTCTTCTGGGGCCTTTCGGCGGCTGTCTCGGCACCTCCCCACAATAACTAACCCCCTTTATTGGAGCTCTCTCCCATGGGGGTTAGTTCTTGCAGGCACACTCCCGTGATACAGTGATCTATAGCCTCCGGCTGGATCACTTGGCCCCAGCCCCCCCCCCCCCCCCCCCCCCGTCTCGCCGCGTCATTGGATATGTTTGACAACAGCGTGAGTCAATGGCTTCACTGCTACCATTTTTTTTTTTACATTTGTTCATTTATGTGTGTATCAATACAGGTAGATCCCTTGAAACATGGCACAGGACCGAATTACCATGGTAATCCAAGCTTCTTTTTCTTGGTGGAAGTCATTCTGTACACATGCAGGATACACAGCAGTTACATGACACAGGTGGATAGCTCAAGATATATTGGAATAGACTACTGCAGAATGCTTTCCATCGCAGACAAAATAATTCATGTACTCTCATAGTGTGTTTATTCAGCTGTAATATGTAATGAGGTGTAATTTATATACTAATCAGTGTATGGTAACAGCAGGATGATTTCCATATTAATGCAATATTTTATTATCATTTCAGGCAGAATTTAGCCATCCATGTAGTCATTTTATGTGGAAGCCGAATGAACAGCCAGTTGAGCGCTGCTTAGTGGCTGTGGGCTCCAGTTACACATAGAAAGAAAACGCAAGTCTTCCTTTGTACAATGCAATTTCCTATCGCAGATTAGGCTTGGGCTACACAAGGTGACAATAATGCCGCATACACACGACCGTTTTTCATGTCATGGAAAAAACAAAGTTCTTCTCGACGTGATTCTTGTCAAGCCTGCCTTGCATTCACGCGATCGTGAAAAAAAAAATGCTCGAGCAAAGCGCGGTTACGTACAATACGTACAACGGCACTATAAAGGGGAAGTTTCATTAGAATGGCGCCACACTTTGGGCTGATTATGCAAAATTCCCTTCTCATAACTTACTCCTGAGCATGCGCTTTTTTTCCCCCGTCGTTGAAGCCTACACACGACTGTTTTTCACGCAGAGAAAAATGTTGACGTAAAAAGCAACGAGAAAAAGAGAAGGTTCTAAATTTTTAATGCCCATTTTGTCGTCGAGAAAAATGCTCTGGAGCCTACACACAATCGTTTTTAATGACCAATTTAAAAAATTGCATTTTTCTCGTCCTGAAAAACTATCGTAAGACTTTTTTTTTTAGAATGAAAGCAAACCCGTAGTAAAAGAATAACAGCAGGATCCGACAGCTGACATCACAAGTTGTCAACACATAACATTTTCTTCATTCATCCACCCAGTGCCACCTGGAACACCCTGTTTTTACACTTCTTGGTTATGGAAATCATTGATATTTCATGCCCTCATTTCGTAGAACAATGCCTAGGAATTAAGTGACCTGTCAGCAGGCTTAGGCATTGTCACTTGGGAGAAGGGGGGGTGGGGTTTGTTTTTTGTCAAATGCAGCATTAAGACTCAAGTGTCAAACTGTATATGCATTTTGGGGGGTCTCTGAATGGTGCTGATCTGATCTGCCTGCCCTCCAACACATTGCTTTTCCTGGGCCTGTGTATTTAGTCAAGAATGCCTGTAGATAATCGGGCTAATCCAATCTTACTATCTGTAAAGATGTATCTTAATCGTACAGTACAGGACACAGGCTTGATAGTCATAGACCCTGGGTTATAGGCTGGTTTGCGTCAAGTGATTGGACGCTGGCAAAGCTTTTGAGGAAACATGCCCTAGGTGTCCACTATTGATCTAACCCCAGTCAGAAAACATATTTATGAGGCCATGGGAAGTCAGTATGTATTCAAGGAATGGAAAGAAAAGATCACTTTTTTGTGAATATGATACATTTTTGTGATTTTCTTTTACAGTATATTTACATAGGGAGGCTCCAGGTTTTACAGTGCTTGAGCAGTGGTTGAGCTTTACTGCTCACAATGCAAATCCAAAGGTCAGCCATTCAGCTAAAACAGTGCCCTCGTTGTGTGGCTTATATCTTTACAAAGTAACCTGTTGGATTACTAATGGCGCCACTCAAAGTAGAGGTGAAAGCATATTCTTGTGTTCCTGAACATGGGGTGCAGGCTTGACCTGATATCGTTCCAGGGGGTTAGTAAATGTCTCAACCAGCCCAGGTGAATACATGATAAAGAGCGGCCTCGGCCTACATGTCTCCACCAAACCACACACGCTGATGGATTTCATCTCCATCCCCCAGGGGGGGGGGGCTTAATCATATGGTGGGAGGTGGGAAATGCATCAGTGTGTGTGGTTTGGTGGAGACATGTAGGCTAAGGCAACTCTTGATCATTTATTCACTTGGGCTGGTTGGGAGTAGTGACAATCCTTTTCTCTTTACATCTTGACACAGTAAATTGCACCAAGCAAGAGAATGTTCCCTAGGGTGGCCATTCTAAAAAATCTCTCTATAATACAACAAGGATATGGAAGCGCAAACTTGTAAAAATGTGCATCCCTTTTGGCCAAACGGGTGGTCCAGGCACAGTGCTGGGATAAGAAAAAGCGTCTACCCCAGCATCCATTTACCTAGTACCTATAACAAATGTTCTGTAATTTTCTCTTGAGGTCTGGGGCACATTTTAGAAAAAACGGCAAGCCAGTCACATTGAAGGGAGGGAATAGGTTTTTTATTTTTATTTTTTCCCCAAAAATGTTTTACCAAGTGTTTTTCTTTTAAACTGTATCCTGCAATTTAATTACACCAAAATTCTTATGCCCCATACACACGATCGGAAGTTCCGACAGCAAAAGTTTAATGTCAGCTTTTGAACGGATATTCCGACCGTGTGTAGGCTCCATCAGACTTTTGCTATTGGAATTTCCGCCAACAAAAGATTGAGAGCTGGTTCTCAAATTTTCTTTCGGGAAAGCTGATTGTCTGTAACAATTCCGACACGCAAAATTCAGATGCATGCTCGGAAACAATTCGACACATGCGCGGAAACATTGAACTTAATTTTCTCAGCTCGTTGTAGTGTTGTACATCACTCGTTCTTGACGGACGAAAGTTCAGGGAACTTTTGTGTGACCGTATGTATGCAAACCAAGCTTGAGCAAAATTTCGTCAGAAAAACCATCCAAGGTTTTTCCGACAGAAAATCTGATCGTGTGTACGGGGCATTAGAAATGACACAAATACATATGACATTTTCTTTAGTAATATAACACTGGTAATGTACTGCTGTCATTCATCTTTTCTGTACACACTCTGTGTATGTGTAAATTTACTCTAATGAACTGCAGTGGCACATAGTAATGATGACCCCTGATCAGTGATGAATAGGTAGAAGTTAAGCAAGAGCCAGTTAGCCATAACGCTTTATAGTGGATGACTGTCCTGGCATGAGTCGGTTGTGTTTCCTGATTATTGCTCCTAGCAGCTTTGGATATTGGATCGAAAGAGCAGAGCAATGAACTCTAAACGTTCTCGTCCAAATATTAGCAATTCAACTAGATTTTCAATCTGGAAAGGTTTGCTCTCGCATCAAATATGAAAATGTTATGCAAATCAGGATTTCAATGTCAATTGAATCGAACGCCACTAATTGTAAAATATATGTAGTTTTCAGCACTGAGTAGAAAATTGTCATTCTTAGGAGAGGCAATATTGAGTTTTGTCACCAGGGATGTGAAAAAGTTAGCCTGATGTCACATAAGTGTCAGAGTGAGTGCCATTGTTCTACAACCCCTGTAGTGAGGCACATTACAGCAAACGTGCTCCCTTTGTACCAGTGCAATAACCTCGTCTTAACTTGACCGTCCTTGCCTTCATGTTTCTTAGTCGTATTCCCCCTGAGCTTTTTGTTTTCCATCTGTCACTGTTTTTCTATAACTGGCCATGGTTTTGAAACTCCTTAGTCTTAGAGCCGGTTCACATAGGGGCAACACGACTTTGTGCGCAAATTTTTCAAGGCGACTTGGACACGACTTGAACGTGAACCACAGCGCGACTTGGGGCAACTTACAACGCCACTTGAAGTCGCCTCCAGGACAGGGGACTTTGCCAGTGGCTTATCATGAGGGGGAACTACACGCCAAATCTACACGCCAAGAGCATAACAGGCCCTTAGGTCTGGTATGGATTTTAAGTGGAACCCCCCACGCCAAAAAAACGGCGTGGGGGTTCCCTCAAAATCCATACCAGACCCTTATCCGAGCATGCAGCCTGGCCTGTCGGGAAAGGGGGTGGGGACGAGAGAGTGCCCCCCCCCTTCTGAACCGTACCTATCTTCTTCCAGCTCTTTTACTAGTGGTGGCCTGGTCTTCTCCGTCGTGTTCTTCCCTCTTCTCCCGCTCTCCGATGCCTTCTGCCGGGCTCCTCCGCTATCTTCTTCCAGCTCTTTTACTTGCGGCGGCTCAGTCTTCTGCGTCTTCTTCCCTTGACTTGACGATCTCCCCCGCTGTAATGCTGTGTGCAAAGCGATATATATAGGCATGGGGCGTGGTCACCGGGTGATGTCACCCGGTGACCCCGCTTCGTATGACGTCGCTCGTCCCCACCCCCTTTCCTGACCAGCCAGGCTGCGTGCTCGGATAAGGGTCTGGTATGGATTTTGCTGGAACCCCCACACAGTTTGTCAGTGTAGGGGGTCACCCTTCAAATCCATACCAGACCTAAGGGCCTGGTATGCTCTTGGAGGGGGAACCAATGCAGTTTTTTTATTTAAAATTTGGCGTGGAGTTCCCCCTTAGGATTCGCAACGCACAAGTTTGAATCCAGCCTCAAAGAATAATCAGCTTTGTGGGAGGGAGGGGTTTGTCGGTTCACACAGGGGACAGTGATCAGACTTCTGAGGCAACTTCCATTGAAATCAATGGGTACAAGTTGCCTAGAAGTTGCCTAGAAGTTGGATTGAAGTAGGATTGAAGTAGTACAGGAACCTTTTCTGAAGTCGGAGTGACTTCAGTAGTGCGTATTAAGATGGCTCTATTCACTTTCATTGATTTTCTCAACCACACGACTTGAGATGACTCGGGGCAACTTCAAGTCGGATCACAGGTCGCCCCTGTGTGAACCAGCTCTGAGAAAACTATTTTCTCTTCCTGTAAAGTCTCTTGCTTCAGTTAAGATGGTGATCCGACTTGTGACAGCCAGAATGACAGCCAGAATCCTTTCTTCTCTGAAAGTTTCTGTAAATCAGCCATAGAGTTTGTATTTGTTGCTATTTTCTCATTATATTGGTAGTCTGCAGAGATAATCATGCACTGCTATAAGTGTGTTTATAAGGTACCATTGTAGTTCCATTCCTAGATATGTCAGTAACTGCTGAAAATTGTACATAGATATACTGCCAAGACAAAGAGGCATGGTCTCTACGTACCACGTCTCTCTATGCACGGCAATCAAGGTTTATGCTTTTTTCACACTTTCTGTAACTAATAGCAATTCAGCTGTACAGACCTTTTAAAGATTTGCTCACACTTCACCTGCATTTGTAGAAGATGGTAAAAAACAAAACAAAAAAAAAAAAAAAAACGTTTGTATTAATGTGTTACTGATCTGCAAAATGTGGTTTAGAACAAGTTTACTAATTATGGTTTGAGATTGAAAAAATAATAGACTTTTAAGATACCTAGACAAGACTTGTAAAATTATTATAAAATCAATACAACTTTATTAATAATATTCTGTTAAAACATGTCCAAAGTCTATTGTATCCAAATACATCATACTAGCGTTGTGGAATAAAGCTCTCACTCAACGTGTTTCCCAGATGTAACCTCCGCTTCTTCAGGAGCACAGATATTTTTGTGACTGTAAGCTCAGCTGTAGCATATCCACTTAAAAGGAACCACAATGTTAGCACAGGGATACCAGTGGAAAGAAAACCTAAACACAAACGTTTGGCCACAGACTTATGTGGTTCTTGCTAGGTGAAGTGTAGGGGTTCCCTGGCAAGAATATTCCTCAACTTCATACGCCACTACATCTATGTTATTCATCATGCTTTGAGCAAGTAGAGAACTTAATTGCTTCTCCTCCTTTCATGGAAAAACCCTATCGTCAAGCGTCAAGTCTACATCCCTTGTATCCTCCAGGAATCAGATTATTAGGCTTGACTCATATGGAAGGGGTGCAGGGGGTAGGAAACCGTACAATGGTATTCCAACCTCTTTTAATCTTTATTTTTTTATAATCAAATTATATTTTATTTAGGGTTCAACATATAAACTCATTGTTATGCAATCTTATATTCAATGGTAAGAAAAATACAAGAGAGAGCTACATAAATACAAAATAGTCTTATATACTATTTACCAAAAGTTGACAAGCTTACCCCCCCACCCTAGAAAAAAAAACAACAAAAGTAAAATTCCCCCTCCCCGTCTGCTCCCTCCCTCCTCAGCGCCAGCCTTGGTTGTAATAAAATGTCATCTGCCCCACTACTTCCCGTTCTAGTAACCGCTTCTTCTACTCCAAATCCTATATTCCCCTACTTCTACTGTGACCCCCCTATGTGCCCGTGCTGAGAAAAAAAAAGGAAAAAACTCACCGGATACCCAGGGGTTTATTTATTACCCTTTCACATGTAGGAGGCCACTAATGGCCTTAGTACCACCCAACTCATTGTGTATTATATATATAAAAACATCTCCTTATGACGTAAATACATGTAATTATGGCCATATTCTCCCCAACTCTTATTGAGTTATAAAAAATAAAAAAAAAAACCCCCACAAGGGGTAGGGGTTAAAAAAAAACTAACAAAACGTGTAAGGGCCAAGCACAATCTCTGCCCACCTCCCACTCTACATGTGTCCACACTCCTTACCCTTTTAACCACCTATCTATCCTTCCCTCCCCTCAACACTACATAATGCGACCCACTCCCTCTCGCCTACATGGGGAGCAGGCATTTGTGCTCTAGAAGGTCAGGGCAGAGGAGAATTAGTGAGGGAGGAAAAAAAATTGAAAAAAGAGTCAATGTTCATAGTTCCAGATTTTAAACTTCTATGGCTATTACCACGGATACTTGGAGAGAGACCCTAATGGATATAATACACCTCATACCCTCCCATCCCATGTCACTCCCCTATTAACCCATCTCAGAGGTACATTGTATCCAACCCGCCCATATGTTCTCAAATTTCCCTTGTTGGCCCTTCACTACATAAATCCACCTTTCGGCTTCCATTATCAAGTTGACCTCTTTTTTTTTTCTAGTTTCTAGTCCACCAATGTATTCCAACCTCTTGGGTGTTGTCCACAAACCAATCATATACTGTACCCTTGCTGGCAATGATGTCCAACATCCCAAAGAGCAGAAAAAAAAAAAAACTCCTTATCTAAAAATAATCCACTACTACAGGGGTCTCCATACTTTTCAAGCAAAGAGCCAGTTTACGGTCTTTCAGGATTCAGGGGGGCCGGATTCTGACCAGTCGGGGTATAAAATTCTCCAGGGTCGAACATCAGTAAGAATAAACATGGCCCCAGTGTTGGTGGGCAGTAGGAAGAGGAATAGTGCTCCATCATTGCTATTAGTCTTATGCCGCGTACACACGGTCGTTTTTTGCGATAAAAAAAAACGACGTTTTTTAAAACGTCATTTAAATTGATCGTGTGTGGGCAAAACGTCGTTTTTTGTCTTCAAAAAAACGACCAAAAAAAAATTCCAACATGCTTGAATTTTTTGTGTCGTTTTTCAAAACGTTGTTTTTTGTTTCACAAAAAGTCACCGTGTGTAGCAAAAACGTCGTTCAAAACGACGTTTTTCAACCCGCGCATGCCCAGAAGCTAGTTATGAAGCGAGCTTCAATGGAAAAGAGTGGTGAACGTAACCTTGCTTTTTGTGAAAAAACGATGGTGTGTATGCAAAATTGTCTTTGAAAAGTGACGTTTCAAAAACGTTGTTTTTTACTTCACAGAAAACGTCGTTTTTTTTTTCATCGCAAAAAACGACCGTGTGTACGCGGCATACGAAATGGTGACCCATTGTTGGTGCCATTGGGAGGAATAGTGCCATATATTGTTAGGAGCAATACTGCCCCAGGGGCCGGATGAAAGCTAGCAAAGGGCCGCATCTGGCCCTCATGCCACATTTTGTAGACCCCTGCACTACTACGTACACGACTACAAATCAATACTTATTGGACCTGTAACCTATTTTTCTGTGTTTTCTGCCTCCTTATACTGTTCTCGGAGTTCCTGAAGCTTTCCATTCCCCCCTGTACATTAATTGTGGCCATGTGCCTTTTTTTATGCATACTACACATCCCATAGTCCATAGCGCCTAGTCCATTTTTCAGGAGAGAGTGGCTACTTCTAACATACAGTGGGACCATGGAGATTTTTTTACAAGCAGAATTACATTCTTCTAATGACTGAACAGAAAACATTCTTTTGTAAATAAGCTCATTTTTAATTTACATTTACTTTATGATTTCAATAGTTTGCATAAGCACTAAAAAAAAAAAAAAAAAGTCTAACATTTTTCAGGAATAAGAATTAGTCCAGGACCCAGCAGGGGGAAGCATCATCTTGAACTAATCAAGACTCTATTGCAGGGCTCTGCAAACTTTTTGGGCAAAGGGCCAGTTTACTGTCTTTCAGGCTTTAGTGGGGCCAGACTGTGGCCAGTGGGAACAGAAAATGCCTTTACCTACCTGAGCCCCTTCTCTCTCCAGCGATGTCCACTATCCCCTCAGCCATCCAGGACACTCCTCCTCCTGATTTGCTGAGACAAAGCAGCAGCGCCATTGGCTCCTGTGGCTGTCAATCAGTCAGTCAGCCAATAAGGGAAGAAATGGGATGGGGCCAGATCAGGGCTCTGTGTCTGAATGGATACACGGAGCTCTGACTTGGCTTGGGTGCCCCATGTAGCAAGCTGCTGGCTGGGGGGCACTCAAAGAAGGGAGAGGCTAGGAGCAGCAAGGAAGGACCCGAGAAGAGTGGAATTCAGGCTGCTCTGTGCAAAACCAACTGCACAGAGATGGCAACTGGAAAGTATATAAAAAAAAAATATTTTAAAAGAAAAACATTAAAACGAGCCTTTACAATCACTTTAAGCTAGTTTATGAAGGAGCAGTGGTGGCCCATCCATGCAGGGTGCAGGGCTGCCGCCCATTCTAATCCATGCGCCCACCCACTAATCTCCATGTAGGGCGCCGACCACATGGATTTAAAAAAAAATGTAAGCACATGATTAGAGCCCGAGGTTCCAATTTGCTTCAAAAATGGGTGAGCCCAGGTGCACAGCACGGAGCCCACCCAGTTGTGCGACAATAGCAAAATAATATTCGCTATTATCTTCTTGATTCTCCTCCCGGGCAATCAGGAAGCAGGTCCTGAGACCCGATTCCCTCGGCTGGAGCAGCAGCCATACCCTACACCCTTGATCCTAGTCATCTAAGGTAATGCCGCCTTCCTGTTTGTCTCCCGAGGTGGGGTGCAAATGAGGGGGGAGGTTTGTTTGCTCCCCCCAAAAATATTGAGCACCAGCCGCCACTGTGTAGGAGTAATTTTTGGGAATACCTTACTGTATTAACATGTTTTATTATTCCTCTCACTGTCACCATTAATATGGCACTATTTCTCCCACTGACACCAGATATGGGGAACTAATTCTCCCACTGAAAACAATTATAGGGCACCATTCCTCCCACTGACACCAATGATGGGGCACTGTTCCTCCAACTGAACACAGATGATGGGATACTATTTCTCCCACGGACACCATAAATGGAGAGCGGTTTCTCTCTCCCTGGGGTGAAGCAAGCGGTTTGAGTGGCCAAGGCTGTTCTTTTTAGTGCCCTACTTGGTGCTTTTATTCATTTATCGCCAGCCAGGTTTACCCATTGCATCCATGATTGGTCTACACCTGCCACCTGGCTACCCCAGTACACCAAGTCTCTCCTAGACTGTGAGAGCGATACACATTCCCCCTTGTTCGCCACGGGGCGTTCCGTTTTGAGCCGATGTCCAGGCCATTGACCTAAACCAATATTCCTCCTAAAGAAGCGGTCTTCCCGCAATAACCGATTGAGGTTTTCGGCCTTCCTCCGCCACAACAGATCTGTGACGGGGGTTCCGTCATTTACAATCATTGCTCGGACTGTGGGGTTTGGCTCAAATGATTTTAGTTTGTACAGTATATTTTGATGTATAATAAATGAATTTTTATATTGATAACGTGTTTTGTTATCAGTACCTTGAAAGTCCAATCAACCAGTCTTTTCTGAGAGACCATTTTAGGGTACAGGTGGTACTAGCAACTACCACCCTATGTTCACTTAGTATAATTTTTCATAATTCTTATGGATGATGGTACTATGATACTTTTTTTAAAGCGGAGGTTCACCCAAATAACATCTATATAAGACCAACTTCTTTATACTTCTAACATGTACAGTAGGCACTTTATTTTTTAGACTGTACATACCTTATTATCGCTATTTTCAATCCGGCTTCCGGGTACTCACTACCGTGGGAGTAGTCGGTTCTATGCTGTGCCGCAATGTAATCTGGGAGTTCGCCCAGATGATTGATGTGCTTCAGAAAAGTTCCCCTGTAGGATAAGCCCCCCCCCCCCGTATTGCATAGGCGCGTCACAAGAGTCACAGAGTTTCCGAAAGTAGCCAAACATGTAGAGCCGTGAGTTAGCTCTACACGGCACCTGCACACTGACTGACTCCCAGCTCCACATGTTCGGCTACTTTCGAAAACTCTGTGACTCTCGTGACGCGCCTACGCAATATGGGGGCGGGCCTTATCCGCCGGGGCGAACTTCTTCTAAAGGACATCAATCATCTGGGCAAACTCCCAGATTACATTGCGCACAGCATAGAAACGCCTACTCCCGCGGGAGTGAGTACCAGGAAGCCGGATTAAAAATAGCGATAATGAGGTATGTACAGCCTAAAAAAAAGTGCCTACTGTGCATGTTAGAAGTATAAAGAAGTTTGTCTTATATAGATGTTATTTGGGTGAACCTCCACTTTAATGAGATCTAACATAGGCTATACTCATATTTCGATAGATGGGGAGCTAATTCAATGGGGCAATATATCTCCCACTAACACCAGTAATGGGGCACCATTCCTCTCGCTGACACCAATGATGGGACACTCTTCCTCCCGCTGACCCCAATAATAGGGCACCATTTCACCCACTATCCTCAATAATGGGGCACAATTCATCTTTCTGACAACAATGATGTAATGTTTTTACTCACCACCAATCCTCTGGAGATTTCTACTCCCACTGGCCACAGTTTAAAAAAAAAAAAAAAAACAGACTTATGACTGCAGTTTTCTGAACAGTTAAAGCTAATGACAATATTGCAATGCCTTTTAAGGAAGCTGAAAAAATGAGCACTTTTTAAGATCGATTTTCTACGATAGATTTTCAGAAGCGGTTTTATGTTGTCTTGTATGTCCTGGAACTGGAGAAACAATGACAGCCTTGGCGAATATCTGTGATTTGACATTATCGCATTAATAACACGTCCATCCTTCAAAGCGTTTTTAAGCATGATCTGTATGATAAAGGGCATCGGCTTAATTACAAGCTTGCTTAATTACAGCTGTGTGGAAGCTCGTTTGTTTAGGAGGATGCTAATTACACTGCTGAGCCCTTGGCATGGGTTTTCCTCTTCGTATTCCATACAGTGGCACAACGCCCAGATGAAGCGGCTTCAGTTTTAATGACTGCAGGTGACACGGAGACGGCTTGTTATACCGAGCTGTTCCTGCACACCATGGTTTGACAGACACACAGATGAGAAAGATGTGGGCTGGCTTAGTCTAGAGGTGACACCTTTCTTTTTTCTAAATGTGTCTTTTCTTATGGGAGCAAAGTGCTGCTACACAAAACTTGAAGAGAAAAACTAGGATGGCCGCACTCCAAAAAAAATTGTTCCTTTTTAATAAAACTGGTCACAAGCTATGAATAAGCACTGTATGATAGTGTGAAACGCGTCAGCTTTTTCATCTGATTTTGATTTTGTGACCTGTTTTATTAAAAAGAAACAATATTTTTTTGGGATCCGGACATCCTAGTTTTTCTCTACAAATTTTGCATATTATTGCAGCGCCGGCACCCAAGTGTTTGGATCCAGCCGTTTAGTTCTCTGGGACTTTTGTGCGGTTAAACTCTTTCTCACCAAAGTGCTGCTACGCATGATGTTCTGTGGGTCTGAGAAGTTTGTGAGTCAATGGGCAAACTATTTTTGTAATTGTGTGTTGACCCAAAGATATTTGCTGCTTGTTTGTTTACAAATGTTATGTTCCAATCCCATGTTCTCTAACGAGAATTTTATATGTTTCAGCAATGGATGGTGTTCCCTTCATGATATCTGAGAAGTTTGCCTGCGCATCAGAAGCGGTAAGTAGTCACCGTAGGATCATATTTTTAAAGGAAAGAGCAGAACGGTTCCATTTGGCTACCTCCTTTCTCTGCAAAGAAGTTTTTTTTTTATTATCGGATTTTAGGTCGAATATCCATTACTACTGGAGTTGGGAGTCTGAAGTGCAGATGGCCGACATTCTTGAAACTTGGGCATCTGAAAGGTTCTGTGTAGGATCTCTACTAGACAGAGATTGCACAGCCATAGACAGGCAACAAATACTGCATTGAACTGACAAGGCAACCATGTACCTTATGCTGATGAGTAAGGAAATGCCAGCAAAGGATCTTAGGAGAACCAGTTTGTGATCATTATGAATGAATGGGTAACTTGTATAGCGCTATAAACGTGAGCTAAATCCTACTCTATTGACTTTTAGACGATCCCTGAAAACTCTCCTATACAGAGAAGCCTAGCCTACACCTAACAACTGCATTTTCAGTTTCTCCATCAGTTCATCCCCTACAGTTATCACCCTTTGTTTCACCTGACCCTCCCTTCTAAATTCTAAGCTCTAACGAGCAAGGCAATCCAGTGGTGTATCTAGGGTATGGCAGCCATGGCAAGTGACATGGGTGCCATATGAAGGGAGCGCTGTTAAGTGGCTGGGCAGCAAGGCACTTTGCCAGGGTCTGAGGGTCTCTTCTTCCATCCTCTCGAGCATAGGCAGGATCTACTTTTCAGCACCTTTGCTAATGGACAATGGCAGCACTATCCCTGCTGCATTCAGCCACAGCCCTCCCCGTTCTTCCAGGCTCTCCCATTCCATCTGGTCGGATTGGCAGCGCACAAAGAAGAAGGAGGAACTTCAGTTTCTCCCTCTTTTCTGTGAAACTAAGGCCTTAAGTGATGAAGATTTCCAGTATTGGTTCTGCATTTAACTGGAGGGCAGAGGAGAGATGGGGGGTCTAAAAAACCTGAGATTTCTCCATAAAGAGGTTATGTCACTACCCAAGGTATCGCAAGGGATGATAAATATCACTAGTTTTGTTAGCTCTGAGATACGCCTCTGAGATATGCCTCTGAGACCATCTGATTCAGCCTGTATTGAATTGTATTGTAACTGTACTGTCTGCCCTCATGTTGTAAAGTGCTGTGCAAACTATTAGCGCTACATAAATCCTGTATAATATAATAAATGATTCAGAGGAGGATTGAGAGAAAGTGCTGTGGTCAGATAAGACCAAAATTGAGCTCTTTGGCGTTAACGTGACTCCCCGTGAAGAAAAAATGCTGACTATGACCACCATGATCTTTGACTGACCATCATCCCTACAGTCAAGCACGGAGAAACATTACACTTTGGGGCCGTTTCTCTGCTAAATGTACAGGCCAACTTTGCCGCATTAAAGGGGATATGAGAACCTTCTTCCCTTTGCCAGAACAATGAAGATGGGTCTTTTAGCATGAGACTGACCCATACCACCAAGGCAACAAAGAAGAAGAAGCACATTAAGGTCACGGAGTGGTCTAGCCAGTCTCCAGACCTTATTCCTATAGAAAATGTATGGAGGGACCTGAAACTTTGAGTTGCCAAGTGGCAGCCAAGAAACTTTACACAGGTCCCCCTCCCGGGCCCGCTGACCTGGATAACGACAATCTCCGGTTCTAAGCCCCGATATATATATATATATATCTGTGCCAGGAGTTTTGGGCTTAGAAATCCTCTCTGCAGCCACGCGTCTTCTCCACACCCTTTCTGCAGCCACACGTCTTCTCCATAGACGACAAGACGGGCTATGCAGCTGCTGATTGGTTGGCGCCACCCATGTGATGCAGCTGACCAATTAGAATGCTCCAAAACGTCTCTCCTGACGAGGGGCATATTGGACATTCAGCTCAGGGGATTTCTAAGTCCTGGACTCCTGGCGTGCATATATCGGGGTTTAGAACCGGAGGTTGCCACGGTCCAGGTCAGCAGGACCGGGGAGGAGAGGAGGGGGACCTGTGTTAGTTTTGTAAAGGTGAACTGGCCCTTTAAGGATTTAGAGAAGATCTCTAAAGAAGAGTGGACCAAAATCCCCCCCTGAGATGTGTGCAAACCTGGTCACTAACTACAAGAAATGTCTTTCCTCTGTATTTCTAACTAGGGCTTCTCCACCGAGTACCAAGTCATGGTTTGCTTGGGGAACAAATACTTATTTGATCTGCAATTAAATTTATAACATTTATATTGTGTCTTTTCTGGATTTTTGGTTGATATTCTGTCTCTATCATTTAAAATACACCTATGATAAAGTTGATAGACCCTTCATTTTAAAGTGGTGTTCTGGGGAAAAATAAATACTGTAGGTGCTGACTTTTAATATATGGACACTTACCTGTTCAGGGTGACTGTGATGTTGGCTTTCAGGTGCTGCTGCTGCCGCCATTCGGCGTAAGGAAAACTGGCAATGAAGCCTTTCGACTTCACAGCCGGTTCCTTACTGCGCAAAGTGTGCTGCGCTTTCTAAATGGCCCAGTGGCGGAGGAAGGAGGAGGGGGGCCAAACTTCCGAGGCACTGTCTCCCGGATGTGGGGAAGGGTACCCACATCCAGTTCCCTACTGCAAATTTGCAATGTGTGCTGCGCTTTCTAACTGGCCCAGCGGCGGAGGGAGGAGGAGGGGGCAGCATTGTCTCCCGGTTGTGGGGAAGGGTACCCACAGCCGGTTCCCTACTGCAAATGCGCAAAGTGTGCTGCGCTTTCTAACTGGCCCATCGGCGGAGGAAGGAGGAGGGGGGTCAAACTTCCGAGGAGTGGCACTGTCTCCCGTATGTGGGGAAGGATACCCACAGCCGGTTCCCTACTGCAAATGCACAATGTGTGCTGCGCTTTATAACTGGAGGGGGGGGTCAAACTTCTGAGGGGCCAAGGTCTCCCGGATGTGGGGAAGGGTTCCCCCCTCCCCCTGAAAGGTGCCAAATGTGGGGGGGGGGGGGCAGATAAGCAGAGGTTCCACTTTTAGATGGAACTTATAGTGACAAAGCAAACGCTACCCTTCATATAATAAAGAATGACGGCTGGAATCAGGTTGCATTTTATGAGCTAAACCCCATTTCCCTAAATTTTATATATGAGGCACAAATAATAATTATACTATAACAATGGAAGTTAGTATTAATAATTTTACTAACAATATTAATAACATTACTATTAGTTTAATAATCGTAATGATATACAACAAGACTGAATTAAACTAGTTCCATATAGTTTGATGGGTCCCCAGCAAACAAAAGTGCCACATTATCCAATAATGAAAAATGTTGACATACCAGTAGGAAGCGAAGATCTTTTATAGTTAATGGCTGGTGTTTTCTGACAATTTTTAAAGAAAAGATCTTTACTAATAATATTGTCTCATTTACTTGTGCTTTGTAAGGATCAAAATACTATAATAAATTCCAAAGGAGTCTGTCACTTACAATTGGGATATACCAATTGGAAGCGATTCCCTCTATACCAGGGGTCTTTAACCACTTAAGGCCCCGTTCACCGCCGATATCGTCAGAATGGCACAGCTGGGCACAATCACGTACCTGTACATGTCTCTTTAAGCCCAGCCATGGGGTCCGAAGCTCCCTGACCGCGCCCGCGGGATCCGTGGACCCGGTTGCCGCCGGTGTCCCGCGATTGGTCCCCGGAGCTGAAGAACGGGGAGAGGTGAGTGTAAACACACCTTCCCCGTTCTTCGTTGTGGCAGTGTCACTGATCGTCTGTTTCCTGATATAGGGAAAGACGATCACTGACGTCACACGTCCAGCCCCGCCCCCCTACAGTTGGAAACACATATGAGGTCACACTTAACCCCTACAGCGCCCCCTAGTGGTTAACTCCTAAACTGCAATTGTTATTTTCACAGTAAACAATGCATTTTTATAGCACTTTTTGCTGTGAAAATGACAATGGTCCCAAAAATGTGTCCGCCATAATGTCACAGTCATGAAAAAAATCGCTGCTTTTTTTGATCGCCGCCATTAGTAGTAAAAAAAAAAAATATTAATAAAAATGCTATAAAACTATCCCCTATTTTGTAAACACTATAAATTTTGCGCAAACCAATCGATAAACGCTTATTGCAATTTTTATTTTTTTACCAAAAATAGGTAGAATACATATCGGCCTAAACTGAGGAAAAAAAATATATATATATTTTTGGGGGATATTTATTATAGCAAAAAGTAAAAAATATTGCATTTTTTTTCAAAATTGTCGCTCTATTTTTGTTTATAGCACAAAAAATAAAAACCTCAGAGGTGATCAAATACCACAAAAAGAAAGCTCTATTTGTGGGAAAAAAAGGACGCCAATTTTTTTTTTGGAGCCACGTCACACGACCGCGCAATTGTCAGTTAAAGCGACGCAGTGCCGAATCGCAAAAATTAGCCAGGTCCTTTACCTGCCTAAAGGTCCATGTCTTAAATGGTTAAGCTGCCTCCATAGGCCCCAGTTTGGCGCAGTCTTCCACCCAAACTTGATATTAACATCTATATCTACAATTCTCATCTCCAAGGCCTTTGTATTCATGTTATTCTGAAGACAGGATGGCAACCTTAAAAACTGGATACATTGACATTTGTAATTTTTGATGTTTAAATATAAAAGCATACTGTAAGAATCTGTTTGACTAAATATGGAAATTTTTGTATACAAAAACCCTTTTTTTAAATATTAGACACAGGAATACATGTGATCCAGAATTAATACTTAGTGTCATGATTGTTGAAATTCCTTTGGCTTTTCTGCCCTCCAGTGGTCAAATAGACAAACTGCAAGTCGCTTTAGTTAAAGAGTGCAACTGTCAGTCAAAGCTTGGCGTATTTATTAATTGCGTCTGTCATCAGATACTTTTAGATTACTTAATGTCTGCTTTTTAATTGAAGATATATAAATATATTTTGTTTTCATATTTTAGATGCAGCAGATTGACCTTCTGGGAATTACAATCAAGTCTCTGGCAGAAATAGAGAAGGAGGTAAGAAAAATAAAATAAAAGGCTCTGATGCACACCAAAGAGACAATCTGCAGGTCATCAATGTGTTTGCGTCACCACCAAACGCTCCATTTTTAATCTGGGAATCATTTTAAAGTGGAATTAACCCCAAAAACAAAAATGTTACATATTGCAACTTACCAATCATAAATGTGAGTGATGGCTGCATTAGTTTACATTTTTTAGGCTTTTTTTTTAACTTTTATTTTCATCTGGTGATCTGACCAGTAACAACACTTTCTTTCTTAGGCTAAGCTTACACTTGCGGTTGAGGGGGCAGTAAATACAGGTGGTTGAGCAACATGTTTACTGCCCCAAAATGTACCTTTACAACCCCTTTAAGCTGCCAAGGCAACTAAAGAGGGTTATATACTTGTAAAGAAAGTATTATGCCCCATCGAGTTCAGCAGGTAATACCGAAGCGGTTGGGGCTGCTCCAGGTTCACACTGAATGCGGGTTTGAAATCGCGTAAATTCAGCGAAACTCGCACAATTTCAAACCAGCATTTCAATATGAGTTTGGGGCGATTTGAAAGACATCTGTACGGGTTCATGCACAGAGATCTATTGAAATCATCCCCTGAAGTCCCCAAAAGTAGTGCAGGAACTACTTTTGAGAATCGGTGCTGTGCCGCGAGGTTGGCGTCACACAGATGCGGACAGTGCTGTTGCCAGCAATAGACTGCCATTTGGCAGGTCAAATTGGCCCGATGTAAACGGGGGCTTAAGGTTGAAAATAGGCAGTAAGGGGGCGACATGACACCTCCCAGCCACTTGCTAAGTGCCCTCTGAAAAGTGATCCACAGTAAATCACTGTTTAGATCGCTAATGAGGTTTGCTTCACTTTTTGGAGGACCAACATAGACCTCTTTGGACAGCAGCGTTGTCAGTCTTGGAGACGGTTGTGTTGGATGCACCAGCAGATTTAGATGGACTTGTCAACAAATGAAAAACACTTTAGATCTGCGGTTACAGAAACATTTTATTTTTTTACATACAGTAAATTAATAAAAGCCGACCATT
Source organism: Rana kukunoris (assembly GCA_029574335.1). NCBI lineage: Eukaryota > Metazoa > Chordata > Amphibia > Anura > Ranidae > Rana > Rana kukunoris. Next base: position 28,718,202 of record CM056057.1, read on the forward strand.
GTAAACCCCCTTGCACCCACCCACCACCGTCTGTGTTTATCTCAACCCTCTATCTGCCACTTTTGCTGGACAACTTGGTCTGTTAAACAAAGTTGAAAAATAACAGACTTACTGGCCAGATTAACAGGGCGAAAAAAATTAAAAATAAATAATAATAATAATAATAAAAAAAAAGAAATCAGCCACCATTTTAGGCAGGCCATACATTATGCAATTTTCTTTCCTTCAACCAAGGAAGAAAAACATATTGCATGATTTCACCATTAACACGGTCAGTGTTGATGGAGGAATCCCTCCCAATAGCTCCATTGTATTCTTTATTTTTTTATTGTTTATTTATTCAGAACAGATAACTGGTCCACATGAACCACAACAGTGACAATACATAAGAAATTAGCACCATCAAGAGCATTTACACACAGAGCATACAACCCAGAGCAGGACTCTAGTCTTCACCAACCCTCCATCCCCAGCAGCATATCTCCCGTAGAGTCCTCGTCAGGAGCCCTAATCCGCTAAGGTGCATTAACATGGTAGCGTTCAGTGGGCCCAGTCCCCTGAGTTTTCCCATTTCCAAGAACAAGTAGGTAGAAAGAAAAGTAGAAGAAAGAGCGAATATAGAAGAGGGGAGAAAATAGGGGGGGGGAGGGGGGGGGAATCACGAGCATGGTCAGCCAGCATCATTCGGTGGTCTACTCTCGGTAGCCAGTCTGGTACGTAATTCCAAAGGTCAATTGGAGAAACCCTCCGGTATCTATGGCCCTCCTCGGAATATGTGAAAATATTCCACAGACACCATGTTTGGGAGTATTGCTCACTCCTATCTTGTTTCGTCAGAACTAGGTCTTCCATGTTGTTATCATCCACCTTCCTGAGCCACATGGCTATCGTCGGTGGGTTCGGGACTTCCAGCACAGCGGGATACATGCCTTTGCCGCGTCTAGTAAGTGGCGAACAACCGACTTCTTGTATATGCGCTTCGGGGTGTTGTTCGTGTGCAAAAGAAAGTACGCAGGGTCGTCCGGGACCGCCCGATCCGAGAATTTTGCTATATTGTATTCTGACAGAGCAGGGTTTTCCAGTTGTCAGAATGCAATGATCACTGCTGCCAGCAATAGCCACCATCAGTGTTTAACCACTTAAGGACCACCTAATACGTCGGCAGATTGGCACGGCTGGGCGCAGGCACGTACAGGTATGTCGCCTTTAAGAGCCCAGCGGTGGGGCTCACGCAACCCGGTCCGAAGCTCAGTGACCACGCCCGCGGGACCCGCTGACCTAAACGCCGCCAGTGTCCTGTGATCGGTCACGGGAGCTGAAGAATAGGGAGAGGTGAGTGTAAACACACCTTCCCCGTTCTTCACTGTGGCAATGTCAGTGATCATCTGTTTCCTCATATAGGGAACGCCGATCACTGATGTCACACGTCCAGCTCCACCCCCTACAGTTAGAAACAAATATAAGGTCACACTTAACCCTTACAGCGCCCCCTAGTGGTTAACTCCTAAACTGCAATTGTCATTTTCACAGTAATCAATGCATTTTATAGCACTTTTCTCTGTGAAAATGACAATGGTTCCAAAAATGTGTCAGAATTGTCCAATGTGTCTGCCATAACGTCGCAGTCATGAAAAAAAATGCTGATCGCCGTAATTAGTAGTGTTGAGCGGAATACGCCATATTCGATTTCGCGATATTGCGCGAATATATAGAAGAATATTCGCGAATATTCACTAATATCGAATATTCGTGATATTTTATCCCAAATTTTTTTTCCGAAAATGATTGCGAAATTCTCATAAACGGAGATCATTTCCTGTATTACTAAACTAATATGCACTAAACACTAACTCTACACTAACTCTACTTAAAAGAAAGGAGAATAAGGGGGCAAAAGAAGGGCGGAGAAGATAATCGCGCAATATTCCTATTGCGCGATTATCTTCTCCGCCCTTCTTTTGCATCAGAGCCAATCAGAATAACTTGAATATTCGGCAAAAGGAATATCGCGCAATATTCCTTTTGCCGAATATTCGAGTTATTCTGATTGGCTCTGATGCAAAAGAAGGGCGGAGAAGATAATCGCGCAATATTCCGTTTGCCGAATATTCAAATTATTATGATTGGCTCTGATGCAAAAGAAGGGCGCATCAGAGCCAATCAGAATAACTCGAATATTCGGCAAAAGGAATATTGCGCGATTATCTTCTCCGCCCTTCTTTTGCATCAGAGCCAATCAGAATAACTCGAATATTCGGCAAAAGGAATATCGCGCAATATTCCTTTTGCCGAATATTCAAGTTATTCTGATTGGCTCTGATGCAAAAGAAGGGCCGAGTAGCTGATGCGATTCTTTTATGTTGCCGAAAATTCGCAATGCGAATTTTCCGCAACATAAAAGAATCGCATCAGCTACTCGGCCCAGGGTCTCTCTCTAATCATACCAGCAATGCTTTTAGACGTCGATGGAGATCACTAGGATGTGATCTGTTTTAAAAATAAATTTGAAAAAATATGAATATTCACCATAGCTAATATTCGCCGCAATATTCGAGTTATTCGCGAATACTCGAATATGCAATATTCGTAGCGAATATTCGCAATGCGAATATTCGTGAGCAACACTAGTCATTAGTAGTAAAGAAAAATTATTAATAAAAATGCCATAAAACTATCCCCTATTTTGTAAACACTATAAGTTTTGCGCAAACCAATCGATAAACGCTTATTGTGATTTTAATTTTATTTTTTTTACCAAAAATAGGTAGAAGAATATGTATCGGCCTAAACTGAGAAAAAATTATGTTTTTCTATATCTTTTTTGGGGATATTATAGCAAAAGGTAAAAAATATAGACTTTTTTCAAAATTGTCGCTCTTTTTTTGTTTATAGCACAAAAAATAAAAAACCCAGAGATGATCAAATACCACCAAAATAAAGCTCTATTTGTGGGAAAAAAAAGGACGCCAATTTTGTTTGGGAGCCACGTCGCACGACCGCACAATTGTCCGTTAAAGCGACGCAGTGACAAATCGCAAAAACTGGCCAGGTCCTTTAGCTGCATAATGGTCCGGGTTTTAAGCGGTTAAGCAAAAAAAAATGGCAATAGATGGATTGAAATTCAGCCAGTTCCTGCTGAGTCAGCCAAATTTTGATGAGTCTATGACCGATTGTTAAGCAGCAATATAGTAACAATTTTTGTTTTTGGGTTCAATACTACTTAAACATAATTGCAAGTGGACTGAGAAGATTGTTTCCCCTTTTTCTCTGGGAAATCCGCAGTTATTGCTCATGCATTACCCGCCACTCTCTATGCAATTCCTAAAAGCCATGCACAAGCTGGCCTATCAGTTGTGAGCACATATCAATTAATATATACATACCTCCCAACATTTAACATTTTTCGAAGTTGTTGAAAGGGGCGGGGGGTGCCGCTGATCAGAGTTGTTTAGGGGGGGTTCCGCGGATCGGAGTTGTTGAGCGGGGGTAACACGAGTCGGAGTTGTTGAGCAGGGGGGGGAGTCCGCGGATCAGAGTTGTTTGTGTTTGAACGGGGGGGGGGGTTACGCGAGTCGGAGTTGTTGAGCATGGGGGGGGGTCCGCGGATCAGAGTTGTTTGTGTTTGAACGGGGGGGGGGGGGTTACGCGAGTCAGAGTGGTTGAGACTTCAGCCCTGGTCTTAGGATTTATCGCGAATCGTGGGACAGTCTAGCGAAATCCGGGATGGTTTGGAGGTATGTATATATTATGTGCCCCTGAGGAAAACATCCGACAGCATGCGTGCGTCTACAGGGATATTTTTTGTAGGAAATAAAAAAAATGAAGGGGGGGTAACACCAAGTGGTGATCACATTTGTGTGTCGCAAACCATAACCTAAAAAAGCATAAAGCATGCAGGAATGAAAAAAAATATAAAAAAGTGCAATGCCATTGTTGCACGACTTTCATGCAGGGAATTGTGCAGAGAACACTCTGTTTATTTCATGTCACAGACCGAACTGTCCATCATACCTACTCCTCTGCATTCTATTATACTTCTTTATACTCCATTCTTTTCACCAAGCTTCTGTTCCCTAATGGTGAGAGATTCATCTTGATTATAATCGCTGTTTGCTGCGCAGATCTAATTTGTGTCTTTTGTAAGAGCTAATTAGCGTGGACTTGACATCTTTATGTGCTGAGCAAGAAGAAAACTTTGGGGGGCCAAAAAAAAAGCAGAATATGGTTTCTTCCCTATAAGGAAATATGTTCTTTCCATTCTTCTAGTTGTCATTTCTGCAGCATGTTTGTGTAAACCCCTTCCTGTCCAGCCCCCAGCGTCGCTTTAACCACTTAAAGTGGATCTCCGCCGAAAAATAAATATTAAAAGCCAGCAGCTACAAATACTGCAGCTGCTGACTTTTAATATTAGGACACTTACCTGTCCTGGAGTCCAGCGGCGTCCGCAGCAGAGGACGAGCGATCGCTCGTCGCTCTGCTGCCCCCACCGCCATCCTCGGTGAGGGAACCAGGAAGTGAAGCATTGTGGCTTCACTGCCAGGTTCCCTACGGTGCAAGCGCGCGAGTCACGCTACGCCATGCTCACTGGTCCCCGCTGTGTTCTGGGAGCCATGTGTTTCCCAGAACACAACGGGGGGATCTGACGTTCTGCCCGCACAGTTTACCCGCAGACTGTGTGGCCGGAAGTGGGTGCAAATACCTGTCTTTAGACCGGTATCTGCACCCCCCGAAAGGGGGGAGGGTTCCAATGAGCGGAAGTTCCACTTTAGGGTGGAGCTCCATTTTAAGCATCAGACCATTTGGCTGCCCAAAGACCAGAGGACTTTTTGCAATTCTGCACTGCGTCGCTTTAACTGACAATTGCGACGTGGCTCCCAAACAAAATTAACGTTTTTTTTCCCTTACAAATAGAGCTTTCTTTTGGTGGTATTTGATCACCTCTGCGCTCTTGCGCTATAAACAAAAATAGAGTGATAATTTTGAAAAAAATGTAATATTTTTTACTTTTTGCTAAATTAAATATCCCCAATAAATATATATAAAAAAAAATTTTTCCACAGTTTAGGCCGATATGTATTCTTCTACATATTTCTGGTAAAAAAACGCAATAAGCGTATATTGATTAATTTGCGCACAAGTTATAGCGTTTTATGGCATTTTTATTATTATTTTCTTACTAGTAATGGCGGCGATCTGCGATTTTTATCCTGACTGCGACCTAATGGTGGACACTTTTGACACATTTTTGGGACCATTGTCATTTATACAGCGTCAGTGCTATAAAAATGCACTGATTACTGTGAAAATGCCACTGGCAGTGAAGAGGTTAACCACTAGGTACTGCAGAAGAGGTTAAGTGCGTCCTATTGAATGATTCTAACTGTTAGGGGGCGTGGCTACGAGTGACACATCACTGATTGCTGTTCCCGATGAGAGGCAGCAGGCGATTAGTGCCAGTGTCACTAGGCAGAACGGGGAGATGCTTGTTTACACTTGTCTCTCCCCATTCTACAGCTCTGTGACCCGATCGCCGGACACCGGAGGACATTGAGGCCGCAGGTTCCAGGGGCACGGTCATGGAGCTCGCTGCAGGGGCGCGCGCACGGCAGGCATTTTAAAGTGACGTAAATATACGTTACTCTGCCCAGCCGTGCCATTCTGCCGATGTATATGTGCAGGAGCCGATCGTTAAATGGTTAACTAGGTCTTTACACTCAGGGAACAGGAAGGCCTGTCTGATCTTGTGACCACTGTGATTGGTTGTGACAGTGATCACATGATTGGGAGTCGATTTCCAATTCATTACTAGAGTCTGGGAAATTTTGTTATGTGGGCACCAAGAGGTTAAGTATCAGCACTGTTTTTGTACTTAGGAAAAAAAGTATTGGTACTTGTAAAAAAGTGGTATCGGGACAACCCTAGATATCCCTACCATCTCAGCATTGTAATCCATTTTGGAAGTGCAGTTGCTGTAAATCTGAGGGGTAGATTTGAAATGAGGGGAAGCTCTGCTGATTTTGTTATACAATCATGTGCAAGCTAAAATGCTGTCTATTATTTTCCTTGCATGTCCCCCTCGGATCTACAAGAATGCACTTCCAAGTGCACTTGTGGATTTGCCTTTAGTAAATACCCCCCATGTTTTGTAATTTTTGGTATAATAAATAGCCCAATTTTTTTTTTTTTAAAAAGCTAATTATTTCCTCAGTTTAGGCCGATATGTATTTTTATTAATAAAAATCGTAGAAAAAAAAAAATTGGAAAAAAATGCGCAAAAGTTATAGTGGCTACAAAATAGGGGATAGATTTCTGAACTTTTTAATATCTTTATTGTTTTACTAGTAATGGCGGCGATCTGCAATATTTATTGGGACTGCAACATTATGGCGGACAGATTGGACACTTATGACACATTTTTGGGACCATTGACAATTAAACAGCAATCCGTGCTATTAAAATGCACTGATTACTGTGTAAATGTCACTGGCAGGGAAGGGGATAACACTAGGGGGCGATCATAGGGGTTAACTGTGTTCCCTAGTGTGTGTTCTAACTGTGGGGGGGAGGGGACTGACTATAGGAGATGACAGATCATGGTTCCCAGCTCGTAGGAACTTACAATCTCTCTCTCTCTCTCTCTCTCTCTAAAAAAACGGAATGTGTGTGTTTTACACACACATGTCCCTGTTCTGCCTCTCATGCCTGTGATTGCACGTGGCCAGCAGTCATCGTGACCGATGGCCACGAGCATCGGCGGTCATCGCAACAGCCAGCCACGAGCATCGGCCATCTTAGCAACCTCCAGCCACGAGCATTGACACCCGCAGTTGGCGCATGCTATCAAGTTTAAAGGAGCAGACGAACAGCTACAATGGCTCGCAGGATCGTGCTGACCTGCCGTAGTATAATGACGGCGGCTGGTCGGCAAGCAGTTGAATTTTTTTTTTGGGGGGGGGGGTGGGTACCTGGTTTTGACAGGTACTTTCTGTCCCACTTCCTCCTTCCATCTTCTCACCGCCTAGGCGGCGACTCCTCTCCTCCTAGGCAGCCCCTCCCTCTCTGCAATTTTCTGAGACAGATCCCAGAAGATTGCATGGCCACTAGTAAAGTTGTGAGGCCGCAAGCTATCACAGCTAGGTGTCCACACTTGCAATGACAGCGCCGCGGAGAGGAGGGTTAGAGTAGCAAGGCTCCAGGCGACCGCATCGCTGGACAAGTGTCTGTTTATTAAAAGGCGGCAAACAAGTGGAACTCTGCTTTAAAGCGGAGTTCCACCCTATTTACAACTTGTTCTTAAAGAAATATGGCCAGATTCAGTAAGAGTAGATATGCCGTCGTAACTCAGAATCTGCGCCGTCGTATCTTTAAGCATATTCTCAAAGTGAGATACGCTTAAATGTTGCTAAGATACGACCGGCGTAAATCTCCTACGCCTTCGTATCTTAGCTGCCTATTTACGCTGGCCGCTAGGGGCGTATACGCTAATTTACCTCTAGAATATGTAAATCAGCAAGATACGCCTATTCACGAATGTACGCCCTGCCGTCACAGTAAAGATACGCCATTTACGTAAGGCGTTTTCAGGCATAAAGATATATTTCAACAAAAAGATGACGCAGCCAATGTTAAGTATGGACGTCGGGACCGCGCCAAATTTTTAAATGTTTACGTTGTTTGCGTAACTCGTCCGTGAATGGGGCTGGACGTAAATTACGTTCACGTCAAAACCAATGAGTCATAGCGGGGTCATTTGGAGCATGCGCACTGGGATACGACCACGGACGGCGAATGCGCCGTTAGTAAAAAACTTAAATTACATGGGGTCACGATTAATTTACATAACACGCCCACATCTTGCACATTTGTATTAGGCGCGCCAGTATGAATGGTAGTCATTGAAAATCATGGAGAATGACTTGTCATATGATTTTGCAGTCCTAAATCGTGGGACAAGCGGTATAAGTGTGAAAGGGGACTTAGGCTTAATGTACACAGAACATTTTAAAACCTCTCCTAAACGATTTAACTTGACAGATAGTATTCGATGTTTAAAAATGTCAGGTTTAGCCATGTTTGTGTTTAGAAGCTTTTTTTTCAAATGGTCAAAAATTAAAAACGCCTGTAAACGAAAAGCGGTTAAACGTGCGTTACCGCGTTTACAAGCTGTTAGAATTGTTTAGCGTTTGAAATGTCTCTGAACTAATTTTTTTGCTTTCCATAAAAAAAACCCCAAACTCAACTGCCTATAAATGACTATAAACAACCCTGTGTACATGTTCTGATAAGATAACACAGTAGAGTTCAGGGGCACCGGAAAAAAAATGCCCAACTGCTCCTGAACATCTGTTTACCAGCAGCAGTGTACCTGTACCGTCTATACTCGAGTATAAGCCAAGTTTTTCAGCACATTTTTTGGTGCTGAAAATGCCCCCTCAGCTTATACTTGAGTCACCTTTTTGCGCCTGATCTCCAGGACTTTGGGAACCCGGTACCAGCCAGGGCACACATGTAGCCCCACTCTTCCTCTACCTACAAGTGTGCAACGTTTGTTGTCCAGGGGACCTACGGCCGGGGAGCACCGATTTTTCAAAGTCGGGCACCCCTTCCATAGACTCCAATGTTAAATGGTAATTTCTCTGGTAACTTTGGGGACCTGGTACCGGCCGGCAGTAGGTCCCCTGGACCAACACATGTAGCCCCAGTTCTCCTCTACAAGTGTGCAATGTTTGCTGTCTGGAAGACCTACGGCCAGGGAGCAACAATTTTTCAAAGCCGGGCACCCCTGCTATATACTCCAATGTTAAACGTAAGTCTAGTCATGGGCACAGTGAGGCATGCAGATGGACACCCTAGGCTTATTCTCGAGTCAATATGTTTTCCCAGTTTTTGTGGTAAAATTAGGTGTCTCGGCTTATATTCGGGTTGGCTTATACTCGAGTATATTCAGTACTTCTTTTCTGGAACACTTACCACATACGTTTTATTTAATAACGAGTTATTGTATCAGTTTAACAGAACACTTTTGAGTTTGTTTTATATATCAATGCAATTGGCGTCTTCTCATTCATCGAAGTATACTGTATATTAAATAAAGCTTTCACTTACAATGTGGGATTATCCATTCAAAGATTCCATGTAATAAAGCATGACTTAACGCCTATTGATAATCTATTTGATGCTTATGTGCTCACTATGCAGGCTTGACAGTTAGTTAATTCCTTCTTCTAATAAATTAATTTGTCTCCTATGATTGGGGCTGGCAGCTCATTTTGGTTCTTTGCAGGGGGCTGTTTTATAAAGACGGGAGTTGTTCCTGCTTAATGATATTGCAAAACGAATTACCATTAAAAATGAGGGATTATGCTTCATGCAATAAAGAAAAAGCCATTATTTTTTTTCTTTGCATCTGATATGCTCTACTTCTCCTTCCCAAGTTGTTATATTTGTGATATTCTTTATAACCCATGAGGTAGCCTCCTTCATAGGTGATTTGCCAAATAATTTTGATGTCATTGGGGTTTATTTACTAAAGCTGCAAAATCACTTCTGCATAGAAACCAATCAGTGTCTAATCTTAGCTTGTTCAATTAAATGGATTGTTAAGGTAAATAAAAACAAAACAACAAACAGGTCTATACTCAATGGAATTGCACAACAGAGCTGCCGCAAACCTCCTTTATTCGGGTCCCCCGTCAGCGCTCCTGGACCCTCCCCTCTGTCCAGTGCCCCCATGTGAGCACTAGTATGTACTTGCACCCAAGCCCCACTGCTGTGTCCATTGACACAGACAGCAGGACTCGACGCCGCTCCCTCGTCACTGGCTTTGATTGACAGCATTGGGAGCCAATGGCTCCTGGTGCCCCTGCAAAACCAGCGAGACCCGAAAGTGAGGGGAGAGAAGATCTACAGATGTGCACAGAGATGGATGGAATGAGGGCTTAGGTAAGTAAAAGGGAGGCTGAGGTGGCAATGCTGATACCTAAACATGTTATACCTTAATGCAAGGAATGCATTAAAGGAGTTGTAAAAGGGGGGGGGGGGGTGTCATAATAAGCATCCTTTACCTGCAGACATTCCTCTTTTCACTTCCTCATTGTTCGTTTTTTTTTCTCAGAAGTTGCTCTATTTCTTCTCTGTTCTGTTCACTTCCTGCTTGTCTGATTTTACTGACCACCGTGAAGGGAGGCTTTACTGCGGTGGTCAGTAACGTGCTCGCCCCCTCCTGGGAACTACATCTGTGTGGCAAGATGCTCTCTACATGTTAGAGACTTCAATGAGGTATGGATTACTGGGCGTGCCGCAATGCATACTGGGAAATGTAGTTCTTACATGAATGAGCACCGCAAACCAGGAAGTGAATGAGAGAACAGAAACTAGAATGCCAGAGGTGATGTAGATGAAGGAATGTAATAGGTATTTACTCTTTTTTAACAGAATCATTACACTATTCTGTCTGTCTACCTTGCAGACATTCATTTTAGGTAAAAATGTTTAGGCTTCACAATCACTTTAAGCTTTGGTAATAAAACCTGTAACTATGATTGGTGTCTATGCAGAGGTGAGCCTGATTTTGCACTCTCCAGCTTTACTCAATAAATTCCATTGTGTCTGGTCCCTCCAATTAGGAACAGCCAGTCAGTGTGAGGCCTCTCTTAACTGGCAGGACTGGGTTTGCCTAGTAGTAATGCAGGCCTCACTCAATACAGGAAGGGTGCCATACCTGTGGGAAGCTGGAAATCACTGTAGTACTACCATGATTGCTGCTGGCTTCCAGGTCCTGTGTCGAGTGGCTACACTTCTGCTTACTAAACACTCAAGATTGCCCAATACACATGGGTGCCAATTAGAAGACACTTTGAAATGTAATGAATTCAATTTATTCCCTGATTGGACCGGGGGAGAGTGTGATGTCATCACCCCAACTTCCCATGTGGTCCAATCAGCGAACACTTTGCATTCAATGAAAAAAAACTCAAAAGGGGAGATTTACGAAAACTGGTGCACACAGAATCTGGAGCAGCTGTGCATAGTAACTAGTCAGTTTCTAACTTCAGCTTGTTTATGTTTTGACAATAAAACTTGGAAGCTTACTATGCACATCTGCACCACTTCAGTAATTTCCAACTTCCACAAGGACCTCCCACAGGCATGGCCAATACATATTTACATTGATCCAAGCTGGGCAAATGCCACTTAAAAAAATACCTGGAATTTATCTTTAAGAAGAAAAAACTAAAATTACGTTAAGGGTTAGTTTACTATTACACAACGGCGGTTCGTCCATATAGGGCGCTGGAGCGCCGCCCCCTCTGGCTCTCACCACCACTGAGTCTAATAACATAGGTTCATGCATTGCACGAATCTATGTTATTATCGCCGCTGCCGCTGTTATTCAGATGGTCGGCGCTCATGTCCGGCTATCTGAATAACGCCAGCTGGTTGGCTGTACGGAAATGTCTATCAGAGCCAACAGCTCTGATAGGCTTTCCCAATACAGCCCTCGGGTCCCGGAGGCTTATTCTCGGAGCGCACAGACTGTACGCCCCTTGGATAAGATGACAGGCGTCTCAGCCAATCAGGTTGGCCGGTTCTGGCTACCGGTAACCTGATTGGCTGAGACGCTTGTCAGTCATCGAGGGCGGGAGAAGACATCGTGGGACGTGGATGCCTGACTCCAGTAAAGGTAAGTGCCAGGCGGGGGGTGAGGAGAGAGCAATTTACAGGGCACAGTGGGGACAATGGATGGCACAGTGGCTGGTTTAATGGCATGGCACCATGGTGACATTTGATGGCACAGTGGCTGCGTTTGGGCACAGTGAGACTGCAATTTTTTTTTTCCTTTGCGCCCCCCCAAAAATTTGGAGCACCAGCCGCCGCTTCTATTACAGAAGAAAATGTATACACTGGAATAGTAACCCTGGAGCCTGTAAGCATCATAATATTCACAATGAATTGGTCATTGGTCAGCCCAGCTACGTAACCTCACTGACCAAAGAGAATCCCTTCCTAACTGACTTTTGCAGAACAGTGTCTCAGGTGAAAGAGATTCTTATTAGTCAACATAGTCACATGGCTGTGCTTGCCAATGATCACTCACCATTGCAAGCATTGTCATGCCTACAGGTTATAAACAAACATTTAATAGATTATGAAAGTTTCCTAGAGCACTATGGCCGCGTACACACGATCGAATTTGTCCGCTGAAAACGGTCCGATGGACCGTTTCAGCAGACATCTCCGATCGTGTGTACGGCCGAGCAGACAGATTTGTCCACCCGACAGATTTCAAAGCATGCTTTGAAATCTATCGGGTGGGAATCTGTCCGCCCGACATGTCTGCTGGTTAGTACACTTACCAGCAGACATGTCGTCCCGCACCACCGCCGCCGAATGGATTCGGCGCATGCGCGGAAGTGTTTTACTTCCTGGTGCGGTGACGTGGCGGCGTCAATGTCACCGCCACGTCACCGACACGTCAGCGCGCCATCTGCTGGCAGGGATTTTGGTTTGCTCGTGTGTACACGCGAGCAAACCAAAATCCCAGCAGACAGATTTGTTCAAATCTGTCCGCTCGTGTGTATGGGGCCTAAGGGTTAGCTAAAGCTACGGCACAGCATGTGCTGCCTGCTTCGAGCTTTAGATTTGGTTTTAAACTTTGGAGGGAAACATTCGATAAAAGTTGAGTCACTGCTCTGGTGACCCTGAGATTTTCAGCTACAGGCTTTTTACATCAAGTAAGCAAAGGGGGTTGAAAGGTGTCTAAAAGGCTACCTGATGGATCAAAATTAAAGAGCAAAATTTCACATTTAGCTGACCAAAATATGGCTTCCAAAGAGAAAGAGGAATCACCGCTCTAAGATACTAATCAGAAAGTCTCCTCACCTGATCCAAAGCCAAGGGTGCTGGCAATGAATGGAGTGATGCAAAATGAAGGAAAAACTTTCTGGGCAGCCACACTTTAAAAATAAATTGCTTTTATTGTAAAATCGAAAAAATAAAAAAAAACACAAAAAGCATGACGCGTTTCACACCAAACTTTAGTGCTTATTCATAGCTTCCAAAGAGTTCTTAAATAATATACTGTATTTAGACACTGAACAAAATATCAAAAGGGCAGAAAAACTATACCTGTCGGTATACATAAAGCCCAGTGCAAACCACAGAACTGCCCTGCCGGCTCCCCCTGTGACACTCTTTAGAGATGAGCTGCGGAGTGCCTGCTCCTTCTCCTTTGCTCATTCTCCTAGTACAGTCTACTTCTGTTAAAGCGTAGCTCCACTGGCCCCCCACATTTGGCACCTTTGGAGGGGTACCTGGTTTTTGACAGGTACCTGCTTCCACTTCCAGGACAGTTTCCCGCAGCGGAATCGTAAGTTCAGCCCCTCCTCCTCTCCCCCGCAGACTACCAATTGAGAAAGTGCAGCCCAATTTGCAGTATGCGCAATAGGAAACCTGCTGTTAAGCTGCAAGGCTTCACTACCAGTTCTTCTTAGACAAGATGGTGGCGGCAGCATCTGAGACCTTTTTCAAGAAACGGCTTGGGTGAGAACACCGCTGGATGCCTGGACAGGTAAGTACCCTAAAAGAAAAAGTCAACAGCTACAGTATCTCTTCTTTAAGCATCTGTACAAAGCTTATCAAAGGAAGTCGGCCTGTGAAGATCTTGGCCTGGTCAGGAGCGGATCTGCAGCTAAAATCTTCACCACATTGTAAAGGTGATATTAGTTTATATGGCATAGAAACTGCAACATCTCAACAACAAATCACAATTTATCAATGTTGGTGCATAATCAAACCCCTCCTAAAGAAACCCAACCTTGACCCCAAAGATCTAAACTGCCGCAGACCGATAACTATCCTGACCACCATCTCCAAAATTATGGAGAAAGCAGTAGTACAACAGCTGCAACTCCATCTGGCCTCCCACAAACTCCTGGACCCACTACAATCAGGTTTCCGCCAAGGACACGGGATTGAAATGGCACTTCTCAAAATATGGGATGACGCTCTCGAAGCAGCAGACGAAGGAGAATCAGGTCTCCTGGTGCTGCTGGACCTAAGTGCAGCTTTCGACACAGTAGACCACAAAATTCTTCTTGTGCGTCTCACAGAATTAGGTGGAGTCGCAGTTTCGGATCTTCCGTGGTTCGCATCATTCCTGGAAAATCGATTCCCAGACCGTGAAACTAGGAGCCTTCACGTCAGAAGAACGCACAGTCACATGCGGAGTCCCTCAAGGATTACCCCTATCGCCAGTGCTCTTCAACATCTACCTCCACCCACTCCTCACAATCATCAGCAAACAAGACCTGCTCTACCACTCTTACACAGACGACACTCAACTTTACCTCACTCATCACCAACAAAAAAGACCAATATCATGGATTGGAAAAATGCCTGACATTAATAGATAATTGGATGACAGAGAGCTCCCTCAAACTCAGTGGATCCAAAACAGAACTGCTCCTTCTCCACGCAAACCTGGAAGACTGATTCCAGGACGACTTGGGTTCCTCCGCTTGCTGTGTAGACGCATCCCCTTAATCCCCGAAAGAAGGCACAGCAGTAGTAGTTGGAACACTAATCAATTCCAGACTTGACTATGCAAATTCCTTCTATCTAGGACTACCAAAATACCAGATTGCTTGTCTACAAGTTGTCCAGAACACTGCAGCCAGACTAGTAGCGGGTAAAAAAACATGGGAACCAATCTCCCAGGTTATGAGGACCCTCCACTGGCTAGCTGTAAAGGACCGGGTGACATTTTACGACACAAATGCTCCGCAATACCTATGTGAGAAAATAAAACGCTACACCCCAAATCGGGCCCTCTGATCAACTAATCAGAACCTCCTCCACATCCCCAAATCTCGCTACAAAACGAAAAGGGAACAGAGATTCGCTGTCCAAGGACCTCGGTTATGCAACGCTCTTTCCTCCATTCAAATGTCTGAGGGTAATCATCGGGCCTACAAAAAAAAACTTAAGATCCATCTATTCTGAAGTGTGGCTGGTCGATGACATTGGATACAGCGCCTTGAGGCGATTTAGTTCGCATTTGTAGCTCTATACGAGCCAATTGGCACCCGCTGCTGTGTCTCGGTCAATCAGGAGCAGAGACTTATCTAGGGGAAATCGCGCCTATGGCAAGCACCAAAAATGCGCCCCTGTCAAAACATTCACCCCCCACAGTAGTGTAGTGTCCTGATCTTCTTTGTTGTGGGGAAGTGCCACTGCCTCAGAGCCGCCGAGACTGTCACAGAGTGCATTGCCTTTCTTTGATCCTTCATCACACCATCCCTCCTTCCTCCATGATCCATCCTTCCTGTCACTATCACACCATCCATCCTTCCTCCATGAGCCATCCCTCCTGTCACCAATCACACCATCCCTCCTGTCACCAATCACACCATCCCTCCTGTCACCAATCACACCATCCCTAGTGTCACCAATCACACCATCCCTCCTGTCGCCAATCACACCATCCCTCGTGTCACCAATCACACCATCCCTCGTGTCACCAATCACACCATCCCTCGTGTCACCAATCACACCATCCCTCCTGTCACCAATCACACCATCCCTCCTGTCACCAATCACACCATCCCTCCAGCCTCCATGAGCCATCCCTCCTGTCACCAATCACACCATCCCTCCAGCCTCCATGAGCTATCTCTCCTGACACCAATCACACCATCCCTCCAGCCTCCATGAGCTATCTCTCCTGACACCAATCACACCATCCCTCCAGCCTCCATGAGCTATCTCTCCTGACACCATCCATCTTTCAACATGAGCCATCCCTCCTGCCTCCAGCACCTCCTCTATTTATTACCTTAAGGTGTGCCTGCCCTGCCTGGGCTGGTCCGTTTGTACTGTGGATGCCTGGGCTGGGCTGTCACGCTGTCCCCGACAATCGGGATCATCAGAAAAAAACTCAGACCACTACGATGGCTCCTCCCGTTCCACCTACACAGCTCGACTTCTCCTGCTGACTGATTTTCAATTCTGGCGCGCCTTGTGGGTATGCGCCATGAGATGACATCACTCACTTTGCCACCAATAGTAGCACATCTCAGTCAGTTCTCCTCTTCAGCGACTTCACAAGGTGACGATGGTGATGTCACCGACTCGCGTTCAGGGACAAGATGAAGCTGCGCTGCGAAGTGGAGGGTAGACGGAGCTTTAGACTCGGCATCGGCCAGTCACACTGATAAACAAGCATGGGGGCGCCCGCACCTGTCGCGCTCCTACATTATACTGCCAGCCACCCAAGGTACTTGCTAGTGAATTGCCCTGCCGCTGTCGGCACTGGGGCTTTAGTGCCAGAGGTGGCCGCAGGAGAATGGGTGGGAATTTTTTTTCATGCAGGGCGAGTTATTTTTGGTGCCCCCCCCAGTGGCACCTATGGCACTTGCCATGGCTGCAATACCTTGGATACGCCACTGATCAGAAGGGAGTGTCCTGGACAGCCAAGTCTCTTGAGCAACATTGCTGAATCAAGATGGGGCTCAGGTAAGTATTAGGAGGGGCTGCTGCACACAGAAGGTTTTTTTTTATCTTAATGCATAAAAATGAATTAAGATACAATACCTTCTGCCTTTAATTTCAAAGCTTAATGTGGTTTTAGAGCTATAATTTGATTGGGTACCATGCACAGCTGTTCAATATTCTGGCTGCTCCAGTTTTGACCATTTCCCCTTACCGAGGTGGCAGATACTGGTGAGGCAAAAAGATTGTACAGTTGCATTCCTTTTACCTAGAGCTTAGTAAATTTAGTATAGCCCAGCTAAATTTTTATCATCCAATCATGTACAAGCAAACCATTTTTTTTTTACCTGGCATCTGATTGTAAAGAATACCCAAAGTGAAGCTTCACCACATTACATTTACTAAGGAAAATAAGTGCAACTGAAATTACAGAGTCTATTTTCCTTTAGTAAATTAACCCCAAACATGTTGGTTATTTGACTCGCGCCTCACGTGTGCCAAAAAATATGTCATAAAAATATATCATCCTTATAGTGGAACCTTAGTCAGAAAACTAAGTTCTGCTAGATCACTTTAGAGATCTATTTATTTCCCTTAGGCCCTTTTCACACTGGGGCGTTTTTCAAGCGTTATTACAGCGCTTTAGTGTTAAAAATAGCGCTCTTAAAATGCTCATAAAACACTCTCCATGCATCTCAATGGACCTTTTCACAACAAGTTTTCTGCAAGCAGCATCTTTGGAGCAGCTTTTGAGCGCTGAAAAAAACACTCCAAAAACGTTCCTCGCCATTGAAATGAATTGAAAAGCGCTGTAAAAACGCCTTACCCTTTCACACCGAGGCACTGCAAAAACGCCCTAAAACTTTAGGGTCTTATCGGTGCTTTACCAACACATTGGGATTGCAGATAAGGCATTGCTCGAATAACGCTGTAATAACGCTCGAAAAACGCTTCAGTGTAAAAAGGGCCTTATGCAGGTATAACCATGTAAATCATTAAAAATAAGTGCCTATACAGTACTGTTTAAAATAAGTAATGTACTGTCTCACCCTGTTCTGCACATGCTCAGCTGCGCTCTACTTTTGGATCAACTCCCTCTAGTGGCCACAATGCAGTAATTTCCTGAATGTGGTATTTCAGCAAAATACTGCATTATTCTCACTATATGGAGCTGAGAAGCATAGGAGATAAATAGAAAGTGACAATTCACACATAATATACACATTAAAAAGATTATTTTTGAAGACTGTGAAAATGCTTAGACATGCTTTTAACCACTTAGGAACCCCTTCACGCCAATATACAGGTATGTCAGCAGAATGGCAGGGCTGGGCACATCCATGTACCTGTGTGCGCGGGACCCGCGGACCTGATTGCCGCTGGAGTCCCGCGATCAGTCCCTGGAGCTGAAGAACGGGGAGAGCCATGTGTAAACACAGCTTCCCCGTTCTTCACTGTGGCGCACGCATTGATTGTGTGTTCCCTTATATATCACAATCAATGATGTCACACCTACAGCCACACCCCCCTACAGTTAGAAAAACATATGAGGTCACACATAACCCCTTCAGCGCCCCCTAGTGGTTAACTCCCAAACTGCAATTGTCATTTTCACAGTAAACAATGCATTTTTAATGCATTGTTTGCTGTGAAAATTACAATTGTCCCAAAAATGTGTCAAAATTGTCTGAAGTGTCCGCCATAATGTCGCAGGCACGAAAAAAAATTGCTGATCGCCGCCATTAGTAGTAAAACAAAATATATATATATATATAAAAATGCAATAAAACTATCCCCTATTTTGTAAACGCTATAAATTTTGCGCAAACCAACCGATAAACGCTTAATGCGTTTTTTTTTTTACCAAAAATAGGTAGAAGAATACGTATCGGCCTAAACTGAGGAAAAAAATATGTTTTTTTATATATTTTTGGGGGATATTTATTATAGCAAAAAGTAAAAAATATTGCACTTTTTTTTCAAAATTGTTGCTCTATTTTTGTTTATAGCGCAAAAAATAAAAACTGCAGAGGTGATCAAATACCACCAAAAGAAAGCTCCATTTGTGGGGAAAAAAGGACGCCAATCTTGTTTGGGAGCCACGTCGCACGACCGCGCAATTGTCAGTTAAAGCAACGCAGTGCCGAATCACAAAAACTGGCCAGGTCCTTTACCTGCCTAAAGGTCTAGGTCTTAAGTGGTTAATAGATTTGAGTAATGCCGCGTACACACGGTCGTTTTTTGCGATTAAAAAAAACTACGTTTTTTAAAACGTCATTTAAATTGATCGTGTGTGGGCAAAACGTAGTTTTTTGTCTTCAAAAAAACGACCAAAAAAAAATTCCAACATGCTTGAATTTTTTGTGTCGTTTTTCAAAACGTCGTTTTTTGTTTCACACAAAGTCACCGTGTGTAGCAAAAACGTCGTTCAAAACGACGTTTTTCAACCCGCGCATGCCCAGAAGCTAGTTATGAAGCGAGCTTCAATGGAAAAGAGTGGTAAACGTAACCTCGCTTTTTGTGAAAAAAACTATGGTGTGTATGCAAAATTGTCTTTGAAAAGTGACGTTTCAAAAACGTTGTTTTTTACTTCACAGAAAACGTCATTTTTTTTCATCGCAAAAAACGACCGTGTGTACGCGGCAATAGAATACACAATATCTCCTATATTCAAACATGTGTATGTAAATCTTAACAATAAACTTCTTCCATTCACTCCCTTTCTTTTGTTAAATAGGCCATTGAAAGTATTTGTGCGAAAACCAAAAAAGTCAATGAATTTTGTTTTGTTTTCTTAGTGCTATTATTTCTTACAGAACACCACCCTCCTATGTTACATAAGGAGATAAGGAGTGGGGAAGGTGTTGTAAAGCACCAGCATGTTCCTGTCCTAGGTTGACAATGCTGCTTCTCCATAGATAGAGTACACTTAGTGAGTGTTTTCAGCCTAGGACAGGAAGGATGTTACAGATGGGATCACTGGTTAAAATAAAGGGGAAAAAAAAATGCCCGATAAAAGAATAAACTTTATTATCAAGAATAACCTGATAAACTTTATTAAATCTTTGAACTTAACCTCCCTGGCGGTCTTCCCGTGTGTGGCACAGGGTGAGATTTTTAAGCTAAGATCGGTAACCCCGTGCCACACACGGACTTGCCTCGCTGGATGCAGAAAAAAAGTTTACTTACCTTTTCTCTGTGATCCAGCGATGAATCTCTGCAGTACACGGCGGCCGGATGTCCGCCTGATGCTGTGTGTACCGCCGATTCCCTTCCCTGCGAGCGTCGCGATGTAGGGGGGGGAACGGCGCCAAATTCAAAAATGTAAACAAACACTATACATACAGTACACTGTAATCTTATAGATTACAGTACTGTATGTAAAAAATACACACCCCCCCCCCATGTCCCTAGTGGTCTGCCCTGTACACTACATGTCCTTTTATATAATAAAAACTGTTCTTTCTGCCTGCAAACTGTAGATTGCCCATAGCAACCAAAAGTGTCCCTTTATGGCAAAAATTGTTTTAGAGTAGCTAAAAAACAGCGATAATAAATCAGAATCACTTGCAGAATTTAGCGATAGCGTTTCGTGGGGAAATTCGTCATAAAAAAAAAAAAAATCACAGCAAAAAGTCGACAACTGAGCAAATTTCAGTGATTTTGATTTGATTACATTATTGAATAATTTTTACTATAATTATATTATTATTTGTTATAATTTTTTATAATTATTTATTATATTATAATTTTTAATAAAAAAAAAAAAAAAATCATACCCGGGATGCCTATTAGACTCTTGTTTGGATAGATTTCAGTGAGTTATTCCTAAGAATTACAAGCCTACAGTATAAAACGCCAAATTCCCTTGCAAATAATGGTACCGCTTTAAGCACCTAAAATCTGAAAGAATCATACCGCCAGGGAGGTTAAAGGGGTTGTAAAGCTTCACGTTTTTTCACCTTAATGCATCCTATGCATTAACCACTTAAGGACCGCCTACTGCACATTTACGTCGACAGAATGGCACGGCTGGGCACATCAACGTATATATACGTTGATTCTAGTACCCAGCCATGGGTCACGGGCGCGCGCCCGTGGTGCGCTCCTGTGACCCGGTCCGAAGCTCCAGGACCGGGTCCGCGGGACTTGCGGACCCGATCGCCGCTGAAGAACGGGGAGAGCCGTGTGTAAACACGGCTTCCCCGTGCTTCACTGTGGCCGCAGCATGGATCGCGTCATCCGTGTTATAGGGGGACGTGATCAATGACGTCACATCTACAGCCACACCCCCCTACAATTGTAAACACACACAGGGAACACTCAATTCCTACAGCGCCCCCTTGTGGTTAACTCCCAAACTGCAACTGTCATTTTCACAGTAAACAATGCAATTTAAATGCATTTTTTTCTGTGAAAATGACAATTGTCCCAAAAATGTGTCAAAATTGTCCGAAGTGTCCGCCATAATGTCACAGTCATGAAAAAAATCACAGATCGCCGCTATTAGTAGTAAAAAAAAAAAAAAAAATTATAAAAATGGAATAAAACTATCCCTTATTTTGTAAACGCTATAAATTTTGCGAAAAACAACCGATAAACGCTTATTGCGATTTTTTTTTACCAAAAATAGGTAGAAGAATACGTATCGGCCTAAACTGAGGAAAAAAAAAAATTTAGATATGTTTTTGGGGATATTTATTATAGCAAAAAGTAAAAAATACTGTTTTTTTTTTTCAAAATTGTGGCTCTATTTTTGTTTATAGCACAAAAAATAAAAACCGCAGAGGTGATCAAATACCACCAAAATAAAGCTCTATTTGTGGGGGAAAAAAGGACACCAATTTTGTTTGGGAGCCACGTCGCAAGACCGCGCAATTGCCCGTTAAAACGACGCAGTGCCGAATCGCAAAAAGGGGCAAGGTCCTTTAGCAGCATTTTGGTCCGGGTCTTAAGTGGTTAAGGTGAAAAACATCTGATTACAAGCCCCCCAGCCCCCCGGTTTACTTACCTGAGCCCTCGAAAGTCCTGCGTCGGGAACGCACTGGCTACCCGCCCCTGTTTTCTCGGCTGTTTATTGGAGATTGATAGCAGTGCAGCTATTGGCTCCCGTTGCTGTCAATCTAATCAATAAAGCGGCGCGCCGGGAGGCTGGGCCGAGTGATACAGTCGGCGGCTACGGCTCCCGGGTGCATCACAGGAGCGCTCCCGCAAACTAACCCCCTTGAGAGAGCACTTACCATGAAGGGGGTTAGCGATTGCGGGGAGGAGTTGAGAAAGATCAGGATCGGGGCCACTCTGTGCAAAACGAACAGCACATATGTTACATTTTTGCTTCTAATTTTAAGTATTGCTTTAAGTTTATATTGTGTGTGATGCACTTCAAAAAGCCAGTAAAACCTTGGTTCAAGCGTAACTTGGTTTGAGAGTGTTTTGCAAGACCAGCAACATTTTTTGAATACATTTTGACTTGATATACAAGCAATGTCTTGATATAATAGTAGTGTCATGTCACAACTGAGTATAAAATAGAGAAAAAGAGACCGCCGCTCCAGGCACATGCAATAAGCAATCAGTGTCCTCCTCAAAAACCGTGGGTGCTGGCAATGCACAAGGCAAAAAATCTATGAAAAGAAAAGCCGCACATTGGTGTACAAAGGAGCACTACAAAACACAGCACAGCAAGCAGTGGGGTAAAAAACCTGACGCGTTTCGCACAATCAATGCTTAGTCATAGCTATTGTTTGTACGAAACGTGTCCGTTTTTTACCCCACTGCTTGCTGTGCTGTATTTTGTAGTGTTTTTTATCCTTTTTACACCAATAAAGGCTACCCTTTTAGGTTTATTTTGGTGTGCGGCTGTCCATGAATTCTTTTCATTGAGTATAAAATAGAAGGGAGATGAGCCTCTAAGTGTAGCAATATGATTACATTTAATGAAGGTACAACATTTAGCAAATCACATGGTTGATGATTAAAACAGGCACATCTAAGTATACAGGGATCCGGGTAAAGCTGTCCACATAGACCATCCTCCGCACTGCCATTGAAGTCGTCCCTTCCATGAGTGGTTCAAGCCTCGCTTTCAGATCGCTCTACTGCAGGGTAGTCTTCCTGGTCACGATTGCAGACTGACAGCGGTGAGAGCCGGCGAACCAGGGGAAGGTCTATGTGGGTCGTTTTACCCTGTACCCTGCATACTTTGATGTGCCTCTTTTAATCATTAACCATGTGAGTTGCTAAATGTTGTACCTTCATTAAATGTAACCATATTGCTACACTTATGCCGAATACACACGATCAGAATTTCCGACAACAAATGTTTAGGAGCTGGTTCTCAAATTTTCCGACAACAAAAGTTCTTGTCGGAATTTGCGACACACAAAAATTCTACTCATGCTCGGAATCATTGAACTTAATTTTTCTTGGCCCGTAGTACTATTGTACGTGACCACGTTTTTGCCGTTCGGAATTTCCAACAACATTTGTGTGACCGTGTGTATGCAAGACAAGTTTGAGCCAACATTCTGTCGGAAAAAATCCACGGTTTTCTTGTCGGAAATTTCGATTGTGAGAGAGGCACCTCTCTTCTCTTTTATACTCTGGAGCTCCTGCTGGATTTTGCTTCTAATCCCCTTGTGGATTCCATTTGTGGATGGACATTTTATGGTTACACAACCTATCACATTGCTATAATCTTTTTATATGGACCATAAACTGGAAGACTTATGAATAAATGGTTGTGGACCGAATCATTTGAGTTTCAATTATTTCTTTTGGGGAAATTTGCTTTGATATACAAGTGCTTTGGATTACAATCATGTTTTTAGAACAAATTATTCTCGCAATCCATGGCTTTACTGTATTTTACTTTCCAACTGCATTTGTATTACTTCACCACAAGGTGGCAGTGTTGATGCATGTATGGTTTTGTACTGTAGTTCAGTGGTTGCAATCCGGTATTAATTCGGACGCATTACTACACAGCAACGATAATGAATAAAGCCAAGCTGACAACCTTTTCCTCTTTTTTTATTTATTTTTCTCCACAGTATGACTACAGTTTCAGAACAGAACAAAGTGCTGCAGCCCGTCTGCCCCCCAGTCCTGCCCGCTGCCAACAGATGCCCCCACCATGAGAAAGAGAGGCACAGAAAACGGATTTGGCACTCACAAGTACTACTGAGCAGAACCCATTGCTGCTGACCCTGACTTCTAACCCTTAACCTGATGGTAGAAATGACGAGTTGGTGGATTTTTTTTTCTAACAATCAGTTTTTTTGTATTGATATTTTGTAAATATAACTATTAAAGAAAAAAAAAAGAAAAGAAAGAAGAAAAAATAATTATGGAGTTGTATTACCAGTTGTGGGCCGGATCTGGCTCAGTATCCTACAGTGTTACCCAGTAGTGATCATGTCTGCACACTTCCAGCCTCCGTAGAGGTGTTACAATGAGCCAGTCTGACATTGACGCCGTAGCGTTTTGTGAACTTGTGTAACAGAAGCTGACGTGACGCACAAGTTGTTTGTTTATCTGTTTTTCTTTTTGTTTTTTATATTTTGTTGACTAGCATCTTTAAAATATGCTACAATAAAAATTGTGCACGAACAGCTTGGAATTATTATATGCACATACATTGTGAGGTTGTGTCGATTGAACAGAACGTGATATCTGTGCGTTTGAAGGTCCTACGCATTGTTACACAAGCAAGCGCGTTGAATAATGAAAATGTCATTAACACTTAGCAATCACAAGCACTGTTTGTATACAAAATTACTGCATAACTTATACTTTCTGCCTTTTTTTATGGCATTTAAATTATTGTCATGGTGTATGTTTATGGCGTTCCTCCTACTCCATATCTCGTAGCTAAGTAGTTCTTAAAAAGGAACTTTACCCGGACATGTGAAAATGAACCACTTATGACCCGGACCATTATGCAGGTAAAAGGACCTGGCCCCTTTTTGCAATTCGCCACTGCGTCGCTTTAACTGACAATTGTCGGGCGACGTGGCTCTCAAACAAAATTGACGTCCTTTTTTTCCCCAGCAAATAGAGATTTCTTTTGGTGGTAATTTATCACCTCTGTGGTTTTTATTATTTGCGCTATAATAAAAAAAAAATTATAAATATATTTTAAAAAAAATTCCCTCAGTTTAGGCCGATACGTATTCTTCTACATATTTTTGGTAAAAAAAATCGGAATAAGCGTATATTGATTGGTTTGCGCAAAAGTTATAGCATTATTAAAAATGTTTTAAACTATCCCCTATTTTGTAAATATTTTTTTAGTAATGGCGGCGATCAGCGATTTTTTTTTTTTTTTTCGTCTTTCATGACTGTGACATTATGACGGACAAATCAGACACCTTTGACACATTTTCGGGACCAATGTCATTTTCACAGCGAAAAGTGCTATACAAATGCACTGATTACTGTGAAAATGACAATGGCAGTGAAGGGGTTAACCACTAGGGGTGCTAAGGGGTTAAGTGTGCCCTAATGGAGTGATTCTTACTGTAGGGGGGATGTGGCTAGACGTGTGACATTACTGATCGTCATTCCCTATAACAGGGAGCAGATGATCAGTGACAAGCCACAGAGAAGAACGGGGAAGGTGTGTTTACACTCGCCTCTCCCCGTTCTTCAGCTCCTGTGACCCGTACCTGTACGTGCCTGTGCCCAGCCATGCCATTCTGCCAACGTATATTGGCTTTAGGCGGTCCACAAGTGGTTAAGTTGGCAGATTACAAAGATTTGTACCTGCTGAATTCAAGAAAACAGATACTTACCAGTCCATACTTACCAGTCCTTCCCCCCTCCCCCTGGCACTATTGTCTAATGCCACGTACACACAATCAGAATTTCCGACAACAAAACCGTATATTTTTTTCCGACGGATGTTGGCTCAATCTTGTCTTGCATACACAGAGTCGCTCTAATGTTGAATGAAATTTTGATCGCCAAGACCACGGTCACGTACAAAACATACAACGGCACACTAAAAGGGAAGCTCAATGCCAAGTGCGCCACCCTGTGGGCTCCTTCTACTAATTTCGTGTTGGTAGAAGTTTGGTGAGAGACGATTCGCTCTTGTATGTCATCTGCTGCTGTTCCCGATCTCTCGGAGTCTCTGAGAAATCAGTTTGTCAGAACTCTGTGTGAATATCAGCAGCAAAACAACTTCATTATTCTAGCATTATAAAGAAGAAGAGAATGTGCTGCATTAAAAGATTCAAAAATTAGCAGCATGACGAATGTGCTATCTCCATTACGAATGCTAGTTTTACCAGACCGAGCGCTTCCCTCTCATACTTGATAGAGAATCAGAATTGTTTACACGCTCGGAATTTACGAAAACAAATTCTGTGGTCAGAAAATTTGAGAACCAGTTCTCAAATTTTTGTTGTCGAAAATTCCGACAGCAAATGTCCGATGGCGCCTACACATTGTTGGGATTTCCGACAACAAGCTCCTGTTGAACATTTGTTGTCGGAAATTCTGATCGTGTGTACACGGCATTAGATGTGGGAGCCAGCCATGACTTCTAGACAAATCACAGGCAACTCCCTGCCGCACATACACATGGTCAAGCAGTGCAGGAAGGCTGGTTCTTCAGTGCCTACCTACCCTAGATCCCTACCTTTATTGTAATATAGGCACTGTCAACAACCCCCTCCCTCAAGGACTTCACCAACTACTTTCCAGGACAGCTGCAACCTCTTCCGGGGTTTACATTTTAAGACTCAAAATTGACAATGGTGCTAGATGCACCATATCTCCCTAGACAGGAGTGGGGCCATCCTTGCATCTCTAGTGTAGGAGTATGGCCCTGAAGGCAAAAGTGATTTCCGTATAAGCAGTCGTTTCTAGACAAAATATCTATTTAAACTGTAATGAAATGTTGGGTTTTGATTTACTGGAAAATATGTAATCTCTAAGAAATAAGAGTGTATTGTATGTATGCAAACTGTTACCCTATTATAGGCTACAGTTAAGCCACATTGCCTATGTCCACTTTATACAAATATCTAACCTAAAGGAAAAAAGTTTGATAATTGAGTTGATGCAACACACTGTAATGTCTGTTGATTCTCATTATCCCCAAGCTCATAGGGGGTGAGCAGATTCAGTAGAAGGAAAACAAAGTCTGCAGCAGATTTAGCCCTTGGAGTTTTGTAACCCAACAGGCTTCATTCAAGGCCAGTGATGTTAGGCCGCATACACACGAGGAGACATGTCCGATGAAAACACACCATCAGACCAAAGACAACGCGGTGACGTAGCGGTGATGTTGACGCCGCGACGTGCGAAAACAAGGAAGTAAAATGCTTCCACGCATGCGTCGAATCCATTCGACGCATGCGGAGGATTTCGGTCCGATGGTTGGGCGTACTAACCAGCGGACATGTCTGACGGACAGGTTTCCAGCCGACAAGTTTCTAAGCATGCTTAGAAACTATTGTCGGCTGGAAACCTGTCCGCTAGGCCGAAACTGGTCTGCGGACCAGTTTCAGCGGACATGTCTCCTCGTGTGTACGCGGCCTCATAGTTACATAGTTAGTCAGGTTGAAAAAAGACAAAAAGTCCATCCAGTTCAACCATAAATATATGAAATAAAAAATATCATACAATCCCACATACCCACAGTTGATCCAGAGGAAGGCAAAAAAAAACCAGCAGAGCATGATCCAATTTGCTACAGCAGGGGAAAAATTCCTTCCTGATCCCCCAAAGGGCAATCAGATTTTCTCTGGATTAACTTTACCTGTAAATGTCAGTACCCAGTTATATTATGTATATTTAGGAAAGTATCCAGGCCTTTCTTAAAGCAATCTACTGAGCTGACCAGAACCACCTCTGGAGGGAGTCTGTTCCACATTTTCACTGCTCTTACTGTGAAGAAACCTTATACCTTATACCAGGGGTGTCAAACTGGTGGCCCTCCAGCTGTTGCAAAACTACAAGTCCCATGAGGCATTGCAAGGCTAACAGTTACAAACATGACTCCCGCAGGCAGAGGCATGATGGGACTTGTAGTTTCGGAACAGCTGGAGGGCCGCCAGTTTGACACCCCTGCCTTATACTTTTGTACACGTTGATCATATATTCTCATCTCAAGAGAGAATAAATTCAGTTCCTCTAATCTTTCCTCATAGCTGAGCTCCTCCATGCCTCTCATCAGTTTGGTTGCCCTTCTCTGCACTTTCTCCAGTTCTCTGATATCCTTTTTGAGAACTGGGGCCCAAAACTGAACTGCATATTGCAGGTGAGGTCTTTCTAATGATTTGTACAGGGGGGGGGGGGGGCAAAATGATCTCTGACCGATTTGAACAGATCTATTTGCTTGTGTGTACGGGGCCTAACACGTAGAGAGCATCCTGCCACACAGATGTAGTTCCCAGGAGGGGGCGAGCACGTCACTGACCACCACAGTAAAGTCTCCCTTCACGGTGGTCAGTAAAATCAGACAAGCAGGAAGTGAACAGAACAGAGAAGAAATAGAGCAACTTCTGAGCAAAAACAAACGATGAGGAAGTGAAAAGAGTAATGTCTGCAGGTAAAGGATGCTTATTATGAAAAAAAAATATTTCCTTTGCAACCCCTTTAAGTAGTAAAAATCTATTCAATTTGATATTTGTGTAGGTGTGTATCCCTGAACTCATGCTGTCTGCATTTGGGGACATTCACTCGCATGGATGTAAAATTGGAAATAGCCGCTGTGTCTTTGCAGCTGTTGCTTCCCAATAGACATGCATGGGACTGCCTACAACCAGATGCATGGAACAAATTCTCCCGTTTGCACAGATGTACACTCATGTGAACAGGCCTTAAGCCTAGTACACACTATTTTTTTTTTTCATTCAACCGAGCAGGGCTCAACAAAAAAAACAACTGACAGCTTAGGAGGAGCCACTGTACTAACTATATGACATTAGTACAATGCTCTCCCCTGCTGTTCTATTGTGTTCTGATAGGGGGGCCCCATTGGCTGAGAGCGCTGATCGGTAGACCTTTTTCGGCCCGACTGCAGTACACATGGGCTGAATGTCGTCTGGTTTCTATTGAACTGGCAGATGCCGCCCAACATTCAGCCCTGTGTAATAGGCTTTACTGCTCCATTGTCTTTTGATTCATTTACTTTGCAGCATTTTATTGTGTACTGAAATTAGATTCATCATAACATCATTTGTGTGTTGCTACTACTAGATGTCACAAAGGGATCGAGTTCAACCCAATAGCGAGTTGAGACCCGGGTCTTTTAGTATGGATGATTTCATGTGAAACCCCGTATTACTTTATATATTGTCATGCATACAGAGTGGCAGGGTGTGGAATGTATTCTGAGGGCTACAAATGTTTTTAGATGTTTTTTTTATGGGTTGGGTCGGGTTTTTGAACTGTGTAATTTGTCACTTTGTCTCCAGCTGGTTTTCATACTATAATAAAACTTAATTTGTTACATTGAATTATAATGCGGATCCCTGGATACTTTTTCCTTCATGTTTTGTTCATTGATACTTTGGGATCCAGCCAGCACACTGAGTTGTGTGTAATACATCACGTTCTCCCCACTATTTGAACAAAGCTGCTGAATGCTGTTCAAGAGTGTCAGAATTTAGATTGGATGGTTCCACCAAAAAGTAATGCTCGGTACGCACGTTCGGAATTTCCGATGAAAAAAATTCAGATGTAATTTTTTCATGGGATATTCCGACCGTTTGTATGCCCCATCTGACTTTTTCCGTCGGAAATTCCGACGGACTAAAAAGAGAACATGTCAAATCGACACATGCTCAGAAGCATTGAACTTCATTTTTCTCAGCTCGTCATATGTGTTGTACATCATCACGTCTTTGACGGTCGGAATTTGGTGTATCCGTGTGTATGCAAGACAGCTTGAGCGGAATTCCGTCGGAAAAACTGATTGTGCGTACAGGGCATTACTCTTCAAACTCTGTGGTTTCGATTTTGTGACTTATTTTTGGATCAAATGACTGGCACCAATAAGTAGCTTAACTATGGATTGCAGAAGAAAGGTAGGACACTATTTAAGGTGCTTGTGTTTTAACGTGTATTTCTTTTTTTTTTTTAAGTGTATTTTGTGCGTGTACTTGAGAGAGGAGCCGGACTGCAGGGAGGGAATCTGCCATCTTTCTCCATGCCCTGGGTGGCAATGGCGGGTGTGAGGGGGTCCTCCCACACAGCCCGCCCTACCTGCTCCTATTTGAAGCCCAACGGGGCAGAGGAACTCCCCTATGAGGGAGTGAGAGGATCTAGCCCGCTCAGCCAGCCCCGTTAGTCCTTCGCCTCTCTTTTTTAAAGACCGCGTGGCCAAAGTGCGTGCATGTTAACCCAATTTCGAGTGCGTGTAAGTGTGGTGGTTTTGTGGGAGGGGGGTGGGCGTACGAAGCGCAGGCTTACCCTGCACAGCACACCCACCGGGAGCCGGGCTGAGACCACCAAACTCAATTCACATGCAGCCGAGACCGGGATCCGAACCCTTTAGCTGCAGAGGTGAACGGCTTGTCAGCGCAGTGCCAATCGCGTTGAGCCACCGCAACTCCCCTTTTTAACGTGTATTTCTACTTTTTCAGTTAGATTTGGGAAATCCCTACTTATGGTAGAAAGATATGGCGGGGATCAGCAAAAGTGTTGTTTAAATGAATATGGCACTAACATCCCTATAGTACCAGAGGCATAGAAATAGGTTGGAGGTGTGGGACTTTTTGAGGTGCATCATATAAAAAATCACTTCAAATGCATTTGATATAGAAATATACAAAATTATTTATTTAAGGAACAACATAAAAGTATGCAAAGCAGTGTATTCAAGGGTGGATAGGTGTACACAAAACATCCTATTATCAATGAATTCCTGTAATTCCATACATATTTTCATCCATTTAAGTTGACATGTTTCACCGAAGTGGCTTCATCAGGAAAGGACGTATAATTGTATTTATATAGATAGGATCAATATTTAATCATCTTTGTGTATATAAGACATATTAGTGATACAGCATTTGACAATTTAATGTAAAATATTTCATATAAACATGGCTGCAAGTGGAAAGCCCACACATGAAAGAAAACTCCCTACCTTTCCATATGAGATCACGTTTATGTAGCGCTGACCCCCGAAGGAGCGGCTGATTGTAAATTTGGGCCTGTACTCTGCCTTGACACCCCCGAGTATTTTTGGTCTCACTCCCCTTGACACAGCTGTGGTGCAATACAGATATAAAGCTTTGGTGTTGAAGGGGAAAGTAATCATACACAGGCTGTGCTGAAACAACAGTTAGTTTTACTGAAATAGATTCTGTACTTAACCATGAGAACACATTTGGTGGGCAACAAATATTACAGGAAATTAGAGGCAGCAATCCCCCAATGTCCTCCCCTATCAGCAGGACTTTGGCGTCT
This sequence comes from Rana kukunoris, assembly GCA_029574335.1. NCBI lineage: Eukaryota > Metazoa > Chordata > Amphibia > Anura > Ranidae > Rana > Rana kukunoris. The sequence goes on from CM056057.1 coordinate 28,749,123, forward strand.
CCAAGTGGGACTAGTGCGCAGGCCACAACTCAACACTGCACACCTTCCCACTTCCAGCACACCATACAAAAATCAGTAAACACGCTATGCAACGTACAACATCTAACAAGAATAAGATCACAGCGTGTAATGGACTTAATGTTCCCACCTCAGACAGTGTCTGGTAAATGGTAGCAGTACTGCAAGGCCTTGCAATGAGAACAGTCTAGTCTCTGATCTTCTTTTCTTCTGCTAGCAATTTAAGAGAAAGATTTGTAATCCAAGGGCTCTCTGGTTAATGAGTGGTGTGAAATAAACTGAAACTGTAGTCTAACTGTGAGAGGTACCTGTACACTCTCTCCTGGGAGCACAACTCCAATGACCGGCACCAACAGTTGGTTTAGGCTTGAGGCCTTTGCACGTGTGGCTTTATGGCACACCGCGACAGCGTGGAACTAGCAGTCCCAGCAACACTACCAAGGCAGCCTAGATGTGTGTCAAACAGTACAAGACTTTGGGCATGAGCCCTCTCACCACACGAGGTCCAGGCGGATGGATGCCTTCACTCCTCACGGTCTCAGTCCGGTCTCTAGCAATCATCCGGTTGTCTGATTCTCCTCCAGAGCCGATCGGAAGTCCTCCGTCACCCTTCTTGAGATCGATGGCTTGCTTCTGCAGAAAGTAGGCTGGAATTCCGTAGATCGCACCGAAAGAGGGAGAGAGAGAGAGCTCCTCCAGGGCGTATGTCCCAGGAACCAGAGAGCGCTAAAATGGCCACCACCAAACCTTTTATCACCTTCCCAGCATGCCTTGCAGCCCCGAGGGTTCATGGGTAAGTCCTTCACATCACTCCTCCCATGCTTCTTGGAAAAACAAAAGATGGTGCAGTCCATTCCACATTTTCACCACTAGATGGTGCCAAACACCTATTTACAACACCAGTCCATAGAATAACATTGTAAAACATCAATATGTCTTTGGAGAGGCAAAAACTGTCCCCGCTACATACTCCCCCTGCTTTGATTCTTTGGTCCCCAAAGACATTCAAAATATTTGGCTCAGTTACACATTTTTGCCTCTATGCGGCTGCACAACACTGACAGAGGAGCCTCCCACCAATTCAAATATGATGGGGAGCTGTTCTGTGCACTCACAGGTGACACCATGGTGCCTAGTACAGATGTGTCAAGGGGTGAGTTGGGGTTTTCTCCTTCTGAACTGACAGTAGAGAGACCAGGCATTTCAGGATTTCTTTTAGCAGTAAACTGAGCCTGGTCAGAGCTTTCACCCAGCACATCATAAGTCAGTCTTTTGGGTGCATGAATCTCTCTTCTAACCCTTTGTCTCTTGGGAGTAGGTACTATCTCCTCTCTCACTTCACACTCTTGTACTTCAGTGTCAAAGGGTGGGTGATCTTCAGGCGGCGTACACACGGCAGGGAATTTCGACGGGCAGAACACATCGTTCCGCCCGTCGAGGTTCCCTGCCGGCCGTCGAAATCGGCGACCCGCCCGTCGGGAATGGCAACCAGCCATTCTTCCGGGCGGGCCGTCGAGGAAATAGAGAGCGTGCTCTCTATTTCTGCTCGACGGGCTTCCCGACGGGAAGCTCGCCGAGACCGTACACACGGCCGAGGTCCTCGCTGGAATGTGCATTCCAGCGAGGTTCTCGCTGGTTTTCAGCGAGAACCTCGGCCGTGTGTACGCCGCCTCAGAGTTTTCATTTTGTGGCACAAATTCTGGGGCTTCTGGTCTCAGAATTACAGTGTCCTTTTCCTGTCTGTGAGGTGAACAGTGTGCATCAACTCCTGGCACTTCAGGTGGCCACAACCAGCTTATCTCCATCTCCTCCTCCTCCTCACTACCTCCTGTGGCCAGGGATCCCGATTGGGACCTAGTTACAGGTCTAGGCACAGCCATAGGCGATAGTTCCCATTGTGGAGTTTTTCTGACTGCTTCTGTTAAAGGCAGAAGGTGATTCCGGTGCCATATTTTTAATGGTCCTGTACTCCCTTCTGGTCTGATCTGATATACCGGCAGTCCTGAGAGACGTTTGCATATGATGTATGGCTGTGACTTCCAGCGATCAGCCAGTTTGTGTTTGCCTGGTATACCCAGGTTCCTCAACAAGACTCGGTCACCGGGTTGTAGGTCTTGAATCCGTACCTTGAGGTCAAAATTCCTCTTATTTCTACTTCCTCTTGCGTCCGATGTGGCTTGGGCCTTTTCATATGCAGCCTTCAAACTTTTCCGCAATCTATCTACATACCCTCGGTGAGAGGCTTCCGAGGTGTGGTCCAGAGAGGTTCCAAAAGCCAAATCCACCGGTAGTCGGGCTTCTCGTCCAAACATCAGACGATAGGGTGAATACCCTGTAGCATCACTTACGGTACTATTGTAGGCATGTACCATGGCTGTGATGTGTTTACTCCACTGTTGTTTTTGTTCAGCAGCCAACGTTCCTAACATATTAAGGAGGGTTCTGTTAAACCTTTCCGGTTGAGGGTCCCCTTGTGGGTGATAGGGAGTAGTCCTGGACTTCCTTATGTCTAGTAGATCCAACAGTTGTCTAATGAGGGTGCTCTCGAAATCTCTCCCCTGGTCTGAGTGGATCCGCTGAGGTAAGCCGTAATGAACAATGAATTTTTCCACTAGAGTCCTTGCCACTGTAGATGCCTGTTGGTCCCTGGTAGGGAATGCCTGAGCGTATCGGGTGAAATGGTCCGTGACCACCAGGATGTTTCCTTGTCCACTGAGATCGGATTCCACACATAGGAAATCTATGCATATTAGGTCCATAGGTCCTTGGCTCTCTAAATGGCCCATTGGGGCGGCTCTCTGAGGTAAGGTCTTCCTCTGTATGCACCTGAGACAGGAATGACAGTAACTCTCCACTTCAGATCTCATGTATGGCCAGTAGAACCTGTCCCTCACCAATTGAAGAGTCCTTTCTGATCCCAGATGACCATGGTGATCATGCAAGGCAATTAGTACTTTCTCCCTATGCTTCTCCGGCAAAAACAACTGCCACTTCTCCTCAGGATCTTCAGAGGGGCCCCTTCTGTATACCACTCCTTGCTGTAGCTGCAACCGATCCCACTCTTTGCATAACAGGCGAGCTTCCTTCTAAGCGCTCTGGAGAAGTAGATCAGGGTGTTGGCTCTCTAAGGCCTCCAATACCAGACCACAAAGGGGATCTTCCTGCTGATCTCTCCGGAGGTCCCTCCTAGACAGCTTAGGTAAACCCTCCGCCACCATCTGAGTGACATCACAGTAGCACCTAGGCACCCCCACAGCGGACACTCCAACTTCCTCAGCCCGGGCTCCACCCTTCACTGGCTGTTCCGCTCCCTCACAAAGGGCTCTCACACCTTCAGGGGTAAGCTGGGTCCATCCTCCTGGTGGGTCCTGGGGACAGTGGGGCCTTCTGGACAGTGCATCAGCGTCCCGATTCCCGATCCCTGGTCGGTATTTCAGGCTGAAAGTAAATGCAGAGAGTGCAGCCAACCATCTATGCCCTGTGGCGTCTAGTTTTGCTGTAGTGAGCAAGTATGTGAGGGGATTGTTATCCGTCTTGATCACAAATTCAGCACCATACAGATAGTCTTTTAGCTTGTCTACAACCGTCCACTTCAAGGCCAGAAACTCGAGCTTGTGAGTTGGGTAATTCCTCTCGGCAGGTGTCAGACTTCGGCTCACATAAGCAATAGGTCGTAGATGTCCGTCTTCGTACTCCTGATAAAGCACTCCACCTAGCCCATCTCGACTGGCATCCACATGCAGTTCGTAGGGTCTGGTAGGGTCTGCATAGGCCAAGACCGGGGCAGTGGTAAGGCTCCGCTTCAACTGTCTAAAGGTCTCTTCGCACTGTGGGGTCCACTGATCTTCAATTGAGTCTTTCTTCTTCCTAGGACCCTCTTTTGGTTTCCCAGGTTTGCCCGAGTCCAGATCAGCTCCCTCTTCGTTCTTCAACAGCTCAGTGAGCGGGTGGGCTATCTTGGCAAACCCTTCCACGAATCTACGGTAGTACGAACAGAATCCTAAAAATGACCTAAGCTCGGTCACATTTGTGGGTCTGGGCCAAGAGGTGACAGCTTCCAGCTTCTGTGGGTCTGTGGCCACTCCTTCTGCAGACACGATGTGGCCCAGGTAGCTTACTGACGGCTGATAGAATTGGCACTTCTCCATGGAAAGCTTCAGGCCTTCATCATGAAGTCTTCTCAGGACTTTCTCCAAGCGCTCCTCGTGCTCCTCCAGTGTTCTGCCAAACACTATCACGTCATCCAGATATACCAGCACTTCAATCAGATTCATGTCGTCTACAGTCTTCTCCATTAACCTCTGGAAAGTGGCCGGGGCCCCTGACAAGCCTTGTGGCATGCGATTGAATTCGAAGAATCCTACAGGAGTAATGAAAGCCGTCTTCTCCCTATCTTCGGGGTGCATAGGGATCTGATAGTATCCACTTTTCAAATCTAGCACGCTGAACCACTTCGCTCCTGACAGGCTCTGTAGAGCATCTTCTATTCGGGGTGTGGTGTATTGGTCGGGAATGGTCCTCCGGTTCAATGTCCTATAGTCGATGCACAGTCGTAACGACCCATTCTTCTTCCTCACTACCACTATTGGGGAAGCATAGGGACTACGGGACTCTCGGATGATTCCTGTCCTCTTCAACTCAGCCAGCTGTTCTCGCAGGTCTTCCAGATCTCCCAATGGAATCCGCCTGACCCTCTCTCGAAAGGGTTTGTCCTCCTCCAGCCGAATCTTGTGTTCAGCACTCTTTGCAAGCCCCACATCGAACTCACTCTTTGAAAACGCCGTCCTCCATCTCAGCAGCTGGGTTTTTGCCCTCTCCATCCACTCAGGTGACAGGGGGGTGTCTTTCGGATAGAACTCTTCCATAGGGATCTCTCCCCCTTGTCCTCCCATTATTCCATACGATGAAACTGGAGTTGCTTGCTTCACCTTCCCTAGCAACACTTTAGCTGGCATCTTCACCGGTGACGTGGTGTTCCGGACACTGACTGAGACCTTTCCTCTGCTCCGCTTTAGTGACTTGGTCGATAGCAGTTCTGGGATTATTTGCAACTCTTTGGCCTCTTTCTCTCCGTCCGTCTCAAGGACGATGAAAGGTCCCGGCTGTCTCCAAGTCAGTTTGACAGAAGCCTTCAAGCAGACTACTTCACCAGGTTGTACCACCTTCTCACTTCTGTCCAAACGCCAGATTTTCCCCACTCCTTCCGCCGGGGCTTTCTGCTCATGCAATAGATTCTGATACACCTGTGTTAACACTGGGTATATCTTTACAGCTGGAGAACCCTGTGTCTGTACAAGCGGTGTCAAGAGTCTTCGGACTAGGTCGGTGTTGGTCCCAATAATGAGGGAACTTTTGTCAGCCCCTGGTGGACGGGGACACACCACTGCCAAGGCATCGAAGACTTCGGCCTTCCCTGCCACACTCGGGTCGAAGGTGAGCCTAATGGGTAGATAGCCATCGTAAGGGAAGTTCTGAGTCCCTAGACCCCATATCTCCAGCTCCTCCAGCTTCTGAAGTGGCAGGTGTCTGAGGTGTTTCTCGTAGAAATCTCTGTAGAGTAAGGTCACTTGGGCTCCAGTGTCCAGCAGGGCTTTGGTGTAAATCCCTTCCACTTGGATAGGGACAATGGGAGAAGGTCCCACTAGTTCAGGGGGGAATCCATGGGGAGTGGCAAGATTAGCCTGTTTGGTGGTTTGCACTTTTACACCTCGCCTCGGTGAGCGCTTGCTCGAATTCGGCCTACATGCGTCCCTAGGGACCTGGTATGCATGAGGTTGTTTGGAGTTGACTGTTGTGACCGGGCGCCCAGCTGACTCCTTCACTGGGGCCCTCTGAAGTTTTCCGCCGGTTCTTGGCGCCTTGTTTCAGTCTTCGCCGGGCTTGGGCATACTTGGCGGTAGTGTCCAACTCCCCCGCAGTTGAAACAGGTCTTTAGCTTCGCCGGTCTCTCAGTCAGGGCGGCTGCATGATCCACTGTGGTCTGCTGTGTCGAGACTTCCTCCCTCTGTGGTCCCTCCAGCTTCTCAGTCAACAAAGCCATCATTTTCAATATTTCTTTCTGCACCCGAAACAGTTTTCCTAATTCAGACTGGGGCATCTCATCAGTGTTCGCTGTCAGGACACTAGCTTCCTGGGAGCTCGATGAAACATCAGATTTGTGCCATCTGATCCTTGCGGTGGTACTAGACTGAGTCTTCCTTTGTTTCTTCTCTATTTCCATTTCCATCTTGGCTGCCTCATTGGTCTCCTTAATGAGTACCTCATCTGTAGTGGAGGGATCATCCAAATACTGCTTCAACTGGAATTTGACATAGTCACTCCTCAGGCCTGTAGCCACAGACCTCAGAAACTTCTTCTGAATTAGTCCAGCCCCAAAGTGTTCATCTGAGTCTTCCCCCTGGGAGGCGGACAACAGGCGGTCTTTCAATTCAATGGCCCTGAACAGGAAATTCTGAGGAGTCTCCTGACTGTCCTGTGCCATATTTATCAGTTGATGATACAACTCAGTGGCACCTTCCTCCTTGTAGTAGCTCTTTAGTATTCTCCTGAGTTGTGTTAGAGTCGGTCCATTTTTCATTTCTAGCATGCCTCTGATACTCAGGCCTGGGCTAATGGCGTTGACTACAGCCTCTACAATTTCTGATTCAAGATAGCCTCTTTGGAGTCCCAGCTCCATCTGGTGCAAGAGATTCGTGTAGGACAGATTCCCCTTCTGTTCCTTTTCTCCTATCTGTCCTTCGATTTTGAAGTCCTTCCGAATCGTCACCTCTGGCAAGTGGCTGTGGGTGCGTCTCTGGAGAAATGAGGCAGGTCTTGACCTTTGCTTACTACCAATCGAGTCCTTACATGAGGCACTTAACCCTTCAATGTGTTCTGCGATCATGCCGGAGGCCTCCTTGAATCTTTCTTGTATAGTGCGGCACTGCCGTTTTAGGTCAGATAGTTGTCGTTCCGACTGAGAACCTCCCCTGCTTGTGTCAAACACAGTCTTTTCCCCCCCTGAGGGGGCCTTGAACCGGTTTTGGTTGGGGTTGACCCAAAACTAACTCCCAGCATCGTTGGCTTAACACAGCTAGAGTTGACAGGGCTCCCTTTAGGCCCTTCTGGGTGCGTCAGGTAAAACTTGGTTCTCCCAGCTAGCTGTACACTTGAGCCTCTAAAGTTCTCCGGAATTCCCTTCCTCCATTCCAATAGAGCATAAGTATGGGAGGTCTCACAATCTGATCTGGTTGCGACCACCCAGGCCTTCCTAATTGGGGACAATGCCTTTACAATCTTGTTGACCTGTTCGTTCTCCCGGGAGTGCGATTGCTACGCTCGCTTCTGAGCGAGCGCCTTCCGCCCCACACCATCGGGCCACTGTACTAGGATCCATATTGGTGCCGAGGGGTGGGCTTTACTTGCAGAGAGACAGGGATCCCGGACGAGCCCCCACGTGTAGCGCTGACCCCCGAAGGAGCGGCTGATTGTAAATTTGGGCCTGTACTCTGCCTTGACACCCCCGAGTATTTTTGGTCTCACTCCCCTTGACACAGCTGTGGTGCAATACAGATATAAAGCTTTGGTGTTGAAGGGGAAAGTAATCATACACAGGCTGTGCTGAAACAACAGTTAGTTTTACTGAAATAGATTCTGTACTTAACCATGAGAACACATTTGGTGGGCAACAAATATTACAGGAAATTAGAGGCAGCAATCCCCCAATGTCCTCCCCTATCAGCAGGACTTTGGCGTCTCCAAGTGGGACTAGTGCACAGGCCACAACTCAACACTGCGCACCTTCCCACTTCCAGCACACCATACAAAAATCAGTAAACACGCTATGCAACGTACAACATCTAACAAGAATAAGATCACAGCGTGTAATGGACTTAATGTTCCCACCTCAGACAGTGTCTGGTAAATGGTAGCAGTACTGCAAGGCCTTGCAATGAGAACAGTCTAGTCTCTGATCTTCTTTTCTTCTGCTAGCAATTTAAGAGAAAGATTTGTAATCCAAGGGCTCTCTGGTTAATGAGTGGTGTGAAATAAACTGAAACTGTAGTCTAACTGTGAGAGGTACCTGTACACTCTCTCCTGGGAGCACAACTCCAATGACCGGCACCAACAGTTGGTTTAGGCTTGAGGCCTTTGCACGTGTGGCTTTATGGCACACCGCGACAGCGTGGAACTATCAGTCCCAGCAACACTACCAAGGCAGCCTAGATGTGTGTCAAACAGTACAAGACTTTGGGCATGAGCCCTCTCACCACACGAGGTCCAGGCGGATGGATGCCTTCACTCCTCACGGTCTCAGTCCGGTCTCTAGCAATCATCCGGTTGTCTGATTCTCCTCCAGAGCCGATCGGAAGTCCTCCGTCACCCTTCTTGAGATCGATGGCTTGCTTCTGCAGAAAGTAGGCCGGAATTCCGTAGATCGCACCGAAAGAGGGAGAGAGAGAGAGCTCCTCCAGGGCGTATGTCCCAGGAACCAGAGAGAGCTAAAATGGCCACCACCAAACCTTTTATCACCTTCCCAGCATGCCTTGCAGCCCCGAGTGTTCATAGGTAAGTCCTTCACATCACTCCTCCCATGCTTCTTGGAAAAACAAAAGATGGTGCAGTCCATTCCACATTTTCACCACTAGATGGTGCCAAACACCTATTTACAACACCAGTCCATAGAATAACATTGTAAAACATCAATATGTCTTTGGAGAGGCAAAAACTGTCCCCGCTACATTTATATGAAATATTTCAAATGTAATTTTTTTTCAATTTGAGATAGTACTTTTCTATTTTTGATACTTTAATAAAACTATTTGTATCATTACATCTATAGATAATTTCTTGCTGCCCAAAGTAACCCCTTATCTAATTTTTTCGATCTTCACTTAGATCACTTCCCATCCCCCACGCTCTTCATTCTTTATACTCTTTGCTATAATACTATGGTTACGGCAACAAACCATTATTTATTGGGTGATCAATTATAGATATCTTAAGACCTACTGATATCTATACATTATTGATATAAATTGCGCCTCCCCTCCCCCAGTTCCCTTACGCTTTTGATACATTACATTGTCAAATGCTGTATCGCTAATATGTTTTCTCTTTTTCTCTTGTATACACAAAGCTGATTGAATAATGATCGTATCTATATAAATACAATTATACGTCCTTTATATGAAACCCGCCAGAAAAAAAAAAAAGAGAACCAACTCTATTTTTTCCCACCGGGATTCCCGACTTTTTCCCGTCAGAAAACCCGGCCGTGTTTTGTAGTTTTCCTGTGGGGAAAAACTCAGATGGAGCATAAACACGGTCAGGATTCCCAAGGAGAAGCTCTCATCTGAGTTTTCCCAATGGGAAAAACAATCGTCTGTACGGGGGGAAGAGTAGAGAGCAGGTTCTCAGTTTTCCCCTCTGGATTTCCGATGGACCTTTTCACGTCGGGAATCCCGGTCGTGTGTACTAGGCATTAGAAGCAATTTTAAAATATTTTCTTTTGAGTTATGCTATGTGAAAGATAACTTGTAACAGATACAAGTTCTCATTCACATGTTAGAACTTTATAACAAATTTAAAGTAGGCGTTATTCTTATTTGGCTCCTAAAGTGGGAATACACCTGAAAGAGAACCAGTCATGGAAATCCGGTGGCACATAATACTATTGCATGAGCTTTAGAAAAAAAAAGGGATTCAAGAGATCATTCAGAGCCAAGTAGGAATCTTTGGTGTATACTGGGAAATTATGTAGTATCTAACAAGGTTCTCATCAGCAGCAACTCATCAGTTAGAATAGCCAACTTACAGTACAGAAAGCTAAGGCCCAAATCACACTTGCAAATACGCCTGTTTGCTAGTAGATGCGAGAGACGCAGCAGGGGAAAAAGTAGATATTTGCCAGTACACCATGGATCAACAAAAGTGGCGTCCAAAAAGATTATTTATTGCATGATCACTAGACATGTGCACACTGAAATATTTTGTTTCAGAATTTCGTTTTCGTCCGAAAAATACATTTTATTTAGTTACTCCCGAAATTCGTTTTTATTTTGTTTCGTTAAAAAATTAATTCGTCCGAAAATCCCAATTAATTAAGGTTGAATCTGTCATTGAAGGCTTATGGTGTCTTTCAAATGTTCTAAGAAGGTTCAACGGAGCAGAAAACTGTACGACGCCACAATCGTACATTTCCAGTCGAATGTTGCGCCTGTAAGCTATAGAAGAATTCTAATGTTTTATGACAAGTAATAATTATATTTATAAATAATTATTACTAGTCAACCAATATTTGAATTCATCTATAGCCTATTGGCCAAGCATTCGTCTGGAAATGTACGATTGCGGCGTCGTACAGTTTAGCTGCTTGTCGAATCTTCTTAGAACTTTCAACAGACACCATAAGCCTTCAGTGACAGATTCTACATTTGTATGTTTTTCGCTGTTTTGTCGAATCTTCGTTGTTCATGTCGAATGGTCTACCCCAACATTGTCTCTATAATGTCGAATCTTTTCTCTCTATGTCGAATCTTTCCTCTCTATGTAGAATAATATTGGACTAATAGAGATTGCTATTGTCACCGTCATGTCAAATCTCCCATCTATATCGAACTGTTGTAGCAACGAAAATAAAGCCATTTTTATGTCGGATCTTCTGGATTTCGGATTCTGCGCGTACGTTTTCGCTTGTTAAAACGATAACGAAAATACCCGAAATTCGGACGAAAATGCATTTGGACGAAAACAAATGCATCACAACATAAGGAGAGTGCAACAATTTCAGAGTCACGCAGGACCTCTTCATCAGGCATGTGATGACGCAGCAGGGGTTCCGCAGAGTTAGCTGCCAGTGGGAAGCCCCATTGAAAACAGTCTGGCAAACTGTCTACGTCCAGGCCTGATCAGGCCTCCCGGCAGGCATCCCGCATACAGCTAATCACAGGGAAGCACTCAGCTGCAGCTAATCAAAAATGGATCCATTCGCAAGTGTGAATGAGGCCTAATTCTTATACACATCCACTTATGCCGCACACATACGATCGGAAATTCCGTCAAGAAAAGTCCGATGTGAGCTTTTGGCCGGAAATTCCGACCGTGTGTAGGCTCCATCTGACTTTTTCTGTCGGAAAAATTTGGGAGCTGGTTCTCAAATTTTCCCATGGGAAAAGTTCTTGTCAGACATTATGACCGTCTGCAATTCCGATGCACAAAAAAACAGGCATACTCAGAATCAAGCAGAAGAGCCACACTGCCTATTGAACTTCATTTTTCTTGGCTCATCGTAGTGTTGTACGTGACCGCGTTCTTGACAGTCAGAATTTCCGACAACATTTGTATGATCGTGTGTATGCAACACAAGTTTGAGCCAAAATTCTGTCGGAAAAAAATCCACGGTTTTCTTGTCAGAATTTCCGATCGTGTGTACGCGGCATCAGACGATGGTAACAGGACATAAGGCTTGCGTTTTACATTGTCAATTGTGGAAATGTATTTCCACTTTATTGAAGATATACTATAATAGAGATGGGTTTTAGAGGGGCCCCCCAGATTGAATAAACAAACACAAGGGGCCAGTGTGGGTAGTTCAGCCTTCCGGTCTTGGCCAACAGCTAAAATTAGGTTTTGTGTGGACTGAACCTGTAAAATAGCAATTTCCATTTTTTTCTTCCCTTTTAATATATTTTATCTTTATATTGCAAAGTTTTTAATTCAGAAAGTAATGACCGTTCTTCTAAGCAGCCTGCTTAACTTCTTTGGTGCAAACGTATTTGAGCCCTGCCTTTGTGTATGAAATTAAAGCACAAATAAGATCTGATATAGTTTCTACGAACGCCAAGACAGATTTTACAGATTAGAAGCATGACACAGACTACGAGGCAGATGTTCTGTTGCGCGTTGTAGAATTATTTTTGTAGAAAACACATAACAGGATACATCTCATAAGTTACAGATTTCTTGTAATTAGACTTTTAAATTAAAAACGCTGAAGGTTTATGAGCATCAGTTTTGCAGGCTGTAATACAATACTGTGTGAGAGCTGGACTCTTAATTAAATATTAAATGGACTTTAGAAGAAACGTATGCAGTAATTTTAATAAGAAGATGATGAACCTGCTGAATTGGTTGATCTTGAGATATTTTAACTGGCTGTGGTCTCATTGGGACTGGCGTATACTGGAAAGCGTACCATGGTGGAATACAGACAAGTATTAGTCACTGTCAGAAAAGAAAGTAACGACACTCCAGAGTAAAGAGCCGCAATCTTTGTTGATGGATCTGATGTACAGCAGACCACCTGAGCTCCACCCTCTGAAGTGTTTCAAGCGTTTCAATCATAAAAATTCTCTACCAATGAGCTCGTCATGAATGAAATGTGGCAGAGGGAGACACTCAGTGGTTCTGCGGCTGTACCAGTGGCGGCCCGCCCATATGGGCGCACGGGCGCCGCCCCCCCTCCCGCAGTCACAAAAAAAAAAAAGAATTAAAAAAAAAAAAAAACGGGCCCTTTAAGAACTTTTATTCGGCTAAAATGTCATTTTGACATTTTAGCCGAAGTTCTGGCGGCCGTCTATAGAGGGCGCTGCAGCGCCACCCCCTCTCGCAAGTAACACACGTTCAATGCTATGCATTGGACGTGTGTTACTGTTGCCAGCTGCCTGGTCTATTCGTATAACCGGACATGGGACGCCGGTTACCCGAATAGCGACAGCTGGTTGGCTGAGGGGAACTGCCTATCAAAGCCAGTGGCTCTGATAGGCTTTTCCAGTCCCGCCCTCCGGCTCTCGGAAGTCTATGCTCGGAGCGCAGGCAATCTGCGGTCCTTGCATTAGACTGACAGCCGTTTCAGCCAATCAGGTTCCCGGATTCTGGTTTTCAGGAACCTGATTGGCTGAAGCTTCTCCAGGGCGGCAGAAGACATCGAGGGAGGACATGGAAGCGTCAGGTAAGTGATTTTTTTACAGGGAAAGGGGCAGCATGGGGCACAGTGGCAGCATGGGGCACAGTGGCAGCATGGGGCACAGTGGCAGCATGGGGCACAGTAGAAGCATGGGGCACAGTGGCATCATGGGGCACAGAGGCGACAATGAGCACAGTGGCATGGGGCACAGTGGTGACAATTGATGGCACAGTGACTGAATATGATGGCATGGCAGAGAGGTGACAATTGATGGCACAGTGACTGCATTTGATGGCATGGCAGAGAGGTGACAATTGATGGCACAGTGACTGCATTTGGTGGCATGGCACAGTGGCTGCATGTGATGGGCACAGTGAGGCTGCAATATTTTTTTTTTCGTTTGCGCCCCCCCAAAAATTTTGAGCACCAGCCGCCACTGGGCTGTACAACAGTTCCACCAATAAACACAGGTTGCATTTTACTCTGGAGTGCAGCTACTTTTATTTTTTAATGTTGATGTGGGGGGATAAACCAGATGGGAGCCACCACCCAGGGCCAGGTCTGTGTGTGTCGGTGTTTGCAGTGGATCATTGAACTTCTGATGAAAAGACAAATATTACATTTGGTAAGGTTGGGTAAGGAGGAGTACAGATACTGTATAAAGTAGCTGAGCCCATAGAAACCAGATTAATGACATTGGAACACTAAGGCCACGTACACACGATCGAATTTGCCTGCTGAAACTGGTCCGACGGACCAGTTCAGCGGACAAATCTGTTCGTGTGTATGGGCTAGCGGACATGTCTGACCGGCAGACAAATTTTAAAACATGCTTTAAAATTTGTCCGCCGGGGACATGTCCGTCGGATATGTCCGCTGGTCCGTACACTCACCAGCGGACATATCCTCCCGCACAATCGTCGTATGGATGCGACGCATGCGTGGAAGTTGTTTACTTCCTGGTGCGGTGAGGTGGCGGCGTCAACGTCACCGCCACGTCACCGCGCTGTCTGCCGGCGGGGATTTTGATCCGATGGTGTGTACACCTAGGACCGTTTCCATCGGATATGTCCGTCCGTGTGTACGCGGCCTAAAATGTAAAATGGGATTTCTGGTTGGCTACTGTGGTTTTATCCTCAACATAATACTCTTTAACCTATTAAGGAGGGTGTATATTTTTTTTAGGGAGGAGATATACAGTGGAACCTTGGATTGCGAGTAACACGGTTAACGAGCATTTCGCAATACAAGCTCTGTATTTAAAAAATCTTGACTTGGTTTGTGAGTGTTATCTCGCAAAACGAGCAGGATTCAAGCCAAAGCTGTGTGAAGTACCGCTTTTGGCCTGAGGTGGGCGTGCCAGAGCTGAGCAGAGACAATCAGTGCCTTTCCATTTTTTTTTAGTTCAGCCGAGCTGTCCTCGGGCCTTTCCGGGTGTATCCGAGGCTCTCCGGCTACCCCCCCACCTCTGGCCACATGTGATATTTCATGACATTGAAGTCAATGCTGAACAAATTATTGTTGTTTCCATTGACTTCTATGGGGAAACTCGCTTTGATATGTGAGTACTTTGGATTACGAGCATTCTCCTGGAATGGATTATGCCCGTAATCTGAGGTTCCAAGTAGAGGGCAAAGGACTGACTAGTCATTTATGTTGTGACCTGTATTGCCCATGGCCTCCCTGCAGCTGGTCTTTTCCCCATTAGTGACTTACCATCCATGTCTTATTCCATATAGTCGCTTTGTGGAGGCAAAAAAAGGGGCGCCTCTTGAGTATGTATCATAAGAATAATTTAATAAACAACAACATCCACTCACATGGAGAACAGGTAAGTTGCATTCAAATCCGGTTGCTGGGCTGAGGATATGAAGGTGGTACTGCAAGTCACAGCAAGTCCTGTAAAGCTGGCACCACATCAGATCCATGCAGGATGGAGTGGGATGGCTGAGCACAGCGTGGTTTTCTTCAGAGATCCAGGCTTGGGCATATCTTAGTCTGTCAGGAAAATTCCATCTGATAAGAATATGGGTTCCAGATAAAAGGTGTAATGGAGAGTGACAAGAGTCAGTGGTTATGGCAAGCCGCGCTGTGGCTTTAGTGTGCACTCTGTCTCTGTAGATTGGAAAGTAAACACGGCCGTGTATTCAGAGTGAGGCTAGGGGAGCATCACAGCACGGCGCACAGCAATGACATCACACACATGCGACATGTTTCGAAGCTAGCAAGCCATTGATGGAAAAAAGGCTGCACCTCTTTTCCAAGCATCTGAATTCACGGCCTTGTTTACTTTCCAATCTACAGAGACAGAGTATAGTAGTTACATCTCGCTCCAAGTGTTTTGAGACTAACAGTCATAAATGACAGTACAATAGATAATCTCACACTCCAGCTTTCAGGAAGTACACACTTTTTTCAGGAGTAATTCTAGGCAAAGAATATTTTTCTTAGGCACAGAAGCATTCTGCTTAGCATAGGCCGCAACTCTTGGACCATTGCCCAACAATGTGAAGCAAATACAAGCTGGGATAACTAGAATGGGGACAGCATGTAGGTTTAGGTTGTATAAAAGCATAGTTATCCTTTAAGTAAGAACTGATTTTTACCTGCAAATATATAAAAATGCAATTTTGTACTATTATTCATTTTTTGCCCTACTTGTAATTCGGAAATGCATATTTCTGTGTCTGCTTTTATATTCATAATACATTAAAGAGCATTTTCTGATTAAAGTACAGTTTGACCAATATTCTACCAGAATGGATTCTAATGTTAAATGATATTTGGATAAGCAAAGTGAACTGTACATCCAGTAAGATTTAACCTTATACTCTTCTGGAGCGGTCCTGACAATGAATGTTGGTATTTAATGGTCTACATGCCCATTTTACATAACTTTTCTGCACGTGTACTGTACATGCAATTGTGATTTGTCTGTACTGATTTCTCCCTGTCTGGAAAAGAGAAAGAAGAGTAGACAAAAAATGTCTGGCAGGAAACAGATCGTTCTACACTCAACAAGTATATAAAGAGGGAGGAGATGGAAGACTACAGTAGGCATCTAAAAAGTCATCACCTCCATAATTAATCAATTATACATAATAGGCTAGCTGACAGGCTAGCTTGGGTAGGAACTGTTCTGTCCTCTGGGCAGAAACAATAGTTTATGATTTTCATACGAGCCATGGCAAAGTGAGTAGAAGGCAAGACATCCTAACCTCAGTAATTTGCTTTGGAGTGTTGGTGACAGAAGCTTGTGTCTGCCATGGAAGAGGTATACAGTACTGATAACATGAAGTGTCATGGACCACTTTATTCTTATTTCTGTGACCGCAGGCTTGAATATTAAAATAATATTTTTAGGCTGTTCAAAATTGTATAAATCGGGGAGAGGGCACAACCCATTAAGCTCACAGATTTCATCTAAATTGAATGTTCCTGTAGGCACCAGATGTAAGAAAGTAGTATGAGCCAAAGTACAAAGCAAAGTTGTAATACCATCCGTGTTCAAGACAACGATAATGAAATTAGAAGGTGAATGAACAATTGTAGAAAAGAACAAAAACCTCAGAATTCAGTATGTCCTTTTGGATTGTCTATGTTGCATACATAAAATGCCAAAACAAAATGATAATATATTAGGCCGCGTACACACGATCGAACATGTCTGCTGAAACATTCAGACATGTCCGATGAAAACGGTCCGTCGAACATGTTTCATCGGACATGTCTGATTGTATGTACGTGGCCTTAAAGTGTACGTATGTAAACCTCTGTCCAGTTTCTTTTTGCTATGCCCTATTGGGTAGATATTTCTTTACATTTTGTCCCAAGGATACAGGATATATGGAATAGGAAATTGCTAAGACAGTTGACAAAACTAGTGTCCCTATTAAAAGATTTACTTTTACCTCTTGTTCTGTGACGGGACTAAACGTTGGGATTGTTATTATACAGATTTATATAGTGCCAGCAGTTTGTGCAGCGCTTTACAATATAAAGGGATACAAGAGGGTTAGGAGGGCCCTGCTCATAAGAGCTTACAATGAGATGGATTTCCCATCACTTTTAATCGTGCGGACCGATAGAGAAGTTGAATCTCCCAGGTAGGGACACAATATTAAAAGAAACTGACAGATGTTCTTTACCCTTACACAGTCTATCCAAAATCCCCAATAAAATAGGTTTTGGTTATACATACATTTTAATACATGCCAACATTTTTTGTATTTATTTTACACGTCACCCTATATTTTATTAAGGGTATTTTCCTTGTAAGTTTATTAGTGTGTATCCTTAATATAATTTCTTAAATAAAATTTTGTCTTTAACCACTATTTTGTGTGTTTGTTTGTTTTTTTGGTTTGGAGTCATCATTTTACAGTATGTAGGAATGCACAAAAAAAAACATATGCTTATGGGTATAACAACCTTTGCCTACTTTTAACATTATCCTTTTTTCTAGGTGGCCATTTCCTTGCTTTGTTTAAACCTTTACATATTTCTGAATTTCCTGCCTACCTCCTGATTCATGCAATAGTTATATGTGATAAAGTGTTGTGCAGGAATGACTTGTGTTTGTATATACTGTATTTATTGATGTATAGCATGCATTTTTTACCCTAAAAATGGGGGGTAAACTGCGTGTTCTACACCAATTTTTTTATTTTTTTTTACCAACATCGGACGATCCGCATACTTTAAAGTTAAGAAAACATTACTGCCAGTCCTTTCTCATCCTTTTTCCGTGTCATGGGCGGGGAGTCCATGTCCGGGGCAGGGGTTCCGTGTCTGGGGAAGGGGGTCCCTGTCCCGAGGAGGGAGTCTGTGTCCTTGGCAGGAGGTCCGTGTACTGTAATGAAGAAAAGATGATCCGCGCTCAGGTCGTTGCTCTTAAAAATTAGTAGTGTTTATTAACAAGCCACAATAGACAAACGCAAATAGGAATGGTTGACGCGTGTCAGCCTATAAGGCCTTAGTCATTATGACTACGCATCAACCATTCACAGTCTGTGCAAGGGGCTGTGGAATAAAAATCCGGAAACTTCCGTCTTAAAGTTAAAGTTAAACTTAATGTTGCGTGTTTTACGTCTGTGCGTGTTATAGGCCGATAAATACGGTAGTTAATTGTACACACATATTGCAATTTTTGCATTAGAAGATACACAAGACACAAGCTATAAGAAGTAGGCAGATATGCACCTAGGAAGATAACTATTGGTCGTATTTACCTACAGATCATAGGCACAAAGTAGATGATGTACCCCTCTTACCAAAGGTTTATTTTTTTCCTGAAGTTTTCCAAGCTATCCTAATGTTTAAAGGAAAGCTGTGATGACAGCAATATGGGAGCTTTCATTGCGGACTTGTATGTTAAATGGTTATAAACCCTCACATATACTATATCTAGTGAGGTGAATAGGCTCAGGTGGTACACTGAAATTAAACAAATTATCCTATATAAGTTGTATCTGTTTATCTCCAGCCTCTCTTTTCTACAGCCCTTCAGAGGACAGCAATTGCACAGCATTTTTGATCTCTGGAAGGCTGGGCTCCTATGTCGCAAACTGCAAAGCTTAGAGCAGGGAGCCTATTGTAATCTGAGACTTGAGTGTATGGAATATACACCCCCCTCTACAACTACCACATAATGTAATATTTTCCTCATTCGGAATATTCTTATGAATGTAAAACATTTGGACAGGGGCACAGGTGAATTTGACTTGAAATATGAGTTTTCCCTGAAATGTTGGTCTCCTCTAACTCTATCCTGGTTTTCAGACAGACACATAACAGTAAGCTACTTTATCCCTGGTACCTTTCTGCTACTATCTTCATGTACACTAGTTGATACTCAGAATCTCACCAGTGGAGTATTCTGAGCCAGAGGGAGGCAAAAAAAACAGCAAAGCATGATCCAATTTACTACAGCAGGGGGAAAGAAATCCTTCCTGATCCCACGAGAGGCAATCGGATATTCCCCGGATCAAGTAATACTATACTATATTATGTGAGGGTCAGTTCTGATCTGTGTATGCTATTAACTGTATTATATTTGTTAAAATAATACATGCAGTTGGTTAAATGCTAAGGTCTCATTCAGATGGGTGCTTCCATTCATAGTCCGTGAATGAGCGATTTTTTTATGCGGCTTTAACCACCAGGTGCTGCATACAGGCAACTGAATCATGTCTAAAAGGATACAGCAGCTATATGGATACAGTGCTTGTCCCAATTTTACAGCTATGTGGGTTCCAGAGAATGATCCCAAAAGCAAATTTTCGTAATTTTGGGCCACTCACCTGTCTAGGTTCAGGGCCATTCACCTTCAACTGCACGGCCGTCAAATTAGGATGATTGGCTATGTTGGTGCAGCTGCTGCATCCCCATAGACATAAATGGACTACCTGCACTCAGCACCTGGTGGCTGAAGCAACATAAACAAGGTGCTCACTCACAGACTGTGTCAGTGCCTATCTGAATTAGGTCTAAGCCAGGGGTGTCAAACAGGTGGCCCTCCAGCTGTTGCAAAACTACAAGTCCCATGAGGCATTGCAAGGCTAACAGTTACAAGCATGACTCCCACAGGCAGAGGCATGATGGGACTTGTAGTTTGGAGGGCCGCCAGTTTGACACCCCTGGTCTAAGCTGTTTTATAGTTTATATGTTCTTCATTTCATCAATGAAAGGCAGTACACTAGAGAAAATAGCCTAGTAAAACATTTGTTGCTAGTATTCACACAGATCAATTGTACCACATTTTTGCATTAACAAATGGCTCTACTAGATTTATTTTTTATAACTATTAAAGTGTGAGGCTATCTGAAACTTCTTTCCTCCATTTTGGATAGGGTGGGATAGGTTTGTAACCCTTGTCAGGTTATTGCGGTTATCCAGAATGCCATCAGAGCGATTTTCCCTCACTTTCTGTCCCGCTGACAATGTTTTTCCAAACCGGGACAGAGGGGTACAGGCAAATGCTGAAATAACTTTTAAATCTAAGGCCTTGTGCACACGATCAGACTGGTCTGATGAGACTGGTCTGACGGACCGTTTTCATCAGACAACTCTGAACTGGTCTGATGTGCGTACACACCATCGGACCAAAATCCAATCAGACCAGAACAACGTGCTGAAAAAATGAAGTTCAATGCTTCCAAGCATGCGTCGACTTGATTCTGAGCATGCGTGGGTTTTTGGCCCGATGCTTTTGTATACTAACCATCGAATCTGTCTGACGGACAGGTGTCCATCAGACAGGTTTTAAAGCAAGTTTTAAAACTTTGGTCCAACGGACAACGGTCTGATGGGCCGTACACACCATCAAACTGGTCCGATGAAACTGGTCTGCAGAAAAGTTTCATCAGACCGGCCTGATCGTGTGTATAGGGCCTTACACTTCCAGGAGTGTCTGATGCCATAGTCCCCCACTTTGCTCTTTGGCACCATCTGCTGATCCCTAAGTCACTGAATACTGCATACAGGGGCTGGCAGAAAGAACCACAGTGTGGCTGGCAACCAGGCATCTCACAGACCTAGAAGTGTTTGGGATGCTAAAGTTCTTTCAGCAAAATCATCTCTACTGCCGCGTACACACAGTCGGAATTTCCAACAAGAAAAGATCGATGTGAGCTTTTGGTCGGAAAATCCGACCATGTGTAGGCCCCATCTGATTTTTTCTGGTCGGAATTTCGAGCAGCAAAAATTTGAGAGACGGGAAAAGTTCTTGTTGGAAATTCCGATCGTTTGTGTGCAATTCTGACGTGCAAAAACCCACGTATGCTCTGAATCAATTCGATGCATGCTCAGAATCATTGAACTTCATGTTTCTTGGCTCGTTGTAGTGTTGTACGTTACCACGTTCTTGACGGTTTGGAATTTCCGACAACATTTGTGTGACTGAGTATATGCAACACATTCGGAACATAATTCACGGTATTCTTGTTGTAATTTCCGATCGTGTGTACGCGGCATTCACCTTAAATGAGTTTGATAGCACAGGCACTGGGAGAGAAATATTAAGCGGATCTTCACCTGACCCCCCCCTCAATTTTTTTTAACCCTGCTTACCTGTTAGTGTATTGTGCACATTTCAGATGCTCACCCACTCAGAGCATCCAGCGTTGTCCTACTGAGATCCTCCTGTCTTTTGCCACCACTCAGTCCCGTGCTGCCATGTTGTTTGTACAGTTATAGCCATGTTGGTTCTTCTGGGTTCAGCTAGCATGCCTTCTTATGACATGATGCTAGGCAAGTCAATCCTCCGTGAATGAAGGTTATGCCCCCCGGGAGTTTGTGACATGCATATCACAGGAGGCAAATCACACACTTTGCAGCGCCACACATTTTTCATTTGAAAAAAAAAAAGGGTGGATTAGAAGAAAGTTAATTTGGAGGGTAATCTTCAGCCAGACATATGGTCCTCTATAGTAGTTAGGCAGGAGCGCAATAGCATGCAGCTTCTATAGAAGACCCAGCCACTGTAAGGAGCACTGCTCCAATTCCTACCAGAGGACTGTACAACAAGCGGGGTGGCCCCGTCTCCAGCAACCTTGGAACTCATCCAGCCACTCGACTGTAGAGCCAGCCCAGAGATCCCTTCAACTGTTTGCTTGACTGCCCTGGACTTCAGTGTGAGAGACACAGTCACAAATGATAAGTACAATTAATTTATTTACTGTACCGATTACTGAAGGTTCGGAAGGCTATGCTGTGTGCTACCACCTAGTGTTCTTATTGAATCGCAGAGACAATGCTCTTATAAGCTCCTGTTTGCATAGCTTTCCATGCAATCCAGACTAAAAAAAACACTTTGTGAGTGAGTACCCTACAGGGGGGAATACACTTAAATTTCCAAACAATAGGTGAATATTTACTCTGTGGAAGGCCAGCAGAATGTGTCCCTTGCTCCTAAAAGCCTAAATATGAAATTTGACCTTAAATGCGTTCTAAAGCCGCGTACACAAGATCAGTCCATCCGATGAGAAAGGTCTGATGGACCGTTACCATCAGTTAACCGATGAAGCTAACTGATGGTCCGTCGCGCCTACACATCTTCGGTTAAAAAAAACGATCGGGTCAGAACGCGGTGATGTAAAACACGACAGTGTGCTGAAAAAAAAAATGAAGTTCAATGCTTCCAAGCATGCGTCGACTTGATTCTGAGCATGCGTGGATTTTTAACTTTCTACTAACGATCGGTTAGGAATCCATCGGTTAAATTTAAAACAAGTTGGCTTTTTTTTTAACCGATGGATAACTAACCAATGGCACCCACACACGATCGGTTTGGTCCGATGAAAACGGTCCATCAGACCGTTCTCATCGGTTTAACTTAGCGTGTGTACGCTGCCTTAGTGATTTATAAATTATGTATAGGCGATTACATTTGTTGCAATATATATATATATATATATATATATATATATATATACATACATATATATACACACACACATACACACTTTTTCTGTATATAATATTCTTTTAAATTATTTTTCTGAGTAATATATTTTCATATTATATATTTTCTTATCATCCAGGTCAAGCAACAACAGTAAGATGGCGCCCAGTATATATATATATATATATATATATATATATATATATATAAAATGGAACAGCGGCATGAAGTATTTTTACATCCCCTGAGGAAGTCACATGACCTTGTGGTGCAACGCATAGGGGAGGGTCTTGCAGACATAATGGAGTGTCTAACATGAGAGAGTATGGTAAATACACTACCCGGGAGAATTAAATCGAGCTGTATTGCAATTGTACTGGCAGCACCATGAACATGTGAGCGCTTTATTTTAGATCTTTTAATAAAGATTGATGGTTTTAAAGTATTAAGCACTATGTACAGTTTTCTTTTATGTTACTCTGGCTGAGTGGAGGAAATACTTTAGGAACGAAGGGAGCATCCTGTGTTATCCATTGGAAGAGCGTTTAAAGATCCTCTGCAGTGGGAAAAAGTCACATCTGGTGGAGGGTTATTCACTATTGTATGAAGATTCTTTTCTGCACAGAGTGGTGGATATCTAAGAAGTCTCTTCCCTTATTGGGAACTCGGAGGACTATACTGCATATTACATCTTGATTTTATTATTTATAATTCACATTATGGGACATTAAGAAGGCGTTGTTTTTTATGGTTCACATTTTTTATGGTTCACTTTTTATGGACAAATTTCAGAAATACATTTTTGATGTATATTTTCATATTGTTATATTATTTGTTTCAAGGGATATTAACACTATTTTGGTTAATTAGCAAAGGGCATCTTGCACATAGGAGTGTGGCACCTCCAGATTTATATATAATGTCACAAAACACAATGCATCACCATAAGGTACATCATAAATTACAAAAGACTTTCAAATCTCAGACACAACATAACATAAATACAATAACCTACATACTATGTATGTGTATATATGTATGTGTGTATATATTTATATATATATATATATACAGTATATATATATATTTACACACACACACACACACACACAGTAAAACCTTGGTTTGAGAGCGTTTTGCAAGACAAGCAAACATTTTTTACAAATTTTGACTTGATATACAAGCGATGTCTTGATAAACAAGCAGTGTTGTGTCACAACTGAGTATAAAAGAGAAGAGAGGCGCTTTTTAAGTGTAGCAATATAGTTACATTTAATGAAGGTACAACATTTAGCAAAATATTGCTACACTTAGACGTGTCTCTCTTCTCTTTAATACTTTGTAGCTCCTCACGGATTTTGCTTCTAATCCCCTTGTACAAGCTTTCATTTGTGGATGGACATTTTATGGTTACACAACCTCAAAATCACATTGCTATAATCTTTTTATATGACTATAAACCTATGAATAAATGGTTGTGGAACAAATCATTTGATTTTCCATTTCATCTTATGGGGAAATTCGCTTTGATATACAAGTGCTTTGGATTACAAGCATGTTTCTGGAACAAATTATGCTCGCAATCCAAGGTTTTACTGTGTGTATATATATATATATATATATATATATATATATATATATATATATATACATACACACACACACAGTACAGACCAAAAGTTTGGACACACCTTCTCATTCCAAGAGTTTTCTATATTTTCATGACTATTAAAATTGTAGAGTCACACTGAAGGCATCAAAACTATGAATTAACACATGTGGAATTATATACATAACAAAAAAGTGTAAAACAACTTAAAATATATGTCATATTCTAGGTTCTTCAAAGTAGCCACCTTTTGCAGCAGACACATCTCTAGAACAACTGTTAAGAGGAGACTGTGTGAATCAGGCCTTCATGGTAGAATATCTGCTAGAAAACAACTGCTAAAGAAAGGCAACAAGCAGAAAATACTTGTTTGGGCTAAATAACACAAGGAATGGACATTAGACCAGTGGAAATCTGTGCTTTGGTCTGATGAGTCCAAATGTGAGATCTTTGGTTCCAACCACCGTGTCTTTGTGCGACACAGAAAAGGTGAACAGATGGACTCTACATGCCTGGTTCCCACTGTGAAGCATGGAGGAGGAGGTGTGATGGTGTGGCGGTGCTTTGCTGGTGACATTGTTGGGGATTTATTCAAAATTGAAGGCATACTGAACCAGCATGGCTACCACAGCATCTTGCAGCGGCATTCTATTCCATCTGGTTTGCGTTTAGTTGGACCATCATTTATTTTTCAACAGGACAATGACCCCAAACACACCTCCAGGCTGTGTAAGGGCTATTTGACCAAGAAGGAGAGTGATGGGGTGCTGCGCCAGATGACCTGGCCTCCACAGTCACCGGACCTGAACCCAATCGAGATGGTTTGGGGTGAGCTGGACCGCAGAGTGAAGGCAAAAGGACAAACAAGTGCTAAGCATCTCTGGGAACTCCTTCAAGACTGTTGGAAGACTATTTCAGGTGACTACCTCTTAAAGCTCATCAAGAGAATGCCAAGAGTGTGCAAAGCAGTAATCAAAGCAAAAGGTGGCTACTTTGAAGAACCTAGAATATGACATATTTCCAGTTGTTTCACCTTTTCTAGAAACTGGAGTAGACCTAGTATAGATTATCTGGATCTACAAATCTAGTTAGAAAATGGAAAATTACATTCTAGGACCTTTTTCAGGAAATCAGACCGTAATGGGTACATCCCCACAAAAAGCTTCACCATCTGAAATGGATAGAGAACGTACCCAAAGGGCAGTTTATGAGGATTTAAAAAAATTGGCCAATTATGAAATCTGATAAAACTCTGAAAACATTTCTTACTACCTACTATCATCTACAGAAAGCCCCAATTTAAGAAACAAATTGGTACACAATATAATTGATCCCCCAAAGCACATTAAGCTACTACCTAGCCTTAAAGGTTTTCAAAAATGCAATAGGTGTTTACAATGCAGAGTTGGTCAACAAATGAATAACAAGAAAGAAACCTTTAAATCAGAGAATTAGTTACGAGTAGCACTCATGTAACATATGTTTTGGTGTGCCCATGTCGGTTACAGTACATTGGGAGAACAACAATATAAAAAATGGTTTAATGAAGCATAGTGTATCAAGATACTTTAGGGAATATCACCAGAGAAACCTGTCATTAATGACCTTCTATGGCATAGACAAAATCACAGGGCATTGGAGATATGAGAATAAAAGGAAAATTTTTTTTTTAAAAAAATCACAAAACTAAACTAAATGGATTTTTTTAAATTAAATACCCTCCAACCAGAACATACACATGGATCTGAATTACTTCCTAACCAATTTTTAAGATTTTTTAAAGATACCATTTTATATATTTTTAAATTACAGTTTTTTTTAAATATTCAAGGTACTTCCTTCATGACATTACACCTTTATATAATGTACCTAAACATCAACAATTTATACTAAATTCTATCCATACTCAATTCACTTTATGAAAAAAAAAAAATATATATATATATATATATATATATATATATATATATATATATATCTTCATTTATCATCTCTAAACAATCATATTTCCAAACTCTCTAACAATATTACTTAATTTATTATGTTACCAGTCATTTTTATTTAATTTTTTGTCATCTTAAAAATTGTATGCACATCTTTTGTATAGAGGAAAATTAAGTGGAAAAATTAAATGTGGTGTCCCCTACATACACTTTTAACAAGTATGGCAAAATGTGACACGACCAAGACACAAATTATACCCTTTTTTTTTACAAGATGTTTCTTGTTTCCAAAGGGGTTTACACAAGTTCACGATCTGTTCGGTAAATTCTCATTCCATCAGAAGTTGATATTACCGTTAAATACCAAACTATTAAGAAATAAAGTATTGCATTAGAACGTAGTGGTAATAACGATTAAAATTACCTATAACAAAATGGGCGCTAATGGAACATCCTAGATTAGAACTTGCGGTCTTCAATAAAATGGCCGCTAGGATCATTTGCTTTGGGTTGCTAGGCTCCTCAGTGTATTTAACCCCAAAAGGATTTGCCCCCTTCCTGACCAGGCCATATTTTTGTGATATGGCACTGCATTGCTTTAACTGACAATTGTGGTTTCTAAAATGTTGTACCTAAACAAAATATATGTTCTTTTTTTCCCACCAAAAGAGCTTTTTTTTTTGTGGAATTTGATCACCTCTGCAGTTTTTATTTTTTGCGCTATAAACAAAAAAAAAACACGACAATTTTGCTATAATACATATCCTAAAAAACAAAACAAAAAAAACGAATTTCTTAAGGTTTAAGGTTTAAATAACAATTACATTTCAGTAATCAAAGTGCAAATGGCCAAAACAAATTAATTAAAAGCTGCGACCACAAATTATACAAAGCGCATGTGCAATAAAAATCATATCCATATCATGCTCTATACTGTTCAATTCATTTAGTCCATATATCAAGAAAATCAAGAACAATAGAAGAAACATTGCAAGTGAATAAAAATGGAATAATTGTCCTCAGTGAATAATCGCTTCTTTCAATGGTGACTTCCTTGCCTGTGGTTATGTGCTACTACTTTCACCATAAATGTGCCTGCATTACCACCTAGTGAAATGGCCACTCACCAGATGAACTAGAATGAGCGTCTTTTGTTCATTTAGATTAGGATAACCACTCTGCTATGGGAGTGGTGCCTAATATTTCATTATTGGGAATATCCAAAAAAAGTTGATTACGCCCCTTGGGGCATCTTGCTGAATCCTTGCTCGTGCAACCTCCCCCCCCCCTATCCCACCCCTTTTCTGCTTCTTTTTCTTTCCATTACTATCTGCTTTTATTCTACCTTCTTGAAAATAGGAAAGGAGGCTGGACCGCTCAGACCCAGTTGCCTGGTTCTTAACCATGTTGTATATCGTTGTAATTTTTGACTGAGATAGGTGATGACGGCCTGTTAGGGCTGTGCACCGGCGGAGAAAGGGGCTCATGGTGGTTTACCCACTTGGGCTCTTGCTGCCTTCTTTGGAAGACACACACCCAACAGGGGGTCAACTGAGGCATGTGCCATGTATAATGCGGTGTGTTCCCTGTATTGTATCTCTATCTCCATGTTAATTTTGATGTGATGACTGTAATGTTGTGGTCCGGACGGAGCGGCTTCTGTTATAAAAAAAAAAAAAAAATCCACGCATGCTCACAATCAAGTTGACGCATGCTCGGAAGCATTGAACTTAATTTTTCTCAGCACGTTGTGGTGTTTTACGTCACCGCGTTGGACACGATCAGATTTTTAACTGATGGTGTGTAGGCACGACTGATGAAAGTCAGCTTTATCGGATATCTGATGAAAAAATTCATCGGTCAGTTTTCATCAGTTGAACCGATCGCGTGTACAAGGCATGAGAGTATGTCTGGTCCACGTGTGTGCCCCTGTAATTCCTCACTAACGGTGTGCGTTTCAAACCTTGTTATCGTATGACCGGAAGTGACAAACAAGTTGTTTCCCAGCAGCCCTAACGCATTTCACATCATCAAGATGGCTCTACTCCAGATGACGTCTTGGTGTCAAAATGCGTATGGAGGAGCCACAGCATTATTGAGTGTCATTTTCTCTCTAAATATATGGAGCATTAACGAGGTTAAAGGGCTGACAAGAGGCATTTCCTTGGGAGGTCTGTTTCAATAACACAGCAAGGTGGCTGTAAAGGCACAAAACCCCCTAGAGGGAAGAGTTTTCTGGTAAGTGCATATACATAGGAAAAGCACCTGCACAGCTTAACTAACATCTTTGCAAGTCACTGAAAGAATTTCACGAGTCACCTGAATTACTTTAAAGAACTTTTTCATCGATTGTTGGCAAAATATTTATGGACCGTTTATTTACAGTGATGAAATTTTGGAATTTCTTCTTCACAACATTTCAAAGGGATTTTTAATCACTTTAAGTTTTGATCTTTGGGTTTTTGTTTGTTTTGTTCTCTCATTTGATTGTATTTATATGATTGATTTTTTTGCACTTTAACCACTTTACAACCGCCCTATAGACAAAGTACGTCTACAGGGCGGTTGCTTAACTCTGGGAGGCCGTTAATTAACAGACTCCCAGATTCACGCTCCCGCTCGCCCCCTGAGGCGCGCACACGGGAGTGTCCGTGTCACGGATCACGGGAGTGTCATGGATCACGGGAGTGTCACGGATCACGGAAAATCGACGCTGATAGTGGCGGTTTACCACGTGATCGCTCCGTCCAATGACGGAGCGATCACTTGTAAACAAACCGCCCTCCCCTCTCTGTACCGATCGGTACAGTGTGAGAGGGGAGGGAGCGGATGTCAGCAGCAGTGCTGTGGGCTGGATCTGTGACAAATGTAGTCACAGATCCACCCATCCATCCCTCCATGCTCAGCCATCCCTGGGGCCAATACTCTGGGCAATACTCTGCATACACTCTGGGCAATACTCTGCATACACTCTGGGCAATACAATGCAATACTCTGGGCAATACAATGCAATACTCTGAGCAATACTCTGCAATACTCTGGGCAATACTGTGCATACTCTGCAATACCCCACAATATGCCCCCCTCCTGCTTATCCTGACAACGCTTGAAACCAGGATTGTTTTATTTTTTCAGGCTTCCCAGCCAAGAGGTGAGAACCTGCTCTCTATTTTCTCATTGTGATTCTCGGCAGGCCGAGAAACCCGAGCATGTGTATACTTACCTGCCTCCATGGAAATCCGCGCATGCTCGAAATGACTTTGACGCAGATGCGGTAGCTTCCAAGGCATAGGTAGGGTGAAGCAAGTTGGCTGCGACGGCATCGAATGTGACGAGCGCATGCTTGTCATAGTCAATGACATCACCATGTTCGTGCCATTCAAAAGAACGGCCGGCAAGAAAATATTGCCAGGAATCTTGTTAGGAAAATTATGTTTTTTCCCTGACGAGAATCCCAGCCGTGTGTACAGGGCTTGTGACTCCTACCTTGTTGAAAGCAAGAACATCGTACCTGGAACTCTTACTTGGCTTTGTGTGAGCTTTGACAATTCAGTCCCAGAGATTACTCACGCATTCTGGTCTTCCTACAAACATGGCTTGACCAGAATCTAGCTCACAGCAACCTGAAAGTGCAGGTTTCAGCTTTATCTCTGTTTTTTCAAAGATCTTTGGCTTTGCATTACCTTTTAAAGACTTTTATTCAAGGTGTTTCCCATATCCAGACCCCTTTACAGCAGCAGCACTGGGAACTTCATTTGGATATCTATGCCTTGCAGAAACCAACTGTTGAACCCATCAAGGATAGTCCCCTTACCAGCAAAGTAACCATTTTGTTTGCTAAAATGTCTGTCAGACGTGTTTCTGAATTGGCGGCTTGTCAGAGCATGAATTATCTGTGTGAAACTGGTCTACCAATGTCCCTGTAACGTCCTGTCTACGTCCTTTGGCACCTTGACAATAAAGTAACTATTCTACAAAAGTTATTCCTTCTATGATGTGCAATCTTTTTTTTTTTTTTAAATGCTATTGACGTTAGTGAGCCGGGGCCAGCACCCACAAGGAAATCTTGATCCACAGTCTGTGTGGTGTTGCACTCTTTCTGGACTCTGTAGGAAGAAGAGCCTTTCCTCAAACTCCACAATGACCAGGGTGTGTTATACGAAAGACTATCTTTTCTCAAAAGGTGGTTTCAGCATTCCAACTTTATGAGGACATTGTTCTGCCATCCTTGTGCCCCGCTCCCAAGCATTCAAGGAAAGTCTCTTTATATTGTCAGAACCATTAGAATGTGTCTAATGCCGTGTACACACGATCAGGCTTTTGCCTGGCCAAATCGCATCAGAATTCCATCAGAAAAATATAGAACATGTCTGATGGAATTCATTGGAATTTCCTATGAAAAAACTCTGATGGGGCTACGCAGGATTGGAAAATTTGATGGAAAAAGTCCATTGGAAAATCCGATCGTGTGTGCCCCGTAAGAGCTACTGCTTCCATTAGTCCAACATATTCTCTGTCTGTGCTCTCTATGGAATCTTGAAAGGGGCCTCTTGCTTCAAAATCCATGGTGTAAAAGGATATGATTACAATAGCTTATGTTCAAAAATAAATACTTCTTCATTCACGGTTAGGTGTCCACTTCACCAAATCTGTTGGAGTATCCAGGGCCTTTAGGCACCAAACATATGTTTTGTAAGGCTGCCATCTGGTCCTCTGTTCATACTTTTTCAAATTCTTACCAGGTGTCTGTCCAATCTCCTGAACCTGGAGTTTTAAATCTGATGGTTTTTGGGCCTGTTGGCCCAGTTCTATTTGCTGAATTGTTGCCCACCCTTGTATTCACGTACCTGTAAATGCCAAATCATATGTGACAGAGAGAGGCTCTGTCACTATACGTTTAAAGAAAAAGGTGACTCAGGAATCTTATGGGTTAATGCAATGTTCAGAACTAGCATCTCTTCAGATTTTGTAGTTCTGAATCTATCAATCCTGGGTCCAGGTTTTTCTGGATGCCTGCAACCTGACTCACTACACAGGTGTGCAGGGTCATTATATAGTCAGGACTGAGAATTGCTCAAGGCTCTAGTTTTGGAGAAAGCTTCCAGTTTGGTGTCTGGAAGGTTGCATCTGGGGTCAGGGGGGCAGAGGACCCAGCCTCAAGACAGTAGATCTTGGTCCCAGGAGTTAGGTCGGCTCCTATCAGGGGTGTCAGGAGAACCCCAGTTCCTAGGCCAGAGGTGAGCCATGCAGCAGGGCACTGTAACTGAAGGCTAGAGAGCCAAGTGTGCAAAAGAGCTGAATGACAGAGTTAAAGGACTGGTAAGAGGAGCAGCAGTGCTGCCAACGCGTAAGCCAGGTGGCTTGGTATTTTCTTTCATTCTTGTTTTGTGGAAGAAACTCCTGCGTGGGCAACTGGTGTATAAGTGAACTTTTCTTTTACTCAATAAACGTGGGCTACCATGCCTTAAAACTACAGTTTGGACTGGCACTGCTCATTCTGAATGCACCTGCTACTTGAGTTTAATTCCCCCAATCTTACACATGGTACAGTTTAGGACACATGCCATACTCTCTAAACTCTACTTGGATTGCTTGCTACAAAACTGAGGACTCATGAAGTCCAGCAGGGTTACAGAGGAGGTGCCCCAGCTGTGAGTGTCCTTAAAGTGGATGTAAACCCTCACATATACCCAGTGAAGTGAACAGCCTCAGATACACAGGGATGAAATAAATTTCCCCATATAAGTTGTACATATCTGCTGTCTTCAGCTTTATATATTCTTTAGAAAGTTCAGATCATGTTAGGAGATTTTCTCTTCCTGTTCAGCACTTCAGTGAAGCCTGGGCATACAGCCAAAACAGCTGATTGGAGGAAAGGCACACACCCCCTCTCCTCATAGGTAGAGACTTTCAGAACTGTGTGTTAAATAGTTCAGCCCACTGTTAATCTATTTATAGCCCCCTTACCAACACAAAACTCAGGCTGCTTTTATCTCAGTTGACGGAGGACTTGTCAAAATTCATCACGCTGATAACAGTAGAACAGAGCAGGAGACAGCAACGGGACATAGAGCTTTGAAGAGAGAAAAGAAAACACTGCAGATGTGTGTGCCCAGCTCAAATTTCATGAATCAGGGTTACATCCACTTGAAAAGCATGCCAGTGTCCAATTATCTGAAAGTACGAGTCAAGTAAATCAAAATTCTTCTTTTCTTTGTAGACTTTCCATTTATTGATATTAAACTCTAGCTCTTTGTATAGCAGGATCAGAGTGATGAGCTCAGGGAAGTACAGAAAACAATGATATGTGCTTTAAATCTTGCACTGCAGATTGTATATTGTCTGCATAAAGCCCTACTTCCTAAAGAGAAATCCTGACTACAAACATGTATCTGCATCCTTGTTATGAGAGACTTTCTCTCTGCCTGTCCCCTAAATGCGGAATGTCCTTTCGAGGTTGAACAGATTAATCATGTGGTTTCTGGCGTTCTATCCTTTTTGTTTTTGTAACCTCTGCTTATTGAAAATGAAAACCACTTGTGGGACAGAAGAGCAGGGGAAACTGGATCTGTCCCTGACCCCTCCAGAGTTCACCTGATGGGATATCAAGGATTCACGCCACATCATTAACTAGCTCTAATGTGTTTCATTTATAGATGTTAGCAGGAGGAAGTAAGTTTAAATAGATGTGATTTCTAGACTGTAAGCTCTAACGAGCAGGGCCCTCTGATCCCTCCTATATTGAACTGTATTGTAACTGTACTCTTTGCCCCCATGTTGTAAAGAGCTGCGCAAACTGTTGGCGCTATATAAACCCTGTACATTAATAATTTGTGTACATTCTATTCCTAGGATGCAATATTGAAACACAGGTGTTTTTCTACCCTGACAGGTGCTGCAACATGGATTATTCTTAAAACAGAATAGTATGGTTGACATATATTAGCCACTAGGGATGAGCCGAACACCCCCTGGTTCGGTTCGCACCAGAACATGCGAACAGGCACAAAATGTGTGCGAACACCGTTAAAGTCTTTGGGACACGAACATGAAAAAATCGAAATGCTAATTTAAAAGGCTAATATGCAAGTTATTGTCATGAACAGTGTTTGGGGACCCGGGTCCTGCCCCAGGGAGCAGTGATTTTAATAATGGTCAAAGTGAAACAATAAAAGTGAAATATTCCTTAAAATTTCGTACCTGGGGAGTGTCTATAGTATGCCTGTTAAATAGCGCATGTTTCCCGTCCGGCTATAATGAATTGTCAGGTCCCGGCAAAACAGATAAAAGTTATTGAAAAAAATTACATGCCCCCCCCCCCCCCAGTCTATTACCAGGCCCTTTGGGTTCGGTATGAATATTAAGGGGAACCCCGAACAAAAAAAATAAAATATGTGGAGGTCCCCCAAAATTCCATTACCAGGCCCTTCAGATCTGGTATGGATATTAAGCGGAACCCTGCACCAAATAAAAAGAAAAATGGTGTGGGGGTCCCCCTAAAAATCCATACAGACCCTTATCCAAGCACACAACCTGGTAAGCCTCCTGAACCGTACCAAGCCACATGCCTTCAACATGGAAAGGATGTACCCATGTTGATGGAGACAAGGGCCTCATCACCACAACCCTTGCCCGGTGGTTGTGGGGGTCTGTGGGCGGGGGGCTTATCGGCATCTGGAAGCCCCCTTTAACAAAGGGGAACCCCAGATGCCCCTGCCCATGTGAATTGGTAACGGGGTACATTGTACCTCTACCATTTCACGCAATAAAGGAAAAAAATTGAAAAAAACACACTCACAAAGTTGGGACAAGTCCTGTAATAAAAAATATATAAATTCCAGTGCTATAACACTTCTACCAGTCCGACCCGCCACTACGAACGATACGGTCTTCATAGTAGGCTCCCGGCCAAATTACACGCGGCCCGTCTGACAGCTGTTTTATAACTGAGGGCGGGGCCATCCGTGATGTGGATGGGTGACCCCGCCCCCACTGTCACTGAATTCCCTGAGCTCCTCCAATCTTTGCTGCAGAATCTTCCTCACGCATCACCCTGCCTCTCTGCTGGGTCCCTTGCTTGGCACTCAAGATACCACTTAAGCTTCATCCCACTGGCCCGCTTGGTCCCTGGCTTCACACACGAGGCTGCTCTGCAAGCGTCACCTCCACCAGCTGGATCCCTGACTTGATACCCACTGAAGTTTCCCAATTATTCACCGTCCCCGGTTGGTGAGAATACTGCTCCGGTACTTGCTTCAGTTACTCACTGTGGTCCCTGGTAATTAGGCAGATAGTCCCTTACTGGCAACAACTTCCCCTCTACCTTGACCACGACAGGTTCTCCGGCCCGCAGAACTGTCACTTCTGGTTGGACTGCAAGCTGCCAACCCAACCCTGCGCTGCTCTCTTGCTTTTGGATAGGCCCTCAGACAGACAGATGTATAATAATCCAGACAGTCATTGAATTGGAGGCAGAGACAACTAGCATTTTCAGGAGGTCAGAAATTGCAGCCTCCATATTTCTGTAGGCCCATTTTTATATTTGAATGAATGTGTTTTATCTAGATGTTCTCTGGATCGAGAGTTAAAGACTTCTGCCTCTTTTTGGTACAGCTTCCCTAGGAAAACCTGTCCTGGGGAAGCTGTACAAACAAGAGGCAAACCTAGTCCTGGATAGCCTAAAGGTTCCATACAGCTGATTTTTCCCCAATCACTAATATACCATGCTTTGCTTCACATTGTAGAGGCAGGCATTCTGATAGGGATGGACTCTTTGATTTTCTTAATGTCCAACTAATAAGTAGTGATCTGTTCACTGGTGGGAGAATACAGTAAAACCTTGGTTTGAGAGCATTTTGCAAGACAAGCAAAATGTTTTAATCAATTTTGACTTGATATACAAGTGATGTCTTTATATAAGAGTAGCGTCATGTCACAACCATGTATAAAAGAGAAGAGAGCCACCCGGTCTAAGTATGCAGGCATCTGGGGGTAAAGCTGTCCACATAGAACATCCACGCACCACCATTGATGTCATCACTTGTATGAGTGGTTCAAGCCTCGCATTCAGATCGCTCTACTGCAGGGTAGTCTTCCCGGTCACGATTGCAGACTGATAGCGGTGAGAGCCGGCAGTGCGGAGGACGGTCTATGTGGACAGCTTTCCCCCGGATCTCTGCATACTTAGATGTGCCTCTTTTAATCATCAACCATGTGAGTTGCTAAATGTTGTACCTTCATTAAATGTAACCAGATTTCTACACTTAGAGGCGCCTCTCTTCTCTTTTATACTCTGTAGCTCCTGCTGGATTTTGCTTCTAATCCCCTTGTGGAGGCTTCCATTTGTGAATGGACATTTTATGGTTACACAACCAAATCACATTGCTATAATCCAGGGGTCAAGTTCTGGGGAAAAAAGTGTGGGAACTCCCACCCAAGATCCACTCCCCCACCAAAAAAAAAGATACACTCATATGCATAATTACTAAACCGCATGTTCTTTCTAAATCCCGCCATAACTCGCGGCAGACCTCTGCAATGTCTCCTGGGAGCCGGGATTTCTAAATCCTGTGATAACTCGCGGCAGACCTCCGCAATGTCTCCTGGGAACAATGACAAAAGCTCCAAGGAGACATTGCGGCATCGAGGAATTGACAGAATACCTGCACACTACCCGATGAATCCATATACAGGAAGCGGCCAGTAATATAAAGGATTACTAAGGTTCGCCTGCCCCTGACAGTGACTGGAGCTGGGCGTTGCCGCTTAGTGAAGGATTGGCTCAGGCGGCTCGGCTGCTCTCGGCTGCTCTGGTCCTGCAAAGGGAACTGCGTTTCAGCTATAAAAAAAAAGCGCAGGAACTCCGTTCCTACACGTTCCCGCGGGACTTGAGCCCTGCTATAATCTTTTTATATGGACTATAAACTGAAGGACTTATGTGAATAAATGGTTGTGGAATTAATCATTTGAGTTTCCATTATTTCTTATTGGAAATTTCACTTTGATATAAGAGTGCTTTGAAATACAAGCATGTTTCTAGAATGAATTATGCTCGCAATCCAAGGTTTTACTGTATTAAAAAAGCAGCAAGAGAGGTGGAGAAAGCACAATATCAATTAAACTGAAGCAGGGAGAACATTACACTGCACTTCTCTGTCTAGCAAAGAGAACTATGCATTAAAGGGGAGTTCCAGCCAAATGTAGTGTTTATTAAAAGTCAGCAGCTACAAAAAGTGTAGCTGCTGGCTTTTAATAAACACACACTCACCTGCTCCACGCTCCTCTCCCCCCCTCCCCGGCCGGCGTCTTCATCCTAAGTGTGGGCACCCGACCGTGACAGCCTTCGGCTTCACGGCCGGGCATCCACTGCGCATGCGCGAGCGGCACTGCGCATGCGTGAGCGGCGCGGCCCACCGCTGATTGGCCAGGCGATCGCATGGGACCTGTCAGTGTCCCATGCGATCGCCTACAGGGAGGGGCTGCTGTAGGCGATTAAGGCTTAATCGCCTAACCAGCCCCTCGGCAGAAGCAGGAAGCGGGACAGGAAGTCCCACTCCTCCTGAAGCCCCCACTCCCCCCCCCAAAAAAAGTTACATGCCAAATGTGGCATGTAAGGGGTAGGGGAGTGGGTTGAGCGGAAGTTCCAATTTTGGGTGGAACTCCGCTTTAATGGTCAGATAGGGAGTAACTGTACTGTAACTTGTAGTTTGCTAAACAGGTGCACAGTTAGTTGCAATAATGCACAGCAAGTTCAGGATGGCATAGAGCAGGCATCCTCAAACTACGGCCCTCCAGCTGTTGCGGAACTACAAATCCCATGAGGCATTGTGAAACTCTGACATTCACAGACATGACTGAGCATGATGGGAAATGTAGTTCCTGAACAACTGGAGGGCCATAGTTTGAGGACCCCTGGCATAGAGCATGCATAAACGCCAGAATAAAACAAAACAGATTATAAAATCTGCACAGACATGTGTATAGAAATGGGTATATGGGATTGTATATTATTTTTTATCTATTATTTATTTTTTAATTATTTTTATGGTTGTGTGGACTTGTGTCTTTTTTCAGCCTGACTATGTAACATTGATTCTTTACAACAATGGCTCAGTCAGTGTAATGTGGCTGCATAGTGTAGTCTCTATAGGACTTTGTAGTGTTAAAGCAGAACTAACTACCTCTTGGGAATTAAGTCCTGCTTTAAGCAAAACTAACATGTCTAAATTAGACATGTGCAGAACGAAAAAACGTGTTGCTGTTTCTTTTTGATTCGTTATGTACATAAATCCATTTAGTTCAATTAGTTTCATTTGTTTAATTTGTTTTCTGAATTTTTTATGTTTATTCGTTTTCAAATCGATTCAAATTTTTCGAATCTGGAAAGTTTTTCAGATTTAAAAGGGGAATAAAATAGAATTGAACAGAGAAGAATATAACAGAAAATAAGTAAAATGAGTAAAAAATAGGATAGAATATAAAAGAATGGAATATATTGAAATTGGAATAGAAAAGAAAAGAATAGAATAAAAAAGAAAGATTATAACCATCTCCTGAAATATGAATATAATAGAAAAGAATAGAATTAAAAAACAATAGAATAGAAATATAACCATTTTCAAAATTCAAATAGTATCGCTTTGAATTTGAAAAGAATAGAAAAGAGTAGAATAGAAAATGACACAATAGTATACACCCCCCCCTAGAAAAGAATAGAATGAATATAACCAACTTCCTATTATAATCTATTCTTTTTCAATTAAAATGTAATCTATTCGAAAATTTGAATTTTGGAAGATGGTTATATTTTATTCTATTTTTCTATGCTATTATTTTCTATTCTATTCTATTATTTTCTATTCTATTCAAATTCTGATTCTATTCGAATTTTGGGAAATTGTTATATTCTTTTTACTATATTGTTTTTTTCATTTGATTCTTTTCTATTATAGTCTATTCTATTTTTTTCTGCACTATTTTTTTTTTCCCGCCCGTTGTGATGGCAATGAAGATAACACTGAACACACACACTGAGCTCATTACAGGGAGAGAGCGTCACTTCCTGTTTGCGAATCTCGCGAGAATTTGCGGAGGGCCTCCGCACTGACTGCTGGGAACAATGACATAGAGCTCCCAGGAGACAGTGCACAGGCCGGACATTATGAACATACCCACCCATCCCCCCGGGGGTCATGTACCGGAAACGAAGAGGAAAGCACACATACACTTAAAAAAAATGGCATTTAGCAATGTATACAGTAAGATAATTCGATGGAGCTAAACTTATAAATTTGTGTGGACCTCCGCTTTAAATTCGTACTCCAGTAATGTCTATGGGAGGCAAATTTTGAAATTCAAACTGGGACATTTCTAAGGTGGAAGTTCTGCCGAAACGTATCGAATGCAAACCTAATCTCAGCCACATTCTAACCCTAATTTATCTAGCCCTGAAATTAAAGGGGTTGTAAAGGTTTGTCTTTTATTTTCTAAATTGGTTCCTTTAACCACTTAAGGACCGCCTCCTGCACATATACGTCGCCAGAATGGCACGGCTGGGCACATGTACGTACAGGTACGTGTTGTGCTAGTACCCAACCGTGGGTCGTGGCGTGCTCCCGTGACCTGGTCCGAAGCTCCGGGATCGGGACTGCGGGATTCGCAGACCTGATCGCCGCTGAAGTGCGACGATTGGTCCCCAGAGCTGAAGAACGGGGAGAGCCGTGTGTTAACACGACTTCCCCGTTCTTCACTGTGGCGGCAGCATCGATCGCGTCATCCCTCTTATAGGGAGACAAAATTGATGACGTTAGACCTACAGCCACACCCCCCTACAGTTGTAAACACAGATGAGGTCACACTTAACCCCTACAGCTCCCCCTTGTGGTTAACTCCCAAACTGCAAATGTCATTTTCACAATAAACAATGCAATTTAAATGAATTTTTTGCTGTGAAAATGACAAGTGTCCCAAAAATGTGTCAAAATTGTCTGAAGTGTCCGCCATAATGTCACAGTCATGAAAAAAAAAAATCGCTGATCGTTGCCATTAGTAGTAAAAAAAAATAATAAAAAAAATTATAAAAATGCAATAAAACCATCCCCTATTTTGTAAACGCTATACATTTTGCACAAACCAACCGATAAACGCTTATTGCGATTATTTTTACCAAAATATGTAGAAGAATACGTATCGGCCTAAACTGAGGAAAAAACATGTTTTTTTTATATATATATTTGGGGGATATTTATTATAGCAAAAAGTAAAAAATATAGAATTTTTTTCAAAATTGACGCTCTAATATTGTTTATAAAAAATAAAAACCGCAGAGGTGATCAAATACCGCCAAAAGAAAGCTCTATTTGTGGGGAAAAAAGGACGCCAATTTTGTTTTGGAGCCACGTCGCATGACCGCGCAATTGTCAGTTAAAGTGACACCGTGCGGAATCACAAAAAGGGGCAAGGTCCTTTAGCTGCCTTTTGGTCCGGGTCTTAAGTGGTTAAGCTTGTACATTGTTGGTTCACTTACCTTTTCCTTCCATTTTTCTTCTAAATGTTTTTTTTTCTTTGTTTTCTTTGTCTGAATTTCTCACTTCCTGTTCCTCCTCAGTAAGCTGTTCTAAATGACTTTCCACCTCTCGGGTGATGGGGGCAAGCTTACTGAGGAGAAACAGGAAGTGAGAAATTCAAACAAAGAAAAAAACATTTAGAAGGGAAATGGAAGGAAAAGGTAAGTGAACCAACAATGCACTAGCTTAAAGGAACCAATTTAGAAAATAAAAAACAAACCTTCACAACCCCTTTAAGGAATCACTATACTTACCTGTTCTGCAGCCGATCCGCTTCGGTCCCAGGATTCGTTTTAGGGAACATGCACCAATACAAACAAAATTTATTAAAATACACCTTTCAATGTGACTTTGGAAAAACAGCAATCCTTTAAAGTGGAGTTTCCATCCCAAAATTGTTCTTTCATTATTGTGCTCATTAGACCTAAAAAAGAAAAAAAAGAAAAATATTTGTTTTACTCATCTGGAAAATGCCTGTTGCTATGCGGTCCCATGAAATCTGCCCTTGGAATCACCCCGGATTCTGACATCACCTCCCTCTAATGCCCCTGGGAAATGTGTGTCATCACTTCCCAGGATGCAGTGCGCTGCCCAATTATCACTCCCCATCCAATACTTACAGGAAGTAAGTGCTTGTGGGCTTCACAATTTACATACCCTGGCTGAATTTATAATTTCGTTTACATTTTTCAGAGAATATGAATGATAATACAAAAACATTTTTTTCACTCATAGTTAGTGTTTGGCTCAGTTCGGACAGATTTTAAAGCATGTTTTAAAACTTTGGTCCGATAGGCCGTACACATGATCGAACATGTCCGCTGAAACTGGTCTGCGGACCAGTTTCAGCGGACATGTTTGATCATGTGTTCGCGGCCTAAGGATAAACAGATCCATGGCAGACCAAGATAAAACTACTGTGGTAGTCACAGTATTTCTCCTTCTTAAATGGAAGCTCCTTGCCACAGATAAAATACTTTTTGGGGTGGCAAGGGATTTCTGGCACCCTGTTAGTGATGAGCGGAATACGCCATATTCGATTTCGCGATATTTCGCGAATATATAGAAGAATATTCGCGAATATTCGTTAATATCGAATATTCGTGATATTTTATCAAAAAAAATTGCTTTGTGAAATTCTCGTCAACACGCGAAAACGGAGATCATTTTCTGGATTACTTAACTAATAGGCACTAAACACTAAGGCCTCGTACACACGATCGGACATATCCGATGAAAACGGTCCACGGACCATTTCCAT
Source organism: Rana kukunoris (assembly GCA_029574335.1). Classification (NCBI taxonomy): domain Eukaryota; kingdom Metazoa; phylum Chordata; class Amphibia; order Anura; family Ranidae; genus Rana; species Rana kukunoris. Next base: position 28,789,808 of record CM056057.1, read on the forward strand.
CGGATATGTCCGATCGGGAGTTTGATCCGATGGCGTGTACACACCATCGGATCAAATTCCCCGCCGCCGGACGGCGCGGTGACGCGGCGGTGACGTTGACGCCGCCGCGTCACCGCCACGTCACCGCACCAGGAAGTAAAACACTTCCGCGCATAAGTGGTAAGTGTACTAACCAGCAGACATGTCGGGCGGACAGATTCCACCGGATGGATTTCAAAGCATGCTTTGAAATCTGTCGGGTGGAGAAATCTGTCCGCTAGCCCATACACACGAGCGGAGATGTCTGCTGAAACGGTCCATCGGACCGTTTTCAGCGGACATATCCCCTCGTGTGTACGAGGCCTAACACTAACACTAACACTACTTACACAAACTTATATGACTAAACTAAAGCTAATTTTTTTTTTTTTTTATATACACAAAACACAGAAGGGCAGAGAACGCATTCGCGAATATTCGTAATACGAATATTCGCATTGCGAATATTCGGCAACATAAAAGGATCGCCTCAGCTACTCGGCCCAGGGTCTCTAATCATACCAGCAATGCTTTTAGACGTCGATGGAGATCACTAGGATGTGATCTGTTTTAAAAATAAATTTGAAAAAATATAAATATTCGCAATAGCGAATATTCACCACGATATTCGATTTATTCGAATGGTCAAAAGAATATTCGATGAAACGTCGAATCTTTACGAATCGTACATTTCCATTCGAATATTCCACCTACAAGAATTCTAATGTCGTATGACTAGTAATAATGTCGAATCTATTTTCTCATAAATCGAAATCTATTCTCTGTAATGTCGAATCTATTATTTATATAGTGTCGAATCTTTTCTCTATAATGATGAATCTTTTCTCTATGATGTCGAATCTTTTCCCTATAATGTCGAATCTCTCTATATCGAATTTTTACCGCAACGAAAATAAAGCATTTTTTATGTCGGATCTTTCGGTTTTCGTTTCTTGCACTTTCGTTATCGCTTGTTAAAACGATAACGAAAAAAACAGATTTTCGGACGAAAATGCATTCTAACGAAAACGAATGCACATGTCTACTGGGTAGGACATTATAGATATTTTGGGAGAATACACTCTAATTTAGAGTATGTTTCATAGCATTTGCCACAAGAGGGGAACTCTTTATTTCAACATGATCTTGTCACAACAAAATAGAAAGGTTTGCATGTTCATAGCCTACAGTAGTTCAGAAACCCTTTCACAGATGCAGTTGATGCGTTGGTTACTCCAGTATTTACCAATATACTGTATGTGTATCTTCCCCTCAAGCTAATGCTGCATCTCCTAAAGGAGTGGAGCGTGTACACATCCTGCTGTTGGTCATGAAGGACCCACTCAGGACTACTCTTTCTGATAACACACTCTCTGTGGACTTTGTCAGACCATCCAGGTTTCCTCTCTCATGTCACGTACACACAATCGGAATTTCCAACAACAAAACCGTGGATTTTTTATTTTCAACTGAATTTTGGCTCAAACTTGTGTTGCATACAGACAGGCACACAAATGTTGTGGGAAATTCCGAGTGTCAAGAAGGCTGTGACGTGCAACACTACAACGAGCCGAGAAAAATTTGATGATTCCGAGCATGTGTAGGATTTTTGTGCGTCTTAGGCCACGTACACACGATCAGACCGTTCCGATGAGACTGGTCCGACGGACCGTTTTCATCGGACCACCGCTGAAGTGGTCTGATGTGCGTATACAACATCAGTCCAAAATCCCATCGGGCCAGAATGCGGTGACGTAGAACACAACGACGTGCTAAAAAAACAAAGTTCAATGCTTTCAAGCATGCGTCGACTTGATTCTGAGCATGTGTGGGTTTTTGGTCCGATAATTTTGTGTACTAACCATCATTTTGGTCCAACAGACAGGTGTCCGTCGGACAGATTTTAAAGCAAGTTTTAAAACTTTGGTGCGACGGACAACGGTCCGATGGGCCGTACACACGATCAATTTGGTTTCATCGGACCGGTCTGATCGTGTGTACGCAGCCTAAATTGCATGCAGACGATTGGAATTTCCGACAAGAACTTTTGCAGTCGGAAAATTTTAAAACCAGCTCTCAAATTTTTGCTGTCGGAAATTCCGACAGAAAACGTCCGATGGGGCCTACACACGGTCGGAATTTCCGACCAAAAGCTTGCATCGAACATTTTTTGTCGCAAATGGCTATTGAAACTCATCTTACTGCATCAATCATTGTACTTGAAACACCTTCTTTCAATGATTTGCTGCCAGAAGTTTTAACCCTATGACCTTCTATGTTTGTAGAAGTCTCAGTTTACTGTAAGTGGGCCTTGACCAGTGCTTGGCAATAAACTGAGACAAGGGTCAAAGGCACTCACATTGCTCCACCTTTAAAGCCTTATCGATGGGACCTCAGTCTGGCCCTATCAACTCCGAGCCACTCTGAAGTACCTACCAAAATTCTAGGAAGGTAATTCTAATGCCATCATCATCTTGGTAAGGATGGGGTCTTATATTAACAGCCCTCTCCTTCCCATTCTTTGACCTCATTTGTCCATTTTCACTTGGTGTTTTCTTGCTTTTACAATACGTAGGACATAATTCAGCCCTTCTTTTGTCACCACCTTTTCATTTGAAGCAGATTGATTTTCATTTTCTGAATGTGGTAAGAGCAATTGGGATCTACCTAAACTACACTGCTTCTCTCTACTTGTTATATTTGCCGTTCATCATAATGGAAGGTCCCTATAAGGGCTCTGGCATCCAGTACAACTATTGGATGGTGGAGTGGCCTGATCATTTCTGAGGTGTATTCAGTCTAGAGATGGGTTTCTACCTTCCTGGTTACTGCTCATCACTAGAGCAATAGAAAGCATTTTGGCTGTTTCACACTTCTCAAGCCCTGTACACACGATCGGTTTGTCCGATGAAAACAGACTACTGGACTGTTTTCATCGGACAAACTGATTGTATGTGGGCCCCATCGGTTTGTTTTCCATCGGTGAAAAAAAATAGAACAAGTTTTACATTTTTCCTATGGTTAAAAAAACGATCGTCTGTGTGGAAGTCCATCGGTCACAAATCCACGCATGCTCAGAATCAAGTCGACGCATGCTCGGAAGCATTAAACTTAATTTTTCTCAGCATGTCGTAGTGTTTTATGCCACAGCGTTTTGGTACGCTCAGATTTTTGACTGATAGTGTGTAGGCAAGACTGATGAAAGTCAGCTTCATCGGATATCCAACGAAAAAATCCATCGGATTAGATTCTATCAGATATCCGATCGTGTGTACGAGGCTTAACTCTCAGTTGCTCTGGCATGTGTACAATGTGGTATACTTAAAGCTGTTGTAAAACTATGTTTTCTTTTTCCCAAAATAATAAACATGTTATACTCACCTGCCCTATGCAATGCTATTGCACAGAGCGACCCCAATCCTGCTTTTCACCAGCGATCTTGGCTCCTTCCCTAATGTTTCTGTCCATAAACCAGGCCGCTTGCTATGAAAAAAAAAAAGGGGGAAATAGTGCGCTGGTCTAGAATCAAAAATTGAAATTAAATAAGCAGCTGCACAGACTAAGACTAAGGCCGCGTACACACCATCGGACATATCCGATGAAAACGGTCCGCGGACCATTTCCATCGGATATGTCCGATCGGGAGTTTGATCCGATGGCGTGTACACACCATCGGATCAAATTCCCCGCCGCCGGACGGCGCGGTGACGTGGGCTATGTTTTATGGTCTTTATCATCCAGAGCATTTCAGACAAGCCGAGCCTACCAGCCGGATTTTATATGCCTAAATGAACTGCTGTCGTTGACAAGTAGATCCACTTGTTCCAGTAAGTGTATTCAGTCTTTTCTTATCCATTCGAAAGAACGTTCCATGTGACGATCTACACGGTTACACGTTTATTTTCACCTGGGATTCTTCAGTTTATGATTACGGACTTTTTACATTTGTGTTTTATCTTTTTTGTTATGTGGACTTATTAGCACATATTTTTACTGCACCAACTGAGTGGGTGGGTAGCAATATCTCTCTAATATTTCAGCGCTACATTTTCTTTTCTAATCCCTTGCTATGGGGGCAGATGTGCTAAGCCCCACCCCCCGCTATCAGGGTTAGACTGTCAGTGGCAGGATCCAATGGCTCCCCCTTCTCCCAGTGTAGTGTGCAGAGAGAGGGTAGAGGCAGTTGAGCACCGTGCTGAATCGATACTGGATAAGTATATAGGGAGGTGAGCAATTAATACAATTACTGGGACATTTTTTACCTTAAAGGGGTTGTAAAAGGTAAATTTTTTCCCCTAAATAGCTTCCTTTACCTTAGTGCAGTGAGTAAGTGAACCAACAATGCACTAGCTTAAAGGAACCAATTTAGAAAATAAAAAACAAACCTTTACAATCCCTTTAATGCATCTTCAGGTTTTTATTGTTGTCAGACTCAATTTCTTCATTTGTCTTGGTGTCCATAGTCAACAAGACTGAAATTGAATGAAAATCCAAAATGTTAAGTTGTCACTGCAACAGGGAAAGTGTAATGCCGCGTACACACGATCATTTTTCAGCATGAAAAAAACTTTGTTTTTCAGCATGTCCAAAAAGTTTCAACTTCATCATTAAAAACGACGTTGCCCACACACCATCGTTTTAAAAAAATACGACGGCACTCTAAAGGGGAAGTTCTATTTGCCTTTGGGCTGGTTTAACTGGTTTAACTGATTCCGTGTTAGTAAAAGACGATTTGCGCTTTTCTGTCTGTTACAGCGTGATGAATGTGCTTACTCCATTACAAACGGTAGTTTTACCAGAACGAGCGCTCCCGTATCATAACTTGCTTCTGAGCATGCGCGGGTTTAAAACGTTGTTTTAGCCCACACACGAACATATTTTACAACCCAAAAAACGATTTTGTTTGAAACGACGTGCAGCATGTTCGAATTTTTTTTTGTCGTTTTTCAGAACCTGAAAAATTACGTGAAGCCCACACACAATCATTTTAACCACTTAAGCCCCGGACCAATATGCTGCTAAATGTCCAGAGGCGTTTTTACAATTCGGCACTGCGTCGCTTTAACAGACAATTGCGCGGTCGTCCTTTTCTTCCCACAAGTAGAGCTTTCTTTTGATGGTATTTGATTGCCTCTGCGATTTTTATTTTTTGCGCTATAAACAAAAATAGAGCGACATTTTTGAAAAAAAAATCTATATTTTTTACTTTTTGTTATAAGAAAAATCGAATAAACTAAAATTAAGTCAAACATTTAGGCCAAAATGTATTCAGCCACATGTGTTTAGTAAAAAAAAAAATAGCTACCTAGCGGCAACAGCAATACTAATACAGCGATCAGAAAAATGATCGCTTAGTGACGCTGGTAATAGGGGGTGAAAGGGTTAACTAGGGCGGTGATCAAGGAGTTAAAACTTTATTAGGGGGGGTACGGGGGCTACCCTGGACCTAACACTAACTGCCTGTCACACTAACTGTCACACTAAATGCAGTGATAAGTAAATATATGATCACTGCATTCAGTGACACTGTGATAGGGGGCTGGGGGGGTGATCGGAAGGGGTTAAATGTGCCTATGTGTACTGGTGTCAGTGTAGTGTTTGTGCGACTTACTGTGAGTCTTCTCTCCTCTCGGCGGATTGAAAATACTGCCGAGAGGAGAGCTGCATCAATTCCTCTGCCAGTGTTTACATTACAGAGGCAGAGGAAGTGACACAGCGGAGGCTCACGGGATTGGCTGGGAGCGATCACGAGGGGGCCGACAGAAACCAACAGCACGGATCGCTCCCAAAGGTAAGACGCCTGCTGCACGCAGCGGAGGGGGTCCAGATCGGACCCCCGACCCGCTAGAAGGCAGGGACATATATATACGCCCATCTGCCTGTACATGCCATTCTGTGGACGTATATAGTCGTGCAGCGGGTGTTAAGTGGTTAAATGATGTTTTTGAAAAACTAGGGTTTTTTCATGCCGAAAAATGATCGTGTGTACGCGGCATGACAGTGGGGACAATATGTTGTTGAAAACCGTGTAAGAGAGAGTTTCCTATCTGTTATGTCTACAGCACAGGAAGAGAAGGTAAATCTTCCCAATGGGTCACAGATGGCAAAAAAACAAAAAAAACAAATGGAAAAAAACCCTGGCAGGTTATTCACTATTCCCTTCTTTATCAAAAACTATAAAAAGAAAATTGGCTTTTGATATACTTCAAGCTTACTTCAATGCTCTGATGAAACATGGTCAAGTAACACAAGCTCTATAGAACAGATTTAGGCAATTTCTCTGGATAAAAAACTTGTTTTTCAACAAGCGTCACACTAAATTGAACTCTCAGAGCTAACATTTGACTGTGAATGTAAAAAGCAGCACCATCTTCCCATGACCCTGACTAAGGAGAATCTTTCTGGCTGCAACCTTCAGGATAAGTGCTGAAGGAAGAATAAGTCAAGGGGATTAGGATGGATTTATATTAGTAAGAATCAAAAGTGTACAAGTCAATCCTGTGGGGTTCGGACAGATACATCCAGAGATATCAGCTCTGAATGCACGCTGAGAGAATACAGATAGATCCTTCCCCAGACAGTGCTTTCTGGGAGATAAACTAAGCAAAACTCTTTAAGCTTCCTCACATGTTTTCAGTTTGTGACCTGCTCTGCTGAAAGATGGGAGAACTGAAAACTCAACATATGTGATGTTAACCCATTGGCTGAAGAGGTGCTGAGCTGTAACTTATGATGCCTTCTGGTGCTGACATCATTTTTTTCAGTGACTGTCTAATTATATAATTGATTTTGATATTCTGGACAGATTTGCAAAAAAAAAAGTGTGCAGGCATTTTTCAATCACTTTCCATTATTTGCAATTGTTCAATATTTTTGTGTTTAACCACTTAAGGACCCCCGCACGCACATATACGGCCACAGAATGGCACGTACAGGCACAAGGGCGTAAATTTACGTCCCCGCCTAAGTACGGTTCGGGGGTCCCATCGGGACCCCCTCCGCGGCGTGCGGGGGTCCCCCTGTCTCCGGGAGCGATCCGGGATCTGCGGGCGGATGTCGGCGAATATCCGCCCCCCCCCGCGATCGCTCCCAGCCAATGGGAGCGCGCTCCCAACCTGTCACTTCCTCCTCCTGTGTTTACACAGGAAGGAGGAAATGATGTATTCTCTCATCGCAGCGCTGTTTCCCAGCGCTGCTGATGAGAGAAGACACCACAAGTAAGTGTGCACCAACACAACACTGACACACACTCACATAGGCATATTAACCCCTTGTGATCGCCCCCCCCACCCCCCTGCCACAGTGTCACTGAATGCAGTGATCTAATCACTGCATTTAGTGTCAGTGTGACAGGCAGTGTAAAAAACAGTTAGTGTTAGGTTCAGGATAGCCCCCCCACCCCCCCTAATAAAGTTTTAACCCCCTGATCACCGCCCTAGTTAACCCTTTCACTCCCTATTGCCAGCGTCACTAAGCGATCATTTTTCTGATCGCTGTATTAGTGTCGCTGTTCCCGCTAGGTAGCTATTTTTTTTTTTTTAAAAAGACATGTGGCTAAATAAATTTTAGCCTAAATGTTTGACTAAAATTTAGTTTATTTGATTTTTTTTTAACAAAAAGTAAAAAATAGTGTTTTTTTTTCAAAAATGTCGCTCTATTTTTGTATATAGCGCAAAAAATAAAAATCGCAGAGGTGATCAAATACCACCAAAAGAAAGCTCTATTTGTGGGAAGAAAAGGACGCAAATTTTGTTTGGGAGCCACGTCGCACGACCGCGCAATTGTCTGTTAAAGCGACGCAGTGCCGAATCGCAAAAACACCTTGGGTCATTTACCAGCGTATTGGTCCGGGTCTTAAGTGGTTATTTTGTTTTTGCATATACGTACAAAGAAACTCTAACTTTGTAGAAATGCTTCTGTAATGCCGCGTACACACGGTCGCTTTTTGTGATGAAATAAAACAACGTTTTAAAAAACGTCAATTAAAATGATCGTGTGTGGGCAAAACGTTGTTTTATGTCTTCAAAAAAACAACCAAAAAAAATTCGAACATGCTTGAATTTTTTATGTTGTTTTTTAGAATGTCGTATTTTGTGTCATAAAAAATGATCGTGTGTGGGCAAAACGACTTTTAAAACAACGTTTTTAAACATGCGCATGCTCAGAAGCAAGTTATGAGACGGGAGCTTCAATGGAACAGAGTGCCGTCGAACGTGGTGTACGTAACCGCGCTTTGCTAGAGCATTTTCAGAAAACGAAGGTGTGTAGGCAACGTCGTTTTTTAAAATGAAGTTTGAAAAACGTTGTTTTGTTTCTTGAGATAAAACTACGTTTTTTTTACATCACAAAAAGTGGTCGTGCGTACGCGGCATAAGATGTGAGAATACAGAAGAAAAGTTTAAGGTGCAATAAACCAATATAACCATACAAAAGCTTGTCAGACAAGAAAACACAGCATTTAAATAAATCATGGAGAATGCAAGAGTTATGTCGCGTACACACAACCGTTTTTCGGGTTGTAAAAATTAAGTTTTAAGGGTCTAGAAAAAAAAACTATTTGTTTTTCAACCCGATCATTAAAACGGCCTACACACGATCGTGAAAAACTCTAGCAAAGCGCGGTGACGTACAACACGTACGACGGCACTATAAAGGGGAAGTTCCATTCGGATGACGCCACCCTTTGGGCTGTGTGAGGGGTTAGTTCGGCAGCGGGTGTGTGTGACCCCCTGGAAGGGTTCAGCACACAAAAAAAAACAGTAGGCACAGCAGACCGTGGTAGGAGAAAGCAAAAAGGTGCGGTTTTATTTTAAATACACAACTAAAAATTATGACAGAAAACAAAAGAAATACAAAAAAAAATTAAAAATCCTGGTCAACTTGACCTGCTTGCTACACACACTGGTGTCCCTAGCTACCAACTGGGTACAGCCTTGTGCTGCCCCAGTCCCTGACTCCCTGCAATTTAAATATTTTAGAAATAGCCACACAGGCTTTAGCTCACCACACACAGCACAAAGCACAGACTCCCCAGACAGTCCACACAGGTCTGCTTCCAGGTTGGAGAGACACTCTATTCATGCTGGGAGCTTTTGGAGAGGACCTAACAAGCCCATCTAAATCAAGTCCTCCCAGCAGGACTCCCAGCACTCCCCCTAGAGATACAAAGTGGCATAAAGCCTGAATCTAGGAGAAATATACCTATCATCTTGGATGCAACCAGGGGATTTAACCTGCCTACTGTCACATACCCCCTCTCTTGTTTCAACCTTGGGGTTGGAACACCAGCATTCAGGCAGGCATGCACCCGAGACAGTGCATCCACATTCCCCATTTAGACGCCATGGCGATGTTTTACAGTAAAACTGAATTCTTGTAGGGATAGGAACCATCTGTTTACTCTTCGGTTTGTTTATTTGTTTTGGGCCATCCACTTTAAGGGAGCGTGGTCCGTAACTAGGTCAAAGTACCGACTCAGCAGGTAGTATCTAAGAGAATCTAGAGCCCATTTCACCGCTAAACATTCCTTTTCAATGGTGGCATAATTTACCTCATGGGACTTTAATTTCCTACTGAGGTAAATGACCGGATGTTCTTCCCCATTCCAGACCTGGGACAATACTGCTCCCAACCCCACGTCCGAGGCATCCGTTTGTACCACAAAGTCCCTGGAGAATTCTGGGGAGTATAAGACTGGCTGGCTAGATAAAGCTTTCTTTAAGGCCTGGAAGGCTGCTTCCGCGTCTGTGGTCCACTTAACCATCACAGAGTCTTTCCCCTTGGTCAGGTTGGTTAATGGCATAGCCTGAGAGGCAAAGTGGGGAATAAATCGCCGATAATAACCAGCGATTTCCAGAAAGGCCCGTACCTGCTTCTTGCTGTTAGGACGTGGCCAATTCTGTATGGCCTCAACTTTATTGTCTTGGGGTTTGATTACTCCCCTCCCAATGGTGTACCCAAGATATTTGGCCTCTTCCTGTCCAATGGTACACTTCTTTGGGTTGGCCATAAACCCAGCTTCCCGGATAGAGTCTAGGACTGCTTGCACTTTTTGCAGATGTGAGGCCCAATATGGGCAATGGATAACTACATCATCCAGGTAAGCTGCAGCATACTTCTGATGGGGCCTCAGAATCTGGTCCATTTTGCGCTGAAAAGTTGCCGGGGCATTCTGTAACCCAAACGGCATTCTTTTATACTGGAATGCCCCGTCTGGGGTTACAAACGCGGTTTTTCTCCTTGGCCGATTTAGCCAAGGGAATTTGCCAATACCCTTTTGTGAGATCGAGAGTTGTCATGTACCGGGCTGTTCCCAGCCGGTCGATTGACTCATCGATACGTGGCATGGGGTAGGTGTCAAATTTTGTAACTTTGTTCAGTTGTCGAAAATCGTTACAAAAACGCCAGCTCCCATCCGGTTTAGGCACTAAGACTATAGGGCTGGACCAATCACTTTGGGATCACCCCCAACTTAAGCATTTTCTGTACTTCCTCCCGTATTACATCCCGTCGGGCCTCTGGGATGCGATAGGGTTTTAGCTTCACCCTTTCACCGGGCGGGGTATTAATATCATGCTCTATCCCAGACGTTTGTCCCGGAACAAAAACCTCTTTGTTGCGAAGCACAAACTCCTTAACCTCCTGTTGTTGGGGCTTTGACAAGGCGACTGCTATTCCCACCTCAGGAATCACACAATCAGACTGAGCTGGTGACAAAGTTTCTGCGACTAGGGATTCCCTATCCCTCCAAGGTTTCAACAGATTGATGTGATAGATCTGTTCGGGTTTTCGCCTTCCTGGTTGTCTGACTTTGTAATTCACTTCGCTCACTTTTTCCAATATCTCGTAGGGGCCTTGCCATTTGGCGAGGAACTTACTTTCAACTGTAGGGATAAATACCAACACCCTATCCCCCGGGGAGAAGGTATGGGTCTTGGCCCCACGGTTAGACACTCTCTGTTGTGCCAATTGTGCTTGGGCTAAATGTTCCTTTACAATTGGCATTACCTGTGCAATTCGATCTTGCATCAGGGCGACATGCTCAATCACACTCCTGTGGGGAGAACTCTCACTTTCCCAAGTTTCCCTGGCGATATCCAACAGCCCTCTTGGGTGTCTCCCATAGAGCAACTCGAAGGGTGAGAAACCCGTAGAGGATTGGGGTACCTCCCTAATGGCAAACATTAAATAGGGAATAAGACAGTCCCAATCCTTTCCATCTCTATCCACCACCTTCTTTAACATTTGTTTAAGGGTTTTGTTGAACCTTTCAACCAACCCATCTGTTTGGGGGTGATACACAGATGTATGCAATTGTGTCACTTTGAACAACTTGCACAGTTCTTTCATAACCTGGGACATAAAGGGTGTACCTTGGTCTGTGAGCAGTTCCTTACAAATACCCACGCGGCTAAAAACAAGAGATAGCTCTTTGGCTATGGTTTTGGCCGAGGTATTTTTTCGGAGAGGAATCGCCTCTGGATAACGGGTGGCATAGTCCAATATAACCAAAATATACTGATGCCCCCTAGCGGACTTCACTATTGGACCTACCAAATCCATGGCGATCCTCTCAAAGGGAACCTCAATGATGGGAAGGGGTACTAGTGGGTCACGGAAATGTGGCATAAGTGCCGACATCTGACACACAGGGCAGGAGGAACAATAATTTTCTATTTCCTTCACGACCCCAGGCCAATAAAATCTCTGCAACACTCTCTCTCGGGTTTTCTCTGTCCCCAGATGACCCCCAAGAATGTGCCCATGGGCCAACTCTAACACCAACTTCCTGTAAGTTTTGGGCACCACAAGTTCCTAAATGGTTTCTTCTGCCCTTTGAGCCACCCGATAGAGTAGGTCCCTTTCCATGATAAAGTACGGGTAAGTGCAGGTCGTATCTGGGTTCACTAACTCGCCATCTATTTTCACTACGTTTTCCCGTGCCTTTATTAGGGTGAGGTCTTTTAACTGTTCGGTGGCAACGTTTTCCCTGTGAACCTCGAGATCAGAAAACTCTACAGACGGCATGTTTTCGTCTGAGGATGTTGGCTCCTCCCCAGAAAAACTTCCCCCGGCGGATAAGGCCCCCCACCCTATTGCGTAGGCGCGTTACGAGTTTCCGAAAGTAGCCGAACTGCGAGTCAGCTCTATACGGCGCCTGCGCAGTCAGCTCTACACGGCTCCTAGTCGGTGCGCAGGCGCCATATAGCGCCGTATAGAGCTCACTCGCAGTTCGGCTACTTTTGGAAACTCGTGACGCCCCTACGCAATAGGAGGGGCCATTTCCGCCGGGGGAAGGTTTTTCTCAAGGACATCGATCATCTGGGCCTCAGTATAGGAAGCCGGGAGGAAAAGCCATTATACGATATGTACAGCCAAAAAAAAACCCAGCTTACTGTACATGTTGGAAGTCTAAAGAATATGATTGTATATACATGTTATTTGGGTGAACCTCTGCTTTAGGAAGAGCCTCCTGTGATAACAAGGTGCAAAAGTGTATGCAGTATGTCATAGACTTGAAACCAGAACATCTGTACCACCAGGCATGGCCATCAGATGTAGAAGTATGACCCCAGGTCAGGACAGCTGCAAAATCAAGAAGACAGGTTGGTTGGGTATGCTCAGGCCAGTCTCACAGGCACCAAATGCCAATGGTAGAGAACTTTGTAATTGGTCTCGACCGCTACAACCTGTCTAGAACTGGATTTAGTAGTGTGCCAAATTTGGACCCACTCCTGTGGTTCCAGCTCTGTGTCCAAATATATCTCCCAAGCCTAAACATGGGAAAACAATGTGAGGAGAGTTTGAAAACCAAAGTGGAGTACAGGAAGGAGATCAGGCCTTGGGTGTGTGGGTCGCTATGCATTATTTTTAAATGGAAATAAAAGGCTAATGCCACTTACACACGTTCGGTCAAACCGATGAGAATGGTCTGATGGACCGTTTTCATCGATCAAAACCGATCGTGTGTGGACACCATGGGTTTTTTAACCATTGGTTAAAAAAAAGACAACTTAAAGCCAACTTTACTGCTTTAAATTTAACCTAACCGATAGAACAAAACCATCAGTTAAAAATCCATGCATGCTCAGAATCAAGTCGACGCATGCTTGGAAGCATTGAACTTCATTTTTTTCAGTACATCGTTGTGTTTTACATCACCGCGTTCTGACACGATCGTTTTTTTAAGGGACGACTGACCATCACGACTGACCATCAGTCAGCTTCATCGGTTAACCGATGAAAATGGTCCATCAGACCGTTCTCATCGGATGGACCGATCGTGTGTACGCGGCATAATAGTTGGACAGGTTGTCATAATTTGTTTTCTATGAGGTTAAAGTTTCATATCATTGAGAGATTGTGTTTAACATGATCTTTTACAGTTAGCAAAAAAACTGAAAAATTATTAGAAATATCATAATTTTAATTCTTTTAAATACCATAACTTGTATTTAACTAATAAGCACATGCATGTGGTACCATATTACCATATAATGAAAATACTCAGTATGATTAGAAAAGGTCTGACAAACTACTCTACATTAAAAAGAACAATTAGTCAGCAGTGGCGGCTGGTGCTCAAAATTTTTTTGGGGGGGTGCACACAAAAACAAAACAAAAAAACAATTGCAGCCTCACTGTGCCCATCAAACGCAGCCACTGTGCCATGCCTTCAAAAGCAGCCACGGTGCCATCAATTGTCACCACTATGCCATGCCATCAATTGTCACCACTTTGCCATTAATTGGGATGGCAGCTTGCAGTTCAACCAAAAGTGACGGTTCTGTCGGCCGGAGATCAGAGGTAGAAGGGAAGCCGTCGCCAGCAAGGGACTATCTGTCTTATTACCAGGGACCACAGTGAGTAACTGAAGCAAGTACCGGAGCAGCATTCTCACCAGATGGGGATGGTGAAGAATCGGGAAACTTCAGTGGGAATCAAGCCAGGGACCCAGCCAGTGGAGGAGTTGCTTGCAGAGCAGCCTTGTGTATCAAGCTAGTAACCGAGCAGGCCAGCGTGGGTGAAGCTTGAGGAGGTATCTAGAGTGCCAAGCTAGGGACCCAGCAGAGAAGCAGGGGTGACACTTGAGGAGATACCACTGTGAAGTTTTGAGGAGCTCAAGGGATACAATGGCAGTGAATCAGAGGGTCCAGAGAGAGCCCGGGAGCACAGTGTCGTTCCCTGCACGGATGTCCTCCTATTGAAGACTTGGAGTCTGCTAATTGAGTTTGCAACTATCCAAGGGTGTCCTTGCCCCAACCCTCTTTCCACCTCAAAAACACAGAAAAAGGACTATTAAGAGAAATAATACCTCTTTTACATCCAAGAAGTGTCTGGTGCCCAATGACTTTCATCATCTTTGTACCCACTATGCCTCACAACCAGGGCTTTTTTTCAGGGGGAACTTGGGTGAACTTAGTTCCACCACCTTTGGCTTAGTCCCTTTGATGCCTGCTCACCACAATCACTTGTAAACACAGAAATCTGGTTTCTGTGTTTATAAGTAACAGCTCTGCATTATGTGTGTAACCACCTGAACTCTGCGCTCTATATTAAATGCAATCCTGGTATTTAATGCCACTTTAACACCCTTCTACTGTTTGTGAAATCTGAACAGGGTCGTGGTTGAATTCCTGCACCTATTTTCTGAGAAAAAAAGCTCTGCTCACAACCCACCACATACAGAGGGATGTCAGCTATCTCTGGCTCTGGAGGTCCTCATCAGACCGAAGCAGGCCCGGGACCTTGCTACTTAAAGTCCCCAAACCTATTACCTATTTACTGGCCCATATATACACCGGTTATACATTCAAAATTCATTGAGTACTATGTAACTATTAATGTGTATGTGTATCTTCCTTTGTTTTTACAGCAGCTCTGTTGCATATGGTGTACCAATGCCTGCTAATAGTATATATCTTATACTATATTTACAATTAATCATGCTCAAGATTGACATCATTCATCTTATGGCAAAATGCTGTTTCTATGACATGCGTACATATTTCTATTTATACAATTTATTAATATTCGTTACTTCTCATGTGCTGCCAAGCTGACATATATGTATCTATGTATGCATTATTTTCATGCCATGTTTATGTATATATATGAAATTACTTTTTTACTTGTTTCATACTACTGTCATGAATAAATAATGTTTACTAACCACTCTACCGCCACAAGTCAATTTCCTCATTCAAAGTCCCACATTCCTTTCTTGTTTACCTGAATCAGGGATGGAGGTACATTCATTGTTCCTCATTTAGTCTACTTTCACACTGCCAGCACAGGGGAGCGTCAGCGGTAAAGCGCCGCTATTTTAGGGTCGCTTTACAATCATTTTTGCAGCGCTATTCAGCCACTAGCAGAGCACTTTTAACCCCCGCTGGTGGCCAAAAAAGGGTTAAAAGTGCTGGCACAGTGCCGCTGCAGCAGCACTTTGCCGGCGGTTCGGCAGTGCTGCCCATTGATTTCAATGCACAGGGGCGCTTTAGGAGCGGTGTATACACCGCTCCTACAGCGCCTCAAAGATGCGGCCAGCAGGACTGTTTTTTACCATCCCATCCTCCCTCCCATTTATTTGCTACAGGTACAAGTTCTAAAAAGGGGTTTACAAACCCTTAGGTTGTAATGGAATTTTTTTATAGCAACAAAACATATACACTTACCTTTTCTGTGCAATAGAATTGCACAGAGAGGCCCACAACTCTCTTCTTCTTGGGTCCCATGTTGGTGCTCCTGGCTCCTCCTCTCTTAATGGTGCCCCCAATCAAAACCAATTCCCATGGGCGCACTTGTGCGGGATCTATTGACACAGACGGAGGGACCTTGCCCCATCCCTCACCCCCCACTCCCTTATCACTAAAGTTGATTGACAAGACCGGTGCCAACGGCTCCCACTGCTATAAATCTGCCCAATGAGAAGCTGCTCTCGTGCACGTCACTGGATCGAATAGGAATAAGGGAGGGCTGGGCCGATCCTGCAGCAGAGGTTTTTTACCATAAGACTTGGTTCACACTTGTGCGATGCGGGAACCAGCGTGCACTACAGTCCTCCCAGTGTCAACTGCATTAAATCTCTCCACAATTTTGCCAGGGACATTGTTCAACATATCACATCTTCAGACATAGCGGATTCCATTACCACACTTTCCATATTGTAAGTTTGTATCTCTGCATTTAAAGGGGTTGTAACGGTTCGTTTTTTATTTTTTAAATAGGTTCCTTTAACCACTTAAGGACCGCCGCACGACAATATACGTCGACAGAATGGCACGGCACAAGGGCGTACATGTAAGTTCCCTTTAAGAACCCAGCCGTGGGTCGCGAGCGTGCGGCCGCCAGTGCACTCGTGACCCGGTCTGAAGCTCCGTGACCGCACACGTGGGACCGACGGACCCAATCGCCACCGGTGTCCTGCGATTATAGAGCCGTTGTATGTGTTGTACGTGACCGTGTTCTTGGCGATCAAAATTTCATTCAACATGTGCGACTGTGTGTATGCAAGACAAGTTTGAGCCAACATCCGTCGGAAAAAAAATCCAGGTCGTGTGTGCGCGGAGGAAGGGTGGGAGGTACAAATCTTTGTAATCTGCCAACTTAACCGCCTAACACCGATATACGTCGGCAGAATGGCATGACTGGGCACAGGCAAGTACAGGTACTTTGCTCTTTATATGCCCAGCCGTGGGTCACGTGAGCGGGTCACAGGAGCTGAAGAACGGGGACAGGTGAGTGTAAACAAACCTTCCCCGTTCTTCTCTATGGCTTGTCACTGATCATCTGTTCTCTGTTATAAGGAACAACGATCAGTGACGTCACACGTCCAGCCATTCCTCCCTACAGTAAGAAACACAATAGGACACACTTAACCACTTTAGCGCCCCCTAGTGGTTAACCCCTTCACCGCCATTGTCATTTTCACAGTAATCAGTGCATTTTTATAGCACTTTTCGCTGTGCCAATGAAAATGGGCCCAAAAATGTGTCAAAAGTGTCTGATGTGTCCGCCATAATGTCAAAAAAAAAGAAAAAAAAAAATCGCTGATCACCACTATTACTAGTAAAAAAAAAAAAAACTATTAATAAAAATGCCATAGAACTATCCCCTATTTTGTAAAAGCTATAACTTTTGCGCAAACCAATCGAGAAATGCTTTTTGTGATTTTTTTTTACCAAAAATATGTAGAAGAAT
Source organism: Rana kukunoris (assembly GCA_029574335.1). Lineage (NCBI taxonomy): Eukaryota > Metazoa > Chordata > Amphibia > Anura > Ranidae > Rana > Rana kukunoris. The sequence continues at coordinate 28,807,025 of CM056057.1, forward strand.
ACGTATCGGCCTAAACTGAGGAAAAAAAAAATGTTGTTATATATTTTGTGGGGATATTATAGCAAAAAAAAAAAAAACTTTTTTTTTTTTTAAATTGTCGCTTTATTTTTGTTTGTATCGCAATAAATAAAAAACGCAGAGGTGATCAAACAACACAAAAGAAAGCTCTATTTGTGAAAAAAAAGGATGCCAATTTTGTTTGGGAGATACGTCGCACGACCGCGCAATTGTCAGTTAAAACAACGCAGTGCCGTTTTGCAAAAAGGGGCAAGGTCCTTAATCTGCATAATGGTCCTGGTCTTAAGTGGTTAAGCTAGTGCATTGTTGGTTCACTAACCTTTTCCTTCAATTTCCCTTTTTCTTTTTTTCCCCCTTTGTCTGAATTTCTCACTTCCTGTTTCTCCTCAGCAAGCTTGCCCCCATCATCCGAGCGGTTCTGGCTGGGGGTTAATCAGCCAGAACAGCTTTCTGAGGAGGAACAGGAAGTGAGAAATTCAGACAAAAGAAAAAAAACATTTAGAACGGAAATCGAACTAGCTTAACCACTTCAGCCCCGGACCATATTGCTGGTCAATGACCGGGCCCCTTTTTGTGATTCGCCACTGCGTCGCTTTAACTGACAATTGCGCGGTCGTGCGACGTGGCTCCCAAACAAAATCGGCGTCCTTTTTTCCCCACAAATAGAGCTTTCTTTTGGTGGTATTTGATCACCTCTGCGGTTTTTATTTTTTGCGCTATAAACCAAATTAGAGCAACAATTTGAAAAAAATGAATATTTTTTACTTTTTGCTGTAATAAATAACCCCAAAAATATATAAAAAAAAACATTTTTTTCCTCAGTTTAGGCCAATACGTATTCTTCTACATATTTTTCGTTAAAAAAAAATCTCAATAAGCGTTTATTGATTGGTTTGCGCAAAAGTTATAGCGTTTACAAAATAGGGGATAGTTTTATGGCATTTTTATTAATATTTATTTTTACTAGTAATGGCGGCGATCAGCGATTTTTTCGGTACTGTCACATTATGGCGGACACTTCGGACACTTTTAACACATTTTTGTGACCATTGGCATTTTTATAGCGATCGGTAAAAATGCATTGGATTACTATAAAAGTGCCACTGGCAGGGAAGGGGTTAACACTAGGGGGCGGGGAAGGGGTTAAGTATGTTCCCTGGGTGGTTTCTAACTGTAGGGGTGGACGGACTGAGGGAAATGACTGATCGCTGTTCATACATTGTATGAACAGACGGTCAGGCATTTCCCCCCTGACAGGACAGGGAGCTGTGTGTTTACACACACAGCTCCCGGTCCTCGCTCTGTAACGAGCGATCGCCGTTGTCCCTGGCGGCGATCTCGCGCCCCTATTGGCTGCTGGGCGAGGTGACGTTATATTACGTGCTCTCGCCCAGCAGAGCCAGTGGCTGGTCGGCAAGCGGTTAAAGGAACCTATTTAGAAAATAAAAAATGAACCTTTACAACCCCTTTAATCCACCCATAGTTTCATAATTGTCAGACTACTGTAAACACAGTCTCAGTACCATGAACTTCTGGTTTAAAAAAAAAAAAAACTTTCACATTTTTTAGGGACATATTCTGACCCACCAGGGTGGAACCACAGATGTCCTGGGTAACCTCTGTTCCAACACACTGAGCTTCTTTTCTTGGAGGTTTCCAAAGACACCTCTGCTATCTCAGACACTGTTGTTAGGGCAGAGAACACATCGGCTCGAATTCACAAAGCACTTACGCCTACGTAACTCACCTTTTCCCGGCGTAGCGTAATTATGCGCCCGGCTTATGTGAACACCAGATTTATAAACCAAGATACGCCTAAAAATAGGCCATCCTACCCCGACGTATCTTACTTATGGTCTGGACGTATGTTGCTTCTCCTATTGATTAGGCATTCACATATGCAAATGAGGTAAATACGGTGATTCACGAACGTACTTGATATACGCGGTTTGCGTAAGTTTTACGTCTGGCATAAAGTTATTCCCCACAGATGAGGCGCAACCCATGCAAAGGTATGGACAGGGAACACAAGCCTACGTATTGTACGTTGGACGTATGTGAATATGGGCCGACGTTGGTCTGGCTGGGCGTAGGTTACGTTAACTGAGTACACAGTGATCCGGCGTATATTAGGCAGTTGTTCCGACATGGTTGTGCACGTCCACGTCTCGACGCATGCGCAGTTTGTTTTAAGTACTTGTCTGGCGCCTGGCCCATCATTTGCATGGGGTCACGCTTCATTAGCATGGATCATGCTCATTTCCAGCCCACTTCCACCTACTTCCACTTACGCCGGCTTACGCATACAAAATATACGCCACGCTGGTGCAACGTTGGGAGCATTTGCTTTGTGAATTCCATGCTTGCCTCTCTGCGCTGCGTCGGCGTAGCGTAAAAGAGATACGCTACGACGGCATAAATATGCACCGATGTCTGTGAATCCGGGCCATCTTGCTCAATGGTCATCATCCTAGCACATTCAGCTTAGCATTTGGTCTACATGACACAGGTACATTCCCAGCAGCAGTAAACTTCCTACATTTTTATCATCAGTAATCAGCATTACATTAGCACCAGCATATTTCACATTTTCTTCCCAAACAAAGAGCTCAGTGTATAAAGGCAAGTCTCTCTCAAGATCACACTAATGCCGCGTACACACGATCGGACATTCCGAAAACAAAACCGTGGATTTTTTTCCAACGGACGTTGGCTCAAACTTGTTTTGCATACACACGGTCACACAGATGTTGTCGGAAATTCCAAATGTCAAGAACGCAGTGATGTACAAGACGTACGACGAGCCGAGAAAAATTAAGTTCAATAGGAAGTGTGGCTCTTCTGCTTGATTCCGAGCATGTGTAAAATGTTGTGACAACAAAAACTTGTTGTCGGAAAATTTGAGAAACAGCTCTCAAATTTTTGTTATCTGAAATTCCGAAAGCAAATGTTCAATGGGGCCTACTCATGGTCCGATTTTACGACAACAAGCTCCTGTTGAACATTTGTTGTCGGAAATTCCAATTGTGTGTATGCGACATTAGTGGGTTTGCCAACTGGGTTCTCTGCCACTGAGAGTTCTCTGCCACTGAGGGTCTCACTGTCTCTTTAATTACCGTTTTACCAGTTCCAGCATTTAACTTAATAACAACAGTCTTACCGATCACTGTAGTAGACATCTCCATGTTCATTTGAGTGCGCTAGACCTGGAACCATTGATGTTTCCTCTGCTTTACTTTGATCTTCCATTTCACCCATGGGGGTCACATGGTAAAACTACAGTAGGCATCTTAGGCTATTTGGCACTTCCTGCATACTCAACAGGAATTTCCTCACTGTTGCCAGGACTGAGGGCTTACATTTTTAAAGAAGGAACTGGGCTTGCAGCCAAAAAGTCTCTTGCCCAGCAACGATATCTCCAGTGGTATCCAGTGGTAATTCATGATATTGTGCCCCATTGTCCAAATTAAAGACACTGTACTGGGTGAAATTTCACCAAGGTGTTTAAATTCCCTTCTGGCAACTGCCAACAAGCAGAAGCTTACACATATCTGTATACTGAGCTATATCTCTTATGCAGCTCTTCTTTCCTGGAAGTACACTTTCTCCCACTGCTATGGAAGAAAGCACTCTCTAATGCCACGTACACACGATCGGAAATTTCCGACAAGAAATGTTCGATATGAGCTTTTGGTCAGAAATTCCGACCGCATGTAGGCTCCATTGGACATTTTCTGTCAGAATTTCCGACAGCAAAAATTTGAGAGCTGTTTCTGAAAATCAGATCCTCTGTTTGCATGCTCGGAATCATTGAACTGGCTCGTCGTAGTGTTGTACGTCACCGCGTTCTTGACTGTCAACATTTTCAGCCACATTTGTGTGACCGTGTGTATGCAACACAAGTTTGAGCCAACATTCATTTTAAAAAAAAATCCCCGCTTTTCTTACGAAAAGTACCGATCGGACCCCCTACCCGCAAGAAGGCAGGGACGTACATGTACGCCCATCTGCCTGTACGTACCATTCTGTGGACGTACATATACATGCGGCGGGCGTTAAGTGGTTAAGCTGTCTTGCATACACACAGACACGCCAAATTGCCACCGTCAAAAATGCAGTGACGTACAACACTATGACGAGCCTAAAAAAAATGGAGTTCAATGCTTCCGAGCAAGCGTCAAATTGTTTCCGAGCATGCTTTTTTAAATTTCCGATAGACATTTTTTCCGTCTGAAAAAAAGAGAATATGTTCTCTTTCTAAGTCCGTCGGAATTTCAGACAGAAAAAGTCTGATGGGTCATACACGCGGTCGGAATATCCGATGAAAAAATTCCGTCTGACTTTTTCCATCGGAAATTCCGACCGTGTGTACGCAGCATGAGAAACTGTATGTGCAAGAAAAGTTTTAGATTTTCCAGCTTGAGAGCTTAAACCCGGGAGGTTTCTCAACAAGAATCCATGAATATGGCTATACTAAACCAAACGAAACCAAAAGGGTAAACAAAAACGAATAAGTAGCTGCCAACATAAATGGTGTTCCCACACTAAAGGTAAATTAAAAATATTTAATGTGACCCTTACTAAGTGATCAATTAGATCAATTAATTTTTTTTTTTTAAAATAACAAACATGTTATACTTACCTCCACTGTGCAGCTCGTTTTGCACACAGTGTCCCCGAAAGCTGTCTTCTGGGGTCCCTCGGCGGCTGTCTCGGCTCCTCCTCGCAAAAGCTTTCTACCTTCATGCGAGCGAGCTTGCACGGTGGAAAGCTTTTGCTCCCGTGCTCCCGTGATACAGCGGCGACCACAGTAAGGACTCATTACTGACGCGTTGTGTTACTTATCACGTGACTATATCAATGGGTATCACTTTGGCCTAGATGTCCCACATTATTTGTTTAATTGTATATACTGTTCAGGTGCCCTAGGTCCAGTACACAAAGGTGTAAGTTTAGCCAAGCATTTAGCTGCATAACCCCCTACTGCTGTCACAGCCTAGTTTTTCGTGACCTTGTGCTTTTCCATTTGGTCTCCTGTGTCACCCTTTATACCTCTTGACACGAATATCCCCTGAACACTTCTCCTAGGGTTTTCGTTGGGTCCCTCAGTCCTTAGCTGATCTATTTTTATAGTCCATTCATGAATTTTGTCAATACGTCTTTGATTTTTGTGCTTTTGAGGTGGCTACCACTTATCTGGTATCCTGTGCACACACATTGTGCAGAGTTTTCTAACATATTAGGCCCTCTATTTTCTTTTCATCAAAGCCACTGTATCTAATATGTAGGGACTCATTAATGACCACTGGATTGGCGTAGAGCCAATGTGGTGCCCATATTTAAAAAGGGACCAAAGTCTTTACCAAGTAACTATAGACCTGTTAGTTTAACTTCTATAGTTGGGAAGATACTGGAACGTTTAATAAAAGACCACATGGATGAGTTCTTGCTGGAAACAAACTATTTAAGCAGCAGACAACATGGATTCATGAAAGACAGAAGTTGTCAGACAAACCTGATTTCCTTTCATGAAGAGGTAAGTAAAACCAGGGCTGGTGCAAGGATTTTTGACACCCCTAGACGAAGCCTCATGTTGACGCCCCCCTCCCCCCCCTCCTGCACGCGCGTGACATTCACTCCGCCCCTCACTGACATTTTTGCGGTGCCTTTTATTTCTTCTGCTGTGGTCCACATGCCTGCACCTGTGCCTCTGGACCCAGCCAAAGGACAACTAGAGGATGGCATCGGCTCACTTCCTCACGCCAGCCGTGGTCCACAGACTAGGCCAGTATACAAAGAGGCCAACTGTGTAACTGCCTGTCTGTACAACCAGACAGATACACTGACAATGCTACGCTCCTAGTAAAAACAATAATAAATGCACATTATTTGACCTGCAAAAAGATCTGCATTTATTTTTCTACAAAACTGGATTTGAACCTCCACACCTCAAATCACCCCAATTCCTGTATTTTTAGGTCTCAGATCACCACAATTCTGTATCATCCTGAACACCTGTTACCCTCTGCACCCCCCACCTTTCTTCCCCTAAACCCCCCCCCCACACACACACACACACACACACATAATTTCCTATATGTACCCCCTGCACATCTGTTCCTTACCCCACCCAATCAGTTCCCACACACACACCTGTACCCCTCCCCACACACACCTGTACCCCCCCCCCCCCACCCACACACACACCTGTACCCCCCCACACACACCTGTACCCCCACACACACACACCTGTCCCCCACACCACCCTACCCCCCCACCCCCACACACACACACCTGTATCCCCCACACACACCTGTACCCCCCCACCCACACACCTGTACCCCCCCACACACATACCTGTACCCACCCCACACACACCTGTACCCACCCCACACACACACCTGTACCCCCACCACACACACACCTGTACCCACCACACACACACCTGTACCCACACCATCCCCCCCCACACACACACACACCTGTACCCACCCCCCCCCCACACCCACGCCTGTACCCACCCCCCACACACACACACCTGTACCCACCCCCCCCCCCACACACACACACACCTGTACCCCCCCCCCCCACACACACACACCCCACCCCCCCCCACACACACACACCTGTACCCCCCCCCACACACACACCACCTGTACCCCCCCACACACACACCTGTACCCCACACACACCTGTATCCCCCCCACACACCTGTATCCCCCCACACACACACCTGTACCCAACCCACACACCTGTACCCCCCCACACACACACACCTGTACCCCCCCCACACACACACACCTGTACCCACCCACCCCCACACACACACACACACACATCTGTACCCCACACACACACATCTGTCCTTCCCCCCCCCCACACACACAAACCAGTTTCCCCTCTGTACACAGTGCACTGTAAACATGACAGCAGAGTACATTTTTTTTATTTCTTGTGACTGACTGACTGAGCGTCCTCCTGCCTGTGTGTCCACTAAGGCTTTTCTGAAGGAGAACTGCGCTGCTGCTCGTCCCTCTTCTTCTCACAAGTCACAGCACATCCCCAAGTGACCTGGAGGAGGGGGGAGGCGGGGGGATCGGACATCGCGGCGGCAAGCCAGGACTTGCATGTAGGGCTTCAGCCTTCAGTCACCATCTCACCCGCCGTTTCCACCATCATGCAGCACTTCCGGCCACTGTCAGCTGCTGTCCCGGCTCTCTCCCCACATCTCACTACCGCTGCTACGCCACTGCAGGCTGGTAGGTGATGTGAGTGTCTCCACAGGCGCAACCGCCCCCTAGCCTAGCGGCTGGCACCAATTAGGCATGGTTTTTAAAAACGCCGGTCCGGGAGTTATTTTAATGATGGATTTTGCCGCCTCCCTTTCCCTGGCGCTCTAGGCAGCCGCCTGACTTGCCTATGCCTAGCGTCGGCCCTGAGTAAAACCCTGGACAGAGGCGTGGCAGTGGACGTGGTATACTTGGTTTTTGCAAAAGTGTTCGATACAGTTCCCCACACACGGCTCATGTGTAAGGTAAGGTCTACAGCAGGGATCTCCAAACTACGGCCCTCCAGCTGTTGTGGAACTACACTTCCCATGAGGCATTGTAAAACTCTGACATTCGTAGACATGACTAGGCATGATGGGAATTGTAGTTCCTGAACACCTGGAGGGCCATAGTTTGGAGACTCCTGGTCTACAGGATCGGATATATCAGTTTGTAAATGGATAGAAAACTGTCTGAAAGACAGAATTCAGAGAGTCGTGGTGAATGATTCTTACTCTGAATGGTCCAAGGTTATCAGCGGTGTACCCCAAGGTTCAGTGTTGGGACCCTTACTTTTCAATATACTGTATTTATAAATGATTAGAGTTGAGCGGACACCTGGATGTTCGGGTTCGGACCCGAACCGGAACTTTAAAAAAAAAATTCGGGTTCCCGAACCCGAACCTGAACCCGGACTCCGAACCCCATTGAAGTCAATGGGACACGGACTTTTAGTAAAAAAATTTAAAAAAATGCGTGGGGGTCCCCCCAAATTCAATAACCAGACCCTTTAGGTCTGGTGTGGATTTTAAGGGGAACTCCACCCCAAATTTCACACCTAAAATCCACACCAGACCCCTTATCTGAGCACGTTGACCTGGCCGGCCACAGAAAAGAGGGGGGGACAGAGTGCGGCCCCTCTCCTCTCCTGAACCGCGCCAGGCCACATGCCCTCAACATTGGGAGTGTGCTTTGGGGTGCCCTTGTTGATGGGGACAAAGGTCTCATCCCCACAACCCTTGCCCGGTGGTTGTGGGGGTATGTGGGCAGGGGGCTTATCAGAATCTGGAAGACCCCTTTAACAAAGGGGACCCCCATATCCTGCTCCCCCCTGTGTGAAATGGTAATGGGGTACACTGTACCCCTACCATTTCACGAAGGAAGTGTAAATAGTATTTTTCAGGAAAAAAAACACACACACCGTAGAACAAATTACTTTATTAATTAAACCAAATAAAAATCCAGCGGCGAAAATAGACGATCGATGCTGCTCCCTGCTCCAACGTTGTCTTCTATCCAGCGCGGGGTGATCGGTCCAGCGACGGGTGATCTCTCCAGCGACGGCCGGTTGGTCCAGCGATGAGAAGATCCATCCATTCAGAGCACAGCTCCGCGAATGACGCGCCAGAGCTTTGACGTTTCTTTTATAGGGGAGCCGGGCCACGCGTCACTTGACCCGGCACCCCTCTGACGCAAGGGGCATGTCTGGGCTGTCCCAGTGACGTAGCACAGTGTGCGTCAGAGGGGGACGGGGTCACGTGACGCGTGACCCGCATCCCCTATAAAAGAAACGTCAAAGCTCCGGCGCGTCATTCGGTGTTATTTTTCCTGAAAACTACTATTTACACTTCCTTCGTGAAATGGTAGGGGTACAGTGTACCCCATTACCATTTCACACAGGGGGGGGGGCAGGATCTGGGGGTTCCCTTTGTTAAAGGGGTCTTCCAGATTCTGATAAGCCCCCTGCCCGCATACCCCCACAACCCAGAGGTGTATTTAGGTTTTGTGCTGTCCTAGGCCTGACTAAACTCGTGCACACCCTAATTTAAATATGACCCACCTCTTACTGTCACGGCCACACCCTGTGTTTAAGACCCGCCCTGAAATTTGAGTGAGGACACTAGTTCTGAGGGCATGGGGGGGGCAATGGATTCCCTTCACTTAGATTTCCTCTTACTTCCTGGTTGCCCATAGAGCAGGAAGTGAAGGGAAATCTTTGCAATGGGACAGAGATGATAAAACAGTCAAAAGCGCCCCCCCCCCCCACAGTTGCGGAATGCCGGTCGCCCGCATACTAAAAGTAGCGCGGCCACTTTTTGGGGGTGCTAGACTAATTTTCCTAACAGTGTAGCGCAAGCCGGCGGGGACTCTTTTCGTGCTGCCCCCCTGCAAGGTGCTGCCCTAGGCCTGGGCCTTGTTGACCTAGGCCAGGATACAGCTCTGCCACAACCACCAGGCAAGGGTTGTGGGGATAAGACCCTTAGGGACACCCCAAAGCACCCTCCCAATGTTGAGGGCATGTGGCCTGGTGCGGTTCAGGAGAGGGAGGCCGCACTCTGTCCCCCCCTCTTTTCTGCGGCCGGCCAGGTCAACGTGCTCGGATAAGGGGTCTGGTGTGGATTTTAGGGGGAACTCCACACCATTTTTTTTTTATTTGGGGTGGAGTTCTCCTTAAAATCCACACCAGACCTGAAGGGTCTGGTTATTGAATTTGGGGGGACCCCCGCGCATTTTTTCCCCAAACTCCGAACCCGGACCCGAACTTTCACCAATTATTCAGGTTCAGGTCCGTGTTTGGGAAAAACCCAAAGTCCGTACCGAACCCGAACTTTACAGTTCGGGTTCACTCAACCCTATAAATGATATTGGGTCTGAGATCAAAAGTAACATTTCTGTCTTTGCAGATGACACCAAGCTATGCAGTGGGGGGAACCCCACGCCATTTTTTTTTTAATTGACGGCGGGGTTCCCCTTAATATCCATACCAGACCTAAAGGGTCTGGTTATTGAATTTGGGGGGACCCCCGCGCATTTTTTTCCCGAACTCCGAACCCGGACCCGAACTTTCACCAATTATTCAGGTTCGGGTCCGGGTTCGGGAAAAACCCAAAGTCCGTACCGAACCCGAACTTTACAGTTCGGGTTCACTCAACCCTATAAATGATATTGGGTCTGAGATCAAAAGTAACATTTCTGTCTTTGCAGATGACACCAAGCTATGCAGTGGAATAACGTCCTTGCAGGATGTCTCCAATTTACAAGCCAACCTGTGGAGGAATTTTTTCCCCTCCTGTAGCAAATTGGAGCATGCTCCGCTGGGGTTTTTTGCCTTCCTCTGGATCAACTGTGGGTATGGAGTTGGGTGTATGGGATTGTACTGTGTTTTTTATTTTGTTTGTTTATTTTTTTGTGGTTGAACTGGATGGATTTGTGTCTTTTTTCAACCTGACTAACTATGTAACTATGTAACATCATATTTACCTGTGGGTACCATCCCTGTTTTTACAATAATCAATGGAAAAGACTTTATTAATTCTGGAAGACTTCTATAAAGTTTGCATCTAGCTCATTAAACTTTATGACAGACTCATCTACTGGATGTATTCATCGTGAAGCCACAAATTACATAACGAATTGTTATTTTCATACTACCCAAAAAATCCCCTTTGTATCGTCCTAAAGAAGCCCCACGGCGAAACGCGTAGGTGACTTCAAAGGATTTTTCTAGTATTCCTTGCTATTTTTATGGTTATATTTTATGTTATTTACGTAATTTCCTCTACATTTATGTAATACTTTATACTTGTAATAAAATTTCTACTTTTTAAACCAACTTCCGATATGCCTTAAAGTCCGACCATCAATTTCTACCTGTAGCAATTGTTTTCCTTTCCCTACTATATACGGATGTGGCAAATGTGAGTGCTTCCCTACTGTGTTGTTTCTATCTTATTTTCCCTCTTCTATTTTCTTTTATCTATTTGCTTGGCCCTTCCCTATTTTCTATTCCTTCCCCCCTTCAGTTTTTGATCACCATCCCTGGTATTACCCATTGCGGTGGCTTTAATGTTTGATTTTTTACTGTAATAATTTTTTATTGTAAAGACTTTAATTATATTTATCAAGTTATTTATTCATTTATCTGTTTGGTATCCCCTCATTCAAAACTGATTTGATACCTACCTATCTTTTCTATTATTGCAATACCCCTCCATTGCCAACTGTTGATTTCCTGCTTTATTTTAGGTAATCTCACTTGAAGACTTTAAGAGCCGGTTCACACTGAGGCGTCGTGTCCCATTCTATTCACCAGAACCGTTCTAATAGGAGTGACGCAAGTCGTTCCGACTTAGAAAAAGGTTCTGGTATGACTTCGGAGACGACTCGGGGCGACTTGCATTGACTTCTATACAGAAGTCATTTTGCAAGTCGCCTTCAGGACGCCTTGCTGAATCACCCCCAAAGTCGTGCTGCCCCAGTGTGAACCGGCTCTTACTGTTGACCTTATTCAGTGGCATCTCAATCTCAAAACAGTCACAGGTAGTCCCTTAGGCAGGCTGAAGAAAGGGAGGACCTCCCTGAAATGCATCCCAGTACAGGCTTATCAATTGGTCATTACTGTGGGAAGGTCTGTGTTTCACAGGGGCTGGCGGGTATCTCACTCTTCTTTCAGCTGCAGCATTTTGCCTTCACATAGCCTTGATCCAGCATGATAGGTAACTTCTCCTGGCCAGGACTATGTCATCTCCAGAGGTACCTGCCTGCACACACTGTCTTGCTGTATGAATTTTCACCACCCCTCATTATAAGTGCCTTATGCAGGGCTGTCTTTAACCACTTAACCCCCGGACCATATTGCTGGTAAAAGACCAGAGCACTTTTTGCGATTCGGCACTGCGTCGTTTTAACTGACAATTGCGCGGTCGTGCGACGTGGCTCCGAAACAAAATTGGCATCCTTTTTGTCCCACAAATAGAGCTTTCTTTTGGTGGTATTTGATTACCTCTGCAGTTTTTAGTTTTTGCGCTATAAACAAAAATATAGCGACAATTTAAAAAATATATATATTTTTTACTTTTTGCTATAATAAATATCCCCCAAAAATATATAAAAAACTATTTTTTTCCTCAGTTGAGGCCGATACATATTCTTCTACATATTTTTCGTAAAAACAAATTGCAATAAGCGTTTATTGATTGGTTTGCGCAAAAGTTATAGCGTTTACAATATAGGGGGTGGTTTTATGGCATTTTTATTAATATTATTTTTTTACTAGTAATGGCGACGATCATCGATTTTTTTTCAGTACTGCAACATTATGGCGGAAACTTCGGACACTTTTGACACATTTTTGGGACCATTGGCATTTTTATAGCGATCAGTGCTATAAAAAGGCATTGATTACTATAAAAATGCAACTGGCAGTAAAGGGGTTAACACTAGGGGGCGGGGAAGGGGTTAAATGTGTAACCTGGGTGTGTTCTAACCCTACTGGCTGCTGGGCAAGGTGACGTTACACTACGTGCTCTTGCCCAGCAGAGCCGATCTGCCGACATAGAACTGCGGCGGCTGGTCGGGAACTAGTTAATGTTGATTGGACCCTGAGCAAAAAAAACTCGGGGGCCCCCCCATGCAATTTTTCTCTCCACCTGCTCTGAGACACACAATAAATAGCTAGACTTAAAATCAGTTTACTCTATCAGATCAGGCAGTGATTGCGATTGGTTGCCAGAGGTTACAGCATATCATTACCACTAACTGACTGGTTGCTGGAGGTTACAGCACACATTACAGTTTACTGATTAGTTGCTAGAGGTTACAGCACACAATTTCTTCTTGGTGATTGGTTGCTAGAGATTACTGTACAGTAATACTGCTCACTGATTGATTGCTAGAGGTTACAGCACACATTACGGCTCACTAATTAGTTGCTAGAGGTTACAGCACATGATTTATTCTTGTCAATTGTTTGCTAGAGATTACTGTACAGTGAAACTGCTCACTGATTGGTTTCTTGAGGTTACCACACATCATCTCTTCACTGCAGAGGGTCATGATACAGGCATACCCCACTTTTAAAGGGGTTGTAAAGGAAACATTTTTTTTTCATAATAAGCATTCTTTATCTCTAGACATTCCTCTTTTCACTTCCTCATTGTTCGTTTTTGTTTAGAAGTTGCTCTATTTCTTCTCTGTTCTGTTCACCTCCTGCTTGTCTGATTGTTACTCACCACCGTGAAGGGAGACTTTACTGCAGTGGTCAGTGACGTGCTCGCCCCCTCCTGGGAACTACATCTGTGTGGCAGGATGCTCTCTACGTGTTAGAGACTTCAAGGAGGTGTTAATTACTAGACGTGCCACAATGCATACTGGGAAATGTAGTTCTTACATGAACGAGCACCGCAAACCAGGAAGTGAATGAGAGAACAGAAACTAGAACGCCGGAGGTGATATAGATGAAGGAATTTAATAGGTATTTACTCGTTTGTTAACAGAATCATTAGACTATTCTGTAATTTAATTTTAGGCAACATTTTTTTTTACTTTACAACTCCTTTAAGTACACAATGGGGTTTATTTACTAAAGCTGGAAAGCGCAAAAATCAGGCTCACTTCTGCATAGAAACCAACAAGCTTCCAGGTTTTATTACCAGGTTTAATTGAACAAGCTGGTGTTAGAAGCTCATTGGTTTCTATGCAGAAGTGAGCCTGATTTTGTGCTTTCCAGCTTTAGTAAATAAACCCCATTGTGTACTTAAAAGTGGGGTATGCCTGTATATATCTGAATGCCGCCTTTTTTTACATATGAATGGCGGCATTGGTTATTTACATATAATTTCCACCGCTATTTACAAATGAATGCTTTTGTTATTTACATGTAAACACAGGATCTGCAGGTGAGTCATCTGTACACAACAATAGGGCAGAGCTGGGCAGCATTAGTAGCAGCACTTCACACTGAGATATTAGGACACAGCAAAGGACTACTACTTCAAGGGACAAGGGAATTTAAACTGGGATAGTTGGCAAGTATGAGGCAGCTGCTTTGGGCCCCACAACAATGACAGGGCCCATGGCAGCTTCCCCTTTTGCCCTGCCTTAAAGACGGTCCTGGCCTTATGTGCCTATTTAATAACATGTAACCAGTTTTTTACCTACTTCTATATAATATATGTTGCGCTGGTTTTCTCTGCTTTGTTTCCACCTAGGGCAGTAGGCCCAAGGTTAATTTTAAGCATTCATTTTTGCTATTGCTTTAAACCTTGGCCTGTGTTCTTGTTCCAGGTCACTACTCATTAGGCAGTACCTAGATCAGGATGACAACCTTGGAGAACGCACCTATGTAATGGATAAAATGAAATGACAAATGTATTTAATTAATATGTTTCACCTCTCTAGTTGTAGCACATGCTCCATAAAGTTTCCAAAACTGGACCTGCTCTCTAGTACTTTTATGTGTGTGTGTGTGTGTGTATTTATTTATGTATTACTGAATCTGCGGATGGCTTTGTGAACTGGTGTCCTGTTCCTTTCTGCTTCCAGCTTACAAGCAAGACATAATGAAGTATGCACTTTTGCACTTCACAGGACACTCTGATCCCCCTTAGGAGCACTCAGCTAATCTGGTCGAGTAAACTAGAGGTCAGGAGGTTGGCAATAATTCCTGTCAGTGGAGAATTCAGCAGAGGCCAATTTCTCCTATAACCCCGAAGGTTCCCCCAGAGGGCAGCTTTCCACCTCGCCATCACTTGAGAGCACAGCAATTCAGAGAACACACAGCTGGGGAGATCAGCACACTGCAAAGATATGCATAGCCATGAAAATGTAGGATACATGGGAATGAAGTATAATGCAGGGACAGAAGTCATTACCAAAACGTATTTTACTCCAATACAGGCATCCGGCAACCTTTCCTGAAAAATGTACATTAAATACATCTACAACTGTTAGTTGTTTTTTGTAGTCCCTTGAAGCTGATTTATAAGGTGGCAAAGGAGGAAACTGCCCTGGACCCCCTGACAGAAGGGAACCCCTCTATCCCTCCCTTCTAGACTGTAAGCTCTAAAGAGCAGGGCCCTCTGATCCCTCCTGTATTGAATTGTATTGTAACTGTACTGTCTTTCCTGATGTAAAGTGCTGCGCAAACTGTTGGCGCTATATAAATCCTGTATAATAATAACACAATATATATATATATATATATATATATATATATATATATATATATATATATGATAAAAAAAAATATGTAAAATAATAAAAAAAATAGTAAAAAATACTATAAAAAATATAATAATAAAAAAATATTTTCTTTTATTAATTGTATCTTGGGAAGTTATATTTGTACTCTGGATTGGTATATTGTATAATTTTGTAAAAAAAAAATGGACAGCTCAAGCAAGCCACACAAAGGGATTAATTTACTAAAACTGGAGGCCGGAATCACACTTGTGCGGTGCGAATTTCAGCTCTCTTATCTCTGCAGGGAGATAACATAAGTGTTCCGCAGATTAGCTTCATTTTAGCTGCGAATTTGGAGACCTGAAAGAAGTTACAGGGGAGAGGAGAGTGGGGGAGAAGTGTATTGAGCTGAATGAGACAAATCCTGAAGAGAACTGAACACATCTGCGAATCAGCTGCGTACCCATAGAAGATAATGGGACTGAATTCGCACCTGAGCCGCACCGCAATGCCTAAAATACGCACACGTTTTTTCGGCAATGCGCAGTGCGAATGCATCGCACATATGTGAACCAGCCTCATTGAAAACAATGTATTTAGAAATGTTATGCATATTGGATGCGGTTTAAGCTGCACTCAATTCGCATAGGTGTGAACCCGGCCGGAGAGTACAAAATCTGGTGCAGCTGTGCATGGAAGGCAATGAGCTTCTAATTTCAGCTTGTTCAATTTAAAGCGGAGTTTCACCCTAAATATAAGATCTCCCATGTGATCCAGCATTCTGGCGTCAGCGCCAGTATGCTGTTTTTTTTTTTTTTAATCCCACACTTACTGTATTATCCTGGAATTTCATTTTTTTCCCCCGCGGTGGACGGCGCCAGTATAGCGCGTCACATCTTCCGAAAATACCCAATATGGACTCGGGTAATCTCGGCGAAAATGCGGCGCCTGCGCACAGACCTAGGAGCTGACTGCGCAGGCACCGTATTTCTCCGAGTCCTACGGCTATGGCGCGTCACGCCCTCCGAAATAGGACTCGGAGAAATACGGCGCCTGCGCAGTCAGCTCCTAGGTCTGTGTGCAGGCGCGGCATTTTCGCCGAGATTACCCGAGTCCATATTGGGTATTTTCAGAAGATGTGACGCGCTATACTGGCGCCGTCCACCGCGGGGGAAAAAAATGAAATTCCAGGATAATACAGTAAGTGTGGGATTAAAAAAAAAAAAAACAGCATACTGGCGCTGACGCCAGTATGCTGGATCACATGGGAGATCTTATATTTAGGGTGAAACTCCGCTTTAAGCTTTGACAATAAAACCTGGAAGCTGATTGGTTTCTACGCAGAGCTGCATCAGCTTTTGCACTCTCCAGTTTTAGTAAATCAACCCCATAGAGCCCTTATGCTCTTAAAGGGGCTGTAAAGGAAAAAAAAAATTCCTTTACAACCTAAATAGCTTCCTTTACCTTAGTGCAGTCCTCCTTCACTTATCTCATCCTTCCACTTTGCTTTTAAATGTCCTTATTTCTTCTGAGAAATCCTCACTTCCTGTTCTTCTGTCTGTAACTCCACACAGTAATGTGAGGCTTTCTCCCTAGTGTCAAGAAAGCCTCTTGAGGGGGAAAGCAGGTGTGTCAGGACGCCGACTAACACACAGCTTCTTTCTCTATCTGCAAAGTAGAGAGTGTCCTGACACTCCTGCTCGCCTACTCCCCCCTCAAGAGGCTTTCTCCACACCAGGTAGAAAGCCTTGCATTACTGTGTGGAGTTACAGACAGAAGAACAGGAAGTGAGGATTTCTCAGAAGAAATAAGGACATTTAAAAGCAAAATGGTAAGTGAAGGAGGACTGCACTAAGGTAAAGGAAACTATTTTTTTTTTACCTTTACAGCCCCTTTAAGAAAGGAGGCCTATGACTGCATGTGTGTGTGCATGTGTGACTTCAGAATGACGTTGTGTCATGCATTTTGAAAACGTGTGACTGTCATCAAGAATTTAAACCAACTCTGTGTATGAGGGGCCCCTCAAACCTGAAATGCCCTGTGACCCCCAAGGTCTAGATCTGGCCTTTCCCTACAAATGTTCATTCCTCTCTCCTCCTACCTATCCTGTCAACCCCATGTAAAAAAGTTCTGCATACTGGTTCTTTTTGTCTGCTCCAGTCTGGTCAAGTGATCCTGCAGGGGTCTATCAATGAGTGGAGGCTGCAGGGGAGGGGAGGAAACACAGACAACAGATGGGCAATGGGAGTCTATAGACTTCCGGAATTCTGAGTCAAAAATGTGTGGCAGTCATTGAGAAGGTAAACCAACTCTGAGTATGAGGGCCCCCAAATCCTGACATGCCCTGGGTCCCCCAAAGTCTAAATCTGGCAGTAGTTTGTGAGATCCAGTACACCAAAATTGAAAATAGACATAATTTTTCTTGCTGTCATAGAGCAGGGGTCTCCAAACTTTCTGAACAAAAGGCCCATTTACTGTCCTTCAGACTTGAGGGGGCTGAACTGTGGCCAGCATGAGTAGAAAATTTTCTGGCATCAATGGGAGCCTATGGCCGCGTATACACGATCGGTCAAAACCGATGAAAACAGACTGAAGGACCGTTTCATCGGTCCAAACCGATCGTGTGTGGGCCCCATCGGTCAGTTATCATTTGGTCAAAAAAAAAGAGAACTTGCTTTAAAATTTGACCGATGGACGCCTGACCGATGGGTCAAATCGTTTTTTTTCAGCACGTAAAACACGTAAACGTCACCGCATTCTAACACAATCTTGTTTTAACCGATGGTGTGTAGGCACATCAGACCATCAGTCAGCTTCATCGGATGGACTGATCGTGTGTACGCGGCCTATAGGTGACGTCATGGTTCCCCCGAATTCCCAGCCATTTTTAAACGCTCGATGACACAGGAGAGAGGAGATGCAGGATCATGTCACCAGATCAGGCTAAAAAAAGTTAAATATACACATTTCTTTACAAGTATAGTTAGTGTTAGTCTTGAATTTTACTTTAAATCATGCAATTACATTCAGCCAAAAAACATACAGCATTTAAACCCAAAGGCAAGACTATAACATATATTGTAGCTTACTGGTCCTTAGATGTGGTGGCTGCATACAGTAAGTTTGCTTTAATAATACACTTCCTGTTATTGGGTGGCTACGCTTACTCAATCCACTGTATCTATGGAGCGATGGTAGCCACACCTTCATCCACAAATATGCCTGCCCTCGTTCAACTCCAATACATAGAGGATAATGGGCTAAGTAGTTTACACAATAATAAATAATGATAACATTGTTTTATTCTTCCAGGTCAACTCATGGAAATAACAAGGAAAATGCATTTCTGCATATTAAAGGGTATTTTCTGTACATCTAAGGACTGATTAGCTATATAATAATAATAATATCTAAAATTTCAATTGTTAGTGTTTATATATTCTAAATTATCTTATACATGACTGGGTGTTTGAAATACAGAGAGGTTCCCCTGGGTTGAGTGAAACAATTGTTCCTTTATTAAACCATAACCCTTTAGAGTATATATATATATGTATATATATATATATATATATATATATATATATATATATATATATATATATATATAGTTAAATTACTGTATGAAAGTCTCAAGCATTTGAACTCCCATTACAAATAATCAACCATAGTTTCACTAATATGTTTATCCACTTGAGCTTTGAAAGGTTTTACCTGTTTCATGACCAGGCCATTTTTTGCTATTTTGCTTTTTGGCCACAACCATAAACACTGCATTTGGAGAGGAGTCAACAAGGTCTATGATGAAAGGTACACCATTCCTACTGTGAAACACGGAGGTGGATCGCTGATGTTTTGGGGATGTGTGTGAGCTACAAAGGCACAGGAAGTTTAAAATTGATGGCAAATCAATGCAGTATGTTCTCTAAAAATACTGAAGGAACATTTGCATTCATCAGCCAGGAAGCTGCGCATGGGGTGTACTTGGACATTCCAACATGACAATACAGCAGAATAAAGTGAAGGTTCTGGAGTGGCCATCCCAGTCTCCTGACCTCAATATCATTGAGTCACTCTGGCGAGATCTTAAATGTGCCACTCATGCAAGACAGCCCAAGAATTTACAGGAACTGGAGACTTTTTGCCAAAAGGAATGGCCAGCTTTAGCATCTGAGAAGATAAAGAGCCTCATCCACAAATATCACAAAAGACTTCAAGCTGTCATCGATGTTAAAGGGGGTAATACACAGTATCAATAACTGGGGTATGTAAACTTTTTATCAGGGTCATTTGGATAGTTTCTGTTGCCATTATCTTATTATCTTCTAGACTGTAAGCTCTAACAAGCAGGGCCCTCTGATGCCTCCTGTATTGAATTGTATTGTAACTGTACTGTCTTCCCTGATGTTGTAAAGCGAACCAACGTGGCCCCCAGGGCTAAAATCACACACATGCACCTCGCGCCAGTAGGGCCACGAGGCAAAACAGTGTCTGCCCTTAAGTATCCCTTCCCAGCATGCATAGAGGGGCACCACTCTCACTGGGCTGCTGCTGAGAAGGGTCACTTAACACACAATGGTTTGCCCGAGTTCCAACATGGACCTGAGGTGGTAAAACCACCTACAGGCAACAAGGGAAAACTTCTATCGAGTACAACCATAGCCAGAACAGAGGCTAATTTCCATGAAATTAGTAAGGTCTGAGCCCATCTATGGGCTCAGACACCCCCTAAATTTATAGTAGCGCCCCAGTCATTGGGAGCCTGGCTCTGCATATAGATAGATAGACAGATAAATAGATAGATAGATAGATAGATAGATAGATAGATAGATAGATAGATAGATAGATAGATAGATAATCCCATTTTATGCCTTGCAATTATTCGATGCACCCCTCTGCTGATAAATTAGCTCCCATCGGACTTTTTCCATCGAAAATTGCAACCGTGTGTATGCAGCATTATTGTATCATATTTTTTTTAAACCAAATAAAAAATATTGAAAAAACAAAAGAATTCTTGTGTGCATTACTAGCGGGATCATCAGCAGGATGGCGAATATCCTGATTGCACTATATAGATCTTAATATCGCTAGAGGAAAGAGGCAGACGGGAGGGAGTCCTGATTCCTTTATATAGATTTTTAGTTATCACTACCGGGACCCCCAGCGAAATGTCCATTTCTGGAGATCTCACTTGCAAAAAAAATTTGATTCGAGAAAGTGACCAAACGGGCAACGAAATGGTGCTGATTTTGAGAAATAAATCATTTTATAAGAATGGAGGAATTTAATGTATACAGTCTCTTGGGAAGGGGGGACATGAGTGAAACCTTTACATACATTGTGAGATTGACTTAGTAAAGACTGCTCACTTTTAAAAATAATTTTCCCAAGAGCTTAGTAAATGTGGTGAAAGTTCACTTTTCCAAAAATACACAATCATGTGGAAAATACAATGTAAATAACAGCATGCCAATGTTAAAAAAAATCATTGACTTTATTCATCTTTTGTGTAGCAATTGCATATGCTATACAGTAAAACATTGGATTGCTAGCCAATTTGTTCTTGTATCAAAGTGAATTTCCCCATAGGAAATAATGGAAACTCGGATGATTCGTTCCACAACCATTTATTCATTGGTCTTTCAGTTTATAGTCCATATAAAAAGATTATAGCAATGTTCATCCACAAATGGAAGCCTCCACAAAGGGATTAAAAGCAAAATCCAGCAGGAGCTTCTGAATATAAAAGAGAAGAGAGGCGCCTCTAAGGCCGCATACACACGCTCGGTTTGGTCCGATGAAACTGGATGTGTACAGCCCATCGGACCGTCGTCAGGCCTTTCCGTGCCTTTCCGTGCATTTTCAAATGGCGCTGATCGGCTGCGATCAGCAACGTTTGGCTCTGTTCGGCTTCCGGCGCCCCCCACCTCAAGCCAAACGCGGTACTGCATACCACTTTGGCCTGAATCGTGCTTGTTTTGCGAGACAACACTCGCAAACCGAGTTACCATTGAATTCTGACAAGACAACCTAATTTATTGGTGGGGTTCAAATTTTACTAATGAACAGTAGAAATTCTGATCACACCTGTAAAAGTCTAAAGGTACCCATAGACATGGGCAGATTATTGAATAACCTAGCTAATTCTGGCCAGGATGGGTAATGACCCCCATTATCTACAGGCATGAATGGACTACCACAAACATCCTTAGTTTACCAGGGAAGTAGCATTCTGCCTTCTAGCTTTCTCCTTCCTCCACAATAGACAAGCATGTATACTCAGTCTGTATGGAAAGATCAGACATACTTATACTTCAGTCACAAATAAAAATCTTTCCTTGAAATACAAACGGGTTGCATATCTTTCCTGCTCAGTACTTTAGTGTTTTATTTTTGCATAATTTTAGTGCACAAGTCCCCTAAACTTTTGGCTGAGAAGAAAAATCACCCAAAAAGGGCACACCTAAAAAGCCTAGTAATGATAATGGTATAAATCATTTTTAAATGCCACTAATTCGATTCAAACCTGCCTTGAAAAATCGAAATATGATTGTTGATTCAGAACCAAAAAGGTGTTCTGCAGTGAATTATGGACTAGGACAGAGATTGACCACCTCGGCTCCGGAAGGTTTTATCACCTTCAGGACCAGGGCAATTTTTGCTATTCGTCACGGGTCTACTTTAACTGAAAATTGCGCCATAATGTGTGCAAATTTAATTTTTTGCATTTTTTCAGAGTTTTCTTTTGATCACCACTGGGTTTTATTTTTTTTGAAAAATAAAGAAAATTTGGGAAAAAAAATAACAATATTTTCTACTTTCTGTTATAAAACATATTCAATAAAATTAAACATTCTGCTACATGTTTTTGGTAAAAAAAAATCGCAAATAAGTATATAATATTTGGTTTCTGTGAAAGTTATATTATCTACTAACTATGGTATATATAATTGAAAGCTGATCCATTCTGATGTACTGACTCTCATTTCTTGAGGCCCTTAAAATGCCAGGACAGTACAAATACCCCCATCATTACATCTTTTTGGAAAGTAGACAGTTTTATTCATTTAGTAAGACGCATAGCAAGTTCTTTTAAGTCATGATTTTTTTTGTAACAATTTGTTAAAAAAAATAAGAAATTGAATACATTCTTTTATTTTTTAACATACTGCCACCGTACAGTGTCATCGAATTACATTAGAAAAACATAAAACAATAATATTTTTTTTATTAAATGTTTTAAACATTTTGTTTTCTTTTTTTTTACAATTTTTTTTCTCATTTTACATACTTTCATCAGAGTAGCTTAGTGTCAACATAGTAACACTGTACTACTCTGAAGGGATAATGAAGGATTATTTTTTTCACTTTGTTTGCTGTTACAATTGGTGACATTGTGATCATGTGATCCCATGATCACCGGGCTGCAGATACTGGGATCTGCAATCCACTGTGTCTGGTGTCTATCTTTTTGATCTATGCCATGTGGAGGCCTCTTTTTCTTTTACATTTTATATGCTTCTTGCATCCTCTCACTATTTAATCCACTGGAGGGGTATTAATACTAATCTTATGGGAATTCAGAAGTGTGCACCATTAACCTGACAATCATTGTGAGGAACGGTTGGAGACGATCATTCGAGGTAGTTGTGATACCTATACTCTTACCTATGCTGTTTTAATTCACCACTGACCAGTGTGTGGGTCCACACCTTATGCTAAAGTTGCGTACACACGATAGGTTAACCAGAGGACAACGGTCTGAAGGACCGTTTTCATCGGTCAAAACCGATCGTGTGTGGGGCTCATAGGTTATTTAACCATCAGTTAAAAAAAAGCAAACTTGCTTTAAAATTTAACCGATGAACGCCCTAACCGATAGGTCAAAACCGATCGTCAGTATGCAAAACCATCGGTTAAAAGCCTGCGCATGCTCAGAATCAAGTCGACGCATGCTTGGAAGCATTAAACTTTTTTTTTTCAGCACATCGTTGTGTTTTAAGTCACCGCTTTCTGATACGATCGTTTTTTTAACTGATGGTGTGTAGGCGCATCAGACCATCAGTCAGCGTCATCGGTTAAGCAAAGACAACTGTCCTTCAGACTGTTCTCATTGGTTTGACCAATCGTGTGTACGCTGCTTTAGAGTACCCATCTTTATTTCTTGATGTTTGGACCACAGTCTGTTGCCTGATGTCCTCACTTTTATGCAACCAGGACCAATGTACATCTCCTTGATCCACTTCTCCTTTATATCACCTTGCAGTTTGAAACAGCTGAATTCAGTTTTGGAGACCTTCCTATATTTATTAACTCTTTTCAGATGAGATTCATCTTCTTAGATCTTCTCAGCACAGAATTATTTGTGTTTTACTAATTTGTTATATCACCTTTATCACGGACTTGTTATGATATTAGTATCCACATCTACACCTACCGAATTCAGTTTAAAGACTGATTATTCCTTGCACCTTTCTTAATTGTGATATTCGATTCATATCACTTTTCCTTTTTTTCTTTTACTGCTTTTCTATATATCTTGGTTTCATTACACCAGATCTACCTTATTAGCGCTGCACTTACCACTTTTCATCCACTGCCTATTGCCCACCCATTGTTGGCGCTCGCTCCTCTATGCAGCAGCCATTCTTTGACACGGGGTGCTGAAGCCTCTGCATATGTCTGGAGCAGGCAGAATCACAAAAATATATTAGCACTGATCTTTTCTACACAGGCTATGCAGGATAGTTGGGAGAGGGAGGCAGAATCTTTAAGAATTATTGTTATTAGCCTTATCTTCTACTTCAAGACCCCTTTCACACAAGCAGTCCGATTAGGTCCACCTGTGTGTTTTTCAGGCAGATCCTCCATTCTCCTCTATGAAGCCATGGATGTACATAGACATCTGTCTGTTTACACCTGTCTACCGCCAATCCGAACTGATCTAGTAAAAACAAATGGAAAAGGATTTGTTCCCCTCTATCTGTCCGGATCAGATTGGAGGGCAGTCAGGTGTAAACAGACTTGGACTTGTCATCCACCCACTCTACTGAGAAAAACAGATCCGGCCCGTGTGAAAAGGGCCTAAATCTAAATACAGCATGATCCATTTTGATCTAGTGGGAGGAAAACAAATATTTCCTGATCCCCCAGGAAGAAATTGAAGTGGTAATATCCCGTTTTAATTTTCATATTATTATTAATATGGAAAACACTTTCTACAAATCATATTATTTGGCCAGTTCATTGATGTTGCAACCTGAAGAATAGATGGATAATCTACAACACTGGATGGAGCACTGACATGTATCAAGGTACTCCCCAGGGTATGCACACTTCAAGTTGAGAACCAATGAGATAGAAAGATTTTTCAGTGGTCCAATCAAATCCCTGTATTTGACTGTACACTGATGTCTTTGTCAGCCTCACACATATATTCCTATCTTATTTGCTTTGGGGAAGCTGCCCTTGTTGACTGATTACATCTCAACAGAACACATAGAAAGCTATAAAATAATCTGGAATGGACAGCTATATGTATACTATTTTTTCTTTCCTTCAAAAGACACTGGAGGCCATTTAAGTAGCACAAATATGTGAGAACATTTTATGCTTAAAGTGGATGTAAACTCACTCTCATCCTTTCTACTACTGCCATAGTGCTGATCTATAAGGATATAGATGTCTCCTGTATGTATCTTTACCTGTCACATGTCTCCCCTCTGTCTGTTATAAGACCTGAAAAACTGCAGATTTTGTGGGTGGATCTGTTGTCTGGAGCTCTGTGGGTGAAGTCGTTATGTCAGTAGACTGCCCGCCCTCCTCTACACTCCCCTTGTCAACATGCATTTTTTCCTGTCTATTCCTTAGGTGGCGTACACACGACCGAGAAACTCGTGGGGCGAAACTCATCGTTCTGCCCGTCGAGTTCCTAGTTCGGCAGTCAAAAAGCTTGTCGAGCCAAAATTTCCCATTGAACAACGAGGAAATAGAGAACCTGCTCTCTTTTTGGCTCGACGGGTTCCTCGACGGGTTGCTCGGCGAAAAGTGTACGTCTCCCATCGAGGTTCTTGCTGGATTCTGCCGAGAAAATTGGTCGTGTGTACGCGGCCTTACACTAAATTCTGCTATGATCACTAACATCCAGTCAAAATCCAGAAAAGTAACCACATGACTTCAGAAAAGGAGTGGGGGCAGAATTAAAAAACAATGCCTGTCTCCAGGCTAGTGCATGAGATATGTAAATAACCTGTCACTCACAGTAAGGGGGCAGAACAGACTAAGGTTAGGTTTTTCTCTGTAAGTCCGTTGTATTTCACTGACCAATAAAAGAGGATTGCTCAGAGCTGGATTAACTCTGTGTGGCAAGACTGGGCACCGGTGATAGGAAATCTTATACTCTACATTGTGACATCAAAAAAATGTATTAAAACTTTTCGGGTTTACATCCACTTTAATGTAATACTATCTTTTTTCAATAAGGTATTTACTGTACATTTTTTAATCTGTTAAAAAAAGGCACATATAATTAATAATTTAAGAATTGTTTATGCAAGCAATGTTTCTCATGCATTCTTGTGTATGTGAGTCAAATATAGATATGAATATTGAGGTGAACCTGTGACAGATACCATTCTTCAGGAACAATTGTAATTATCCGTTAGCCTTATTGGCAAATTACTACTATGTTGATTATGTCAGCTCATCCCTTTTCCTTACTTCCTTAAATTACCTCTGTCCACATGAAACCAGTTAATGTAATTGAGTTAGCTTGTATGGAGGTGCTGCTGATATCCACTTATATTTCTCCGCAGACAAGGAAAAAAAACTCATACACTTCACAAAGCCATGTTTTCATCTTATGGGTGCATCAAAGTTAAAGTTTTTTTCCGCAATTTTTTCTCAAGTCTTTCAAGATTTAAGAGAAAACATACCCCTATCACAGAGTTTATTAGTCATTAACCTCTGTACTGTCAAAGCAACAAAATTAGGTTATAGTGCCCCGTGGCAATAAAATGGTTAAGTTTGTTATAACACTTGCTTCCTGCCACTGTCTTATTGGGATAATGCTAGTAGATTACTTTCTGCCACAGTTTAGTTAAAAGGCACAAAAGTTTTCTGAAATTAGGCAGTGCCAATTTGGTGATACTGAAAGATAAATAGGGATACCAATACATTCTCACTTAATAAGTGTTTTAATTTTTTTTTTTTTTTACTTTTTCTTCACATTTAAAAAATTTTTTTTTTACATTAAATACAGCTTAAAAAAGATTTTTAATTTTTAAAATTTTAAAAGGGAATCCAGCTTACTTAAAACAATGGATGTGCTGATCCCGGTGCAAAAGTGAGAATAAGGCAGATGGATTCAAACGCCAAGTAACCAGTCATCAACAAAGGGTGGCCCTTGAGGATTCTGGGAATGGAACATTCAAAGCCAAACAGGTTTGTCTCAAATGAAAGGCTTGCCATTATTTTGGAATGAAAGTAAGAAAACATTAGCATACTTGTAATATTATATATATTTATATATTATTTTTTCATAGAACTAGTATTTTGTTTTACAAAAGTCTCTGCGATAATGCAACTGGCCATTAAAACATTTATGCTGATGTGTTAATGTCAACAGGGGATTTTATGTAATATACAGTATTTATATTAGTGGTTTCAATGGGGAAATCTACTGGCAAAAATGTCAGTATTTTTAATAAAAACTTTTAAGAAAACCATTGAACTAGTTGATGATAATGTTTTAGTAATGTGTTATAATAAAAATTTGATTTTGTTTATTAAAATCAGTATTTACTTCTTGTGGATTTTACATCAAAAGCAGAGATATAAGGTATCAAAATGTTTGTGAATTTGTTCACCATTCATTTTTTTTGTCATTTACCGTATATATTGCGTTAAGTGGTTGCCAAAGTAGGAAATCTGAGTGAAATTATTATTCCTTGGTCGTGTGTTATATGCACAGATATTCCTACAACTTTTCTGTGTGGTCATGAAATTGATACTCAAGTACTAGGAAATAATGGCGATAATATTATTTTTAAAACTATAAGCATAAATATTGATTTACAGACATCATTTAAGGACAATAATTACTACCTGTATACTTAGTTTTCATATATAAAGTACAATATAATATATTGATATTGTTTAGTATCCATTGTTACACATTTAATCAAATCAACATATGCATACATACATCTCAAAGGGTAAAACATATAGAATTAATTATTAACAGATTAACAGATTAATTATAATAGCAAGCCAACATATGAATACACCTATATTATGCTTGTATATGAACAACAGTTTAAAGGGTAATATATCATAAATAAAGATTTACCTGACTGACATGTTTAATTGTTTACAACGTCAGTTCTCTAATAGTAAGAATATAAAATCTTTACTTATGTTGAGTTATTCAACTAGGCTAATCCTTAAACAGGCATTTTTAGAGTTCTCTTGGGTTTTAAGAGAGGTTGATCTTTCACAACAAACACAAATACTTAACTCATCATTTGCATTTGTCTAATATAAAAAAAAACATACACTTATGAGACAAGTGTTAATGAGGCAAATTTACAAAAAAATATAAAAACATTGAAAAAACTTTCTAGTAGTTTACATAAATAAAATGACAACTTTGAGTAAAACAGGAGAATTAAATATCCCCTGTATAATTTAACACAACTTGCATCATAATAAATAAAATAGTTCTTCTGTATATTAACACAACAGATAATGTGTAAATAAATAAAATATTTTTTAATTGTTAAAATACATTTGATTGTGTAAATTGTTTTATATTTTGCCTTAAAATTAAAAACACATTCTTATTCTCATACTTTGTTCACTAATCTCAAAGTCTTCTGATCATTTATGCATTAACATAGTTTTTTAACATATTTTGACATTACTAAAATTACAACTGAAAGATAAATATACTGAAGTTCTATTATTTTTATTTATTGATTTAGTCTAATATAAAATTACATAATTTATCAAATATTGTGGATATAAAAATGACTTAATCTTTTATATATGCTTCTTCTTTAACTTCAACTGTGATACAAGAGTCTGGGAGAAATTTCCCATCTTGACCTTCTTGTTTCAGAACTAAAAAGGAAAAAAATGCTAAATTATGGAAAGTCTGTATAATAAACATTCAATTTCCAGCATATTTAGATTATAATCTCCCACATTTAGTTTTAAACTAAATAATTCTTAAGTAACACACACTTTAATTTTGTATTTCACATTTTATTTCCTGCTTTTTTACTCTTAAAATGTGAGAAGTCATTTTACTATCATTTACATATGTCAATGTCCTAATGTCTGTTGGAAAAATAACATTTTGGCCACATGGATCCAATTTCACTGGGCTTGTAAATACTAAAATACCAGCCATCCAAAAATAGAACTTAAATTATTTTTCCCTAGTAATATGCTTCACGTGGTTATAGTCCCTAAATGCTAAGTATAACAGTGTAATATATTTTAAATGGGTCTCCATTTATAGGTAAGGACAGTATGTATCAGCAAACGGTATTACATATGGTGACAGGTTTTGAAAGCAAGTCAAATTTTTTTTATTTTGTTTCCTAAAAGGTTAGCATGTGGACTAAGGCAAGCTATTTATTAGATTTAAGGTCAGGTATGACCTCCTCTAGTCTTGGAGCAAGACTGAAAAACTTGGCATAAAAATATTTTGAACAAGATTTTCAAATATATTGATAAAAATAATTGATCATATCTATAGTTTATTCAAAACAATTATTAATTCATTTCCACTTGTGACATTTTATCTGAATTTGGGAATATTTTAAAAGCAGTTCATAGTCCATCTGAAATGATGTATGATTTTGTTCCAGTTTAAATAATTTGCGTACCTCTCAAACACAAAATCCAATTAAGCAAACTTTTCTTTTTCTAAACTTCCAAAAATCTCAAGTTAAAATCTTGTAGGCTCATTTTTTTTTTAAATAAATGTATAGTTTGGAAAAGGCAAGTTTAATGCATGTCTAGATTCGTACCTGCTACTCATGGTTAAGGAGGGAGATTTAAATATGAAATGTAATGTAGCAATTTATTGTGAAGGTAAATCTTAGTACGTCATGAAGAACTGTTCTTAGTTACTTTGCGTAAATATTATATAGACAAGTAATATATGTATCTTGCCACTGAAATGTATACACTGGCAAGGCATAAGAAAATAAATAGCTAAAGTGTAAGTTTTGCACTTTTGTATCAGGTGACTAATTTAATCATGCATCACAATGTATATGGCTGTATGTTGATGATGTGTTTAAGTATATAAAGGTACAGTAAAACCTTGGTTTGAGAGTAACTTGGTTTAAGAGCGTTTTGCAAGACAAGCAAATTTTTAATAATACATTTTGACTTGATATACGAGTATAAAAAAGAAGAGGGGAGCTTCTAAGTGTAGCAATATGGTTACATTTAATGAAGGTACAACATTTAGCAACTTATTGCTACACATAGTGTAGGTGCCTCTCTTCTCTTTTATACCCTGTAAAAAAAAATGCTTTGATATACAAGCATGTTTCTGGAACGAATTATGCTCGCAAAGCAAGGTTTTATTGTATATACTTATTCAAATGCTAGCTATGAATGACAGTCTCTGCATGTAGTTAGTGATATTCTATTAAAATTATATCAACATTTATACTAAACAATTAATAATAAAAACAACATACCTGTACTGGAGTAGTTTAAAAAACGTATTAGTATCATTAGCCTTCTTTGATACAGTTAGTTCTGCTTTTAAATGTTTTTTTTTTTTTACATAGTGTATGCAATGCAGTTTCCTTCATTATCCTATTAATACTTGGAAACACAATAAATCAATGTTACACCCCTGCCATCCTTGTATTTTTGTATATTTTTTTTTAGGATTTAAAAGTAATTTTTTTTTTAGGATTTAGAAGTTATTTTTTTTATGACTTAGAAGTTAATGTTTAGTGAAAGTATTTAAAAAAAAAATAATAATAATAATAATTAAGAATGAGAATGTGTTTTTGTTAAGGTACAACATTATTCTTTAACCCAGTTCTGTGTATAATGATTTTGATATAGTGCATAGGTTCAGCAGTGAAGTGGCCTTGAATTTATAAACCAGACACCTAAAGATCAGAAAGGACTTAAAGAAACTGCCATTGGGTATGTTTCAGTGGGATTAATGGGAGGAAATCATATGCATGTAGAAAAAACATCTCTCAAAGGCATCTAAAACACAACGTATATATCTCACGTTTTTACATAGATTTGAGGGATGAAGAACCTGATCTTCATACATCCATGCATGTCCTGGATTTCTGCAGTTCCACTGATCATGAATCAGATTGAAGTTTAAAGAGCCCCCTATAGTTAGCCATATCTTTTACTAGCTGCAATTAGGTTAATCAATCCAAAATAACTAAGATTCAG
This sequence comes from Rana kukunoris, assembly GCA_029574335.1. Lineage (NCBI taxonomy): Eukaryota > Metazoa > Chordata > Amphibia > Anura > Ranidae > Rana > Rana kukunoris. The sequence continues at coordinate 28,837,729 of CM056057.1, forward strand.
AAATAATCATATATGACCTTATTCATTCAAAAGCTGTACTGAACTAATGCAGCCACATACTTATCTTAGTTCCAAATCCATGGCATTTTCCTTTGGTTACAGTTTAATAAAAAGTACGCCTGTCCCTTAAATGCTTCTTAAAATTCTTATTTGTTGTACCCCCACAGAAATGAATCAAAATCAATCTAGGACTGTTTTGTTTCAATCAACTTTGATTAGTTATTATGGGTTACCACACTTAAGAATTAGCATTCTTAGAATAAAGCAAATGGTTTAAAAATCGGAATTTCCAATGAAAAAGTCAGACGGATCATCGGATATTCCGACCGTGTGTATGCCCCATCTGACTTTTTCCGTCGGAAATTCCAACGGACTTAGAAAGAGAACATGTCGGAAATCGTAAATTCCATTCATCTGTAGAATCAAGTCGACGTATGCTCGGAAGCATTGAACTTCATTTTTCTCGGCTCGTCGTACGTGTTGTTCGTCACCGCGTTTTTGACGCTCGGAATTTGGTGTGAGTATAATCAAATGGAAAAATAGATTGTGTGTGCTGGGCATAAAAATTAAAGTGGAACTACACTGCATATAATGCACCACAAAACAGAAATGCTGTTTAAATAATTTTTAATCTTCAAAGCATAGAAAACCATCTTTATTTTGTTGCGAAATCACTTTGAAAAACACTGCCTAGATCATTCATGTAGCATTTACCTTCTGAAATCCATCTCCCCTTAGCCCATGATTGCAGGAAGGTGTGCTTAGCTGAGAAAATCCCTCCTCTCTCCTGAAAACAGCAGGGATGTATGACATAATTTGCCTAGGCCTGAAACATGAAAGTAACTGAAGAAATGTAAAAAAAAATTAAAACAAGTAAATATAATATACTTTCCTATCTATTTGCTAATGCTAGCAGCATAAGGATAGTCAATGTAAATTAAGAGTGTGAAGTTCTGCTTTAAGGATAAAATGGGTAAGGTCATAACTGGTCAACTTTTTTGTAGGTTGTAGATCAAAGATAATAATGATGGTCCACTATTTCTATAAAATTGCACCTTTTTAGTGTCTATGGGTACAACATCAACTTGAAAAATGTAGAGTGGTAAAAAAAGGAACTCAACATTTTATCTTTTGTTAACTATTACTTGCATATTATCTCTCATTATCTCGTATTAAAAAAAAACCCCACAAAGATAAGAAAAGAATAAAGAACTTTTTGTGACCGAGTGGCCTTTTTGTGGGTAACTTCCAGCTTAACATGTTGAGACCACAAAAGCGTGTGTTCTCCTATAGAACCTTATACACTTATGCCGCATACACGCGATCTGAATTTCCGACAACAAATGTGAGCTTGTGGTCGGATATTTGGATATTCCGACCGAGTGTAGGCTCCATCGGACATTTGCTGTCGGAATTTCCAACAACAAATGTTTGAGAGCTGGTTCTCAAAGTTCTTGTTGGAAATTCCGATCATCTGTATGCAATTCTGACGCACAAAAATCCGACGCATGCTCTGAATCAATTCAACGCATGCTCGGACTCATTACACTTAATTTTTCTTGTCTCATTGTAGTGTTGTACGTGACTACGTTCTTGATGTTTGGAATTTCAGACAACATTTGAGTGACCGTGTTTATGCAACACAAGTTTGAGCCAACATTCCGTCCAAGGTTTTGTTGTCGGTATGTCCGATCGTGTGTAAATGGCATTACTGTCCACTCTTTGAATCTGCTGGTATCAAATACGTATAGTGGATTCCCATTTTAGGGTTCATTCTACTTGTTGGGTTTAAACGATGGCATCAGCATTCAAAAAAGCTTCTTAAACAGGTGCACATCCGCCATCCTGAGGTAGGTAGTACCTGCTTTAGCCTTGACGTTTATTAGCAGGCTCTGCTATTATACCCAGGCACCTGCATGCAATAAAAACCATTACGTATGGGAGGCCATGAGGAAATTAAGTGACCTTTCCCAAGGGCTGCATATTTCCTTAAGATGTTTATTACAGATGAAGAGGTCCCGAGGTAGAACGTTAACAACTTGTAGAGTGATAAAAGGATTTTTATCATTTCTCTCTGACAGAGAAAGGAAGAAACATTGCAGTCGATCCATTAAAAAAATATATTTCCTAGTCATTCTTTTGCTGCACTGCAGACAAACCAGTGCTACACACATAATGTCCAACTAAAGCTAGATTAAAGTCTTGCCTTTTGTGATGTGCTGTCAGGTGTTGTGCTAATTAATAATTGCAGAGATTTAATGGGGGGACAAGCTTCGGTGCTTTAGAATGGTGAGTCATTTCAAAAGCAGATTTAGTTCAAGAGTACAAAAAATGTCTGGAACAGATCTGCTTCCCAACAGCTTGTGGAAAGATGCAGTAAGGGTCTGGAAATATGTTCTTGCTGAATAATTTGCAAACACTGTATAACTTTCAAAACAGTTTCCACCTGGAAGAGTTTGTGCCAAAGCTTTTTATAGGATAAATCATCAATAAAAATACTATCTTGAAAATGGTCTGAGGTTTCACTTGCAGACAAAAATAAATAAATATATATATATATATACTATACATAGTATTCATTTTTTTATTATTATTATATTAAAAAATATATATATATTTTCTTAATTGCCATATTATTTCGGTTTATATTACTGAAAATAGAAACCATTGAGCACTTTGGGAAACAATCATATTACTGGAGCAATGGTTTTAGGATATATTGTAATGTGTTCGCTTCTGAGCTTGAGCTACTGGGGATAGGGGGGTTTAAAAAAATGTTTTTTATTTTACTTCATTTATTTTATTTATACACTTTTTGTTACATTTTTTTTATCACTTTTATACCTATTACAAGGAATATAAACATCCCTTGTAATAGGAATGGTTTGTGACAGGTACTCTTTATGGAGAGATGCGGGGTCAATAAGACCCCACATCTCTCCTCCAGGCTGGAAAGCATGAGATTGTGAAAATAAATTCACGGATCTCATGCTTTCAGCCGCAAATGCGGCTTTGCTTACATTCTGGTACCCGGGCGTCATGTCATCACATTGCGCTTGGGCCTCCGACGATCATAAAGATGACTGGTGACCATCTGGTCACCAGTCATCTCTATGCCTCCCATCTGGCACTGGCAGATCATTTCTCAGGGTCTCCGATGGCACGGGAGAGCCTGGAGAAGCATCGGATGGCGGCGGGAGGGGGGGACATCCCCTCCCGTCGCCTATAAGAACGATCAAGTGGTGGAACTGCTGCTATGATCATTCTTATGGTGCACAGGATCGCCGGCTGAAGAGATGGATATCTGAATGATGCCTGTAGCTGCAGGCATCTTTCACATATCCCCACTCAAAGTACAGGACGTCATATGATGTCCAGCGGTAGGGAAGTGGTTAAAAAGAACTGAAAAGTCCTACCATTTCATGAAAATGATTTGCTTATTTATTAACTTACTATTACCGTATTTATCGGCATATAACACGCACAGGCGTATAACACGCACCTTCATTTTAAGAGGGAAGTTTCAGGAAAAAAACTTAAATTTTAAATAAAGAACTTTGAAGCAAAATAAGGGTCAGAGCCCATCAATGCAGCCTGGTCAATGCCCATCTGCAGCCTCAAAATTGCCCATCAATGCAGCTTGATCAATGCCCATCCGCAGCCTCACAATTGCCCATCAATGCAGCTTGATCAATGCCCATCCGCAGCCTCACAATTGCCCATCAATGCAGCTTGATCAATGCTCATCCACAGCCTCACAATTGCCCATTAATGCAGCTTGATCAATGCCCATCCGCAGCCTCACAATTGCCCATCAATGCAGCTTGATCAATGCTCATCCACAGCCTCAAAATTGCCCATCAATTCAGGTGGATTAATGCCCATCTGCAGCCTCCCCATTGCCATGAATGCAGCCTGATCAATGCCCATCTCAGGGAGGAGGGGCGGGATTAGCGCAGTCAGATTACATACATCAAGAGTCTCCTGTTTTCTCGGATGCCTCTTTAATACAAAGTCTCGCCTCCCTGGAACGGCTTCTATGATAGAACACTGATCCAATGCTGGCCCAGGAGACGGGACATTCTATTAAAGAGGCCGCTGAGTGAACAGGAGATTCTCGCTGTATGTAATCTGAGGGCACTCACCCCCCCCCCCCCCTGTTCTCTCTGAGGCAGCTCAAATTGTAGTATCAGCATATAACAGGCACACACTATTTGTAACCAATTTGCAGGGTGAAAAAGTGAGTGTTATACGCCAATAAACAGTAGTTTTATTTATTTTTATTTTTTTTCATAGTAAGAACTGATCTTCAATAGTTTTCAGCTTATAACAACTCAAAAGCTTTTGAGAACAAACATTTTCTAGGATATATAGAAACCCTTTTGTCACCGCCATATCCCCAAATTCTATCACCTGAAAGTTTCTGCATAGGTGTAGAAGACCGATTTTCTACTAGAAACACTTATTATTATACAATGTTTTACTTTAATGTAAGCACTACAGGGAACAACCCCTACTGGATGGTATTTCAGAAACATTAAAGGGTTATATTGAAAGGAAAAGTTGGGACTTTTTATGAGACATGCTTCTAGAAAAGTGATAACGGGCAATGGTTGTTTGACCAATTAATTGTATATTGTAACTGTACCCACTGAATCTTAATATCTTAATATCCAGCACACAGAACAATATATGCATAAGAATAACATGTATTTAATATATATATATATATATATATATATATATATATATATATATATATATATATATATATATATATATACATATATATATATATATATAATACATTGTAGCATAATAGCATTGTAGTAAATAGTAATAGCTTTATAAAACGTCAGGCACATTGATCCATATATCGCATAATAGACATATAAAAAAATCATGATTGTTACAACATAAAACAAATGAAAAATAGTAAGAATAATAAAATGATCCCATATAGTAAACATGATTCAAAGCATCGGAATGGATCAACGCGTTTTGTGGAAATCGCCACTCATCAGGAGCAGATGCTGATATATATCTGAAATTGATAATGTCTTATAAAATATAACTATTGGTAATGGGTCTTAGATGACAGGAAAGTATAGGGGGAGAGGAAAATGTATAAACCAGTATGGGACAAAAAAAATGACATTTCCCAAACTTACAGATCACCTGTGGATCTGATTGATAGTGATAAGGGCTGCAAGCTGGCCGGACAAGTTATCAGTTCCGGGAACTGAGGTGGTATATCCCCAGATATGATACTGGAAAAGACCCTCAGGGGACAAATTTCCCTGGGAGTAGGATAGTGACAAAAGGTTATCAATATCAATCCAGGACATGTAATTATGCAATCACATTTGGATATATTTCCGGCGTAATTTTTTTTAAACACAACTATAGGAATACTTGTTAAAGCGGAGGTTCACCCTAAAAACAATTTTCTAACATTACATCCTATGCAGCAGTTAGTGATTGACGTGATGACAAAAACTTCCCCCCGTTGCATAAGGAGCGTCACGAGTTGCTGAAAGAAGCCGAACATCGGTGCGCAGGCGCCGTATAGTGCCGACTCGATGTTCGGCTTCTTTCAGCAACTCGTGACGCTCCTTATGCCGTGTACACACGATCAGACTGGTCCGATTAAACTGGCTTGAAGGCCAGTTTCATCGGACCAAATTGATCGTGTATACGGCCCATCGTACCGTTGTCCATCGGACCAAAGTTTTAAAACTTGCTTTAAAATCTGTCCGATGGACACCTGTCCGTCGGACCAAAACGATGGTTAGTACACAAAAGCATCGGACCAAAAACCTGCGCATGCTCAGAATCTGGTTGACGCATGCTTGGAAGCATTGAACTTAATTTGTGTTCTACGTCACCACGTTCTGACCCTCGGATTTTGGACTGATGGTGTGTACGCACATCAGACCATGAGACCACTTCAGGGGAGGCCCGATGAAAATGGTCCGTCGGACCAGTCTCATCGGACCGGTCTGATCGTGTATACGTGGCCTTATGCTAGGGGGGGGGCAGTTTTTGTCATCACATCAATCACTAACTGCTGCATAGGAACGCCCACTCCAGAGGGAGGCACTACCCGGAAGTCGGGGAAGAAAATAGGCATACGAGGTACAGTACGTACAAAAAAAAAAAATCGGCATACTGTCAATGTCGAGAGTGAGCTCAATGTAATGTTCGAAAATTGTTTTAGGGTGAACCTCCGCTTTAAGAGTAAAGTTTATCTTGACATCTTGGCTTTGAATTTCACAAGTGCAGATGCCCAAATTTTAATTATAATTTTTTTTCAACTATTCCATTTTCAAAAAGCTTCTGGGAGCCATATGACCTCCACAATCAGGCACTGGAAAACATACCATCCCTTTAGTAAAAAAGGAGCCTCCTTCCACTCTTCACTGTGGTTGAGGGCGAGGGCAGCGTGGAGAGGCATCAGCATTTTATTTTATTAAAAATGTATTTATTTTATTATTTATTTTATTAAAAATCAATATTCCCAGATAGATTTTTAAAGGCACAGGTGCCTTATCTGTCTGTACCTATGGATATTTCCAGAGGGGTAGCTATGTGCACTTACTTGTCCCTTTTTGTCCCTTTTCCTTTCTATTTTTGTATGGGTAAATGCTCAGTATGAGTGCAAGCTCTGTGTCATTATTTTATGGAGGTTCATTTACAAAAGGCAAATAGGCCATTCACTTGGCAAGGCTTATCTTAGTGAATGTAGCGAAAATTCACTTTGTCAAAATACCCAATTAAGTGCAAGGAAAATGGAAAAAACAAAAAAGAAATGTATTTTTTGCATCTAAATTATTATATTGTAGAAGTTAACAAAAAATTCCCTTGCAATCATTCTATTATCAAACAGTCTTGGCTCCATTTCCTACACTGAATAGAGTTTTTGTTTATCTTCATTTAACAAAAATGCCAGGAAAAAGGAAAATTAGAGGCGGGGCAGGGAAAATTTGTGTCAGCTCCACAGCAGGCAGAGGCAGAGATAGATACCCCACAACCTCAGGCAAAAGCCATAATGGGAAGTGTGTGACTATTAGACATGTGCACTTTGTTTCAATCTGAATACTAATTCGCTCACATTTTGGGTTATTCTGAGATTTAGATGTATCCGAATCATTGAAATTCTTTACAATTCATTTCATTTATTTGTTTTCTAACAAATTCCATTTTTTTTTAAACTATTAAAGCGGGGGTTCACCCTAAAAACTATTTTCTAACATTACAATGAGCTCACTCTCTACATTGACACTATGCCGAAATGTATTTATTTTTTGCTGTACATACCTTCGTACAACTATTTCCCCCCACGGCTTTCGGGTAGTGAATCCCGTGGGACTGGGCGTTCCTATCCAGCAGGTGATTGATGTGATGACAAAAACTAGCTCCCCCCGTCGCATAAGGAGCGTCACGATTTGCCGAAAGAAGCCTAACGTCGGTGCGCAGGAGGGAGCTAGTTTTTGTCATCACGTCAATCACCTGCTGGATAGGAACGCCCAGTCCCGCGGGATTGACTACCCGGAAGCCGTGGGGGAAAATAACTGTACGTAGGTATGTACAGCAAAAAATAAATAAAAAAATTGGCATAGTGTCAATGTAGAGAGTGAGCTCATTGTAATGTTAGAAAATAGTTTTAGGGTGAACCCCCGCTTTAAGATTTGGATCGATCGAAAATGATCGAGCAATTTAAATTGTGTGTAAAGAATAGCTGTTTTTTAGGCAGCAGGTCAGGACGCCAGCTGCTGCATCCTGAACAACCTTCCCCCCTGACAGCTGAAATGTAAACAAACCAATGGCGGCAATAAAAAAATTGTGAAAAAAACAGCGTGGGGCTCCCCCAATCCATACCAGACCCCTTGGGGTTTTTTTTACATTCGGCTGTCAGCTGATGAGTCATCGTTTGTTTAGGATGCGACAGCCGGATTCTCGGCCCGCTGCTTAACCACTATTCTTCACACAGAATTTAAATTGGTCGATCATTTTTCGACCAATCCAAATTTGAATTATTTATAACATTTGGAATTTGTTAGAAAAGTAATAAACAAAAGGAAATTTTATGAAAACAAAACAAAATGAATTCCGAAACGACACTAAACTAATTCCGAAACGGAACTAAATTGGTAACATAACGGATATATCCAAAAGTCAACAAAACAAATGTTTCAATTCAGCACATGTCTAGTGACTATAACACCAGAGATTGATCCAGGAAATATCTGACTGCCTTCTTAGGGATCAGGAAGGAATTTATTTTTCCCCCTCTAGAGCAAATTGGACCATGCTTCATAGGGTTCGTTTTTGTTTTCCTCTGGATCAACTGTGGGTACAAGATTCAGTTTATGGAAGTTTTCTGTTTATTTATGTATATTTTTTAGGGCTGGGAAAATTAAAGATTAATTCCTCAATTGATCTTTAATTTTTTTGATCTATTAATATTCTTTAGATCGATCCAAATTCTTGACGGCACCGGACAGCCTGGACAGTGACAATTACCCTGCTGGATGCGAGCAAACTGCACCCATTGGATTGAGGTACCTTTGCATCTGTGGAGCAGGAGGATGCATCAGGCTCCATCAGGGGACGGGGGCAAAAATAACAATCGTTTTCCTGTCCTAAGCAGTTTTGTGCAGACAATTCTTTGTTTATCGGCAACATCTGTTCCATGCGAAAGACTGTTCAGTTCTTCAGGGTATATTGTCAATAAAATGCGATCATGTCTGCTTCCAGAAAATGTAAACACTCGGGTACGTCTGCGTGACTGGCTAAAGTGATGCCTACTTGCCTACTATAAAGTGACTGACAGTCAATATACTAGATATGTTTTATAATTAAAGTTAAACTAACTTTCTACGTTTTTCTTAAAGTTTAATAAGAAAACATTTGTGTGAACTGTGAAGTTAATTCATGGATTGTGGAAACTAACTAGTGTTGGGTGATTGTATATAGTGTATACCACATTTACCACTGACTAATGCAGAGTTGCAATGCAAGGAGATCAGCTAAAAATAGTTGGATATGTATGTGCATTATAATTAATAAAAATTTGTTGATTAATCGATTAAAAAAAAAAAACGATTAATCGAACACGAAAATTTTAATTAGTAACAGCCCGAATATTTTTCTATTTAACTAGCTGTACTTTTGTAATTTTTCAACATGTCTAGCTATGTAGCTATGTAATCTAAAGTCGTAGAACTCAATTTAGACATGGCTTGTTATGCAGCAGCAGACCCGCTGTGCTTAGGGTACAATGTGTTTCAAAATCCACACACAATAGGCAGAAGAGGTGGTTGACTTTATGACTTGACCAAGCTCCCCCACATCATCTGTTTTACAGACGAAATATCAAACAGCAGTTCTAGTTCTGGTACCAATTTTTGAATGAGAGGCTCATATGGCTTGTGCATCTTCAATAAAAGTGTTAAATCCAAGCACTGGCGTTCTAACTATTATCACATTAGCAACTCAACGGGTGTTCTAAGCATAGTAATATAATATAATATAAATATTGGTTTCTAAATACTATAATAAATTGTGCAAATATATATAATATCTTTAGGTTAATACATATGTGCCTTATTTACAGTGTCATATTTAAAGTAGGAAAAGTGCAGTACATAAACCAATGCTTTGCAGCTGGAATAGACCAACATGTTTCCAAGTAGAGCTAGAGAACCCCAGTATGGTGTAATAAATTTAAATATTTGTAGTAAAACTGAATTTCAGGATAAGCTAATCATGTCTAAATGCAAGATTCTTGTGTATTCTCACTTAAATGGAGTGTGAAACATTGTGCAGGAATTTACTGTAATAAAGACTGATCACTGCTGCTCTATCACCTTGTGTAGGTTGACTGGTCTTGTAACCACCTTCCTCCTGTACAATGTAGTTTTCTGCAGACAGTCTATAGTGGGTGGGTCTGCTTAGTCCCTCCCACAGCTCTGCTCTCTACACACATCGCTGCTTCTGTTCAGTCTCCCAGAAGTTTAACACAGGAAGGATTAGCAACAGGAGCTCACTATGGCACACGTCTACTAGGAGTAGGGCGTGTACGCTATAGCTCCAGGCAGGCAGGCAGGGTTCAGTCTCAGTCCAGCCCCAGCCCCAGCCCCAGTCTCATTGCAGCTCTCATGTGGATCCAGCCTTCCTCCAGCATCCCTCCTCCCTTCCTCTGCAGCATGTCTTGCAAGGTAAGACTTGCCTGGTCTGTCCCCCTGGGATTGAGGGCGGCCGTCCTTTTCAGGATAAGCCGCGGCCTTTGGTCTCAGAAATCAGACGACTGGCTCCCCCCCTGCATCCAAACATTACATCGTCCCCCCCGCCATCTCCTCTCACCCCCTTGGCCATCCTCAACCTTCACGGACCCGGGAAACCACGCTACGGGATCGCGGCTGCAATCACGGATGCCGCATCCCAGGAAAGTCCTTTGGACCATTCTCATCAGATGGACTGATCGTGTGTACGCGGCCTTCGTTTCTGGTTTTCATTGTAGCACTGATCTATGATATGAGTAAGACTTGCTTGAAGTCTAGATTCGGCAGGCCTGCACCTCTGGTACCCTTATGCAGTGTTAACATGTTATACAACCTAGGGCCTCATCCCAGCCAGACATATTTTGGCAAAGCTGTGCAGATCTGATAAAAAAAAAAGGTCTTGGTGTACGTACGGGGAACATCTGTAACAAATCAAGTTGTTGTGGAAGAATATCAATTTTATAGATGGCCATTTTCCCAAACCAGGAGTGGGGATGGTGGGTACTGGAGTCAAGAGATCTTGTAATATTTGTAACATTTGTGAATAATTTAAAGCGTACGTTTTGACAGAATTGGCTGGCACCTAGTATTTGAGTTCTTTAGGTTGCCAAGAAAAGTTGGTTTGTAGTGAAGATTTCTCGGCAGGTGACAGAGACATTGAAATCCTTGAATTTAGCAGCTGGTTATTGATTGATATACCTTATATTAAACATTTATTTCTATATTACTGTGGCCAGATGTTCCATAGGAAGGATATATCATTAGGGAGATCCCTTTTATGTTCCAATTTTATAGAAATCAGGTACTGATAAGGTACCATTTACTCTAATGTCCCATACACATGAGCGGAATTTCCGCCAGCAAAAGTCTGACGTGAGCCTTTCATCAGAATTTTCCAACCATGTGTATACTCCATCAATCTTTTGCTGTCAGAATTTCCACTAGAAAAATTTGAGAGCAGGTTCTCAATTTTTTCTGTCGGAAAATCTGTTCGTCTGTATGGAATTCTGACTGGAAAAAACCCACGCATACTCGGAAACAATTTGACGCATGCTCGGAAGCATTGAAATTATTTTTCTCGTCTTGTCGCAGTGTTGTACGTCACCGCGTTCTTAACGCTTGAAAGTTCAGAGAACTTTTGTGTGACTGTGTGTAAGCAAGCCAAGCTTGAGATATAGAGTACTTGAATCTAAGGTCCCCGAACCAAAGAACCAAGAAGAGGGGGAGGGCCAATTAGGACTATTGCGGTACTGATGCAAAGATATGAAAATAGGGATAAAGATTTAAAAGTTGGTAAATTTTATTCAAAACACAGACAGGACAAATTACAAAAATAAAATTGTGACAACCATCCAACAGCACCAAGTCCCCAGATGGGGAAGACATTACGATGGGTTGAGGGTTATGACAGTCTCTCAACTAGTTTCGCGGGATATGCCGCTTCATCAGGAGAAGATCTAAAAAGTCCCGCCACAGGGGGACAGCGGGCGGAACCAGACAGAATCCCAAACGGTGGCCAAGGGGACACGTGTGTGGAGGGACCTACTTGTCTTGATAGCAAGGGAGGTAACAATGGGTAGGGAGTCCTGGGAGCAGGATCCCAATAGTGGCACATATTGTGCAAAAAATTATGGGTGAATATATTAAGGGGGACCAGTCCTGGTCCCAGAGAAGCATCAGGGTAGTGATGCTAACCTACGGTGCACTTGGCTGGATAGAGCCACAGCAGTCCCGGGATCCAGTGAGTAAAAAGAACATTTTAATCCATTGGGAATTTCCATGGTTCAGTGCTGTTTTTCCCCAGTTTGTTTGTTTGCTTTTATCTCATTGGTCTATGAGTTTGGGACAGTAGTGGCCTCATCTTCATTTCCTCCACCCAATTGGGACATCGTGCATCCACCTGGATATTTGTTTAATGTATTTCTTGAGCCTGCATGTTGTCAATGATAGTAGTAATGTGGGCCTCTTGTGTTTGTGGAGTTAAAAAATTGTTAGAAATCACATTACGAGTTGTCTCTAGGATAGGAGAAAGTTGAAATATAAATGGTTTATAAAAGGTTCCTTGGAGACTGTCTGGGCCCAGACTGTTTGCAGGCCAAGACCATATAGTTTTTTTTTTTCCATTGTTGTGAAGGGGCATGCTAGGTGAAAGTTTGTGGTCCGAGTTAAGAAGGAAAGACCTGTCTGCTGTACATATTGTAGGCAAGCCTGGTGGAGGCAAGAGAACTTTGTGTATAAATGTGTGAACCCATTTCACTTTTATAGAGCATGACAGCATTATAGACATGTGCACACTGATCCAAAAAAATAATTATTTAGTTACTCCCGAAATTAGTTTTTATTTATTTTGTTTCGTTAAAAGATGCATTCATCCAAAAATGCAAATTATTTAAGGTCAAATCTGTCATTGAAGGCTCATGGTGTCTGTCAAATGTTCTAAGAAGATTTGACTGAGCAGCTAAACTGTATGACGCCGCAATTGTACGTTTCCGGTTGAATATTCCGCCTACAAGCTATAGAAGAATTCTAATGTTGTATGACACTAGTAATAATTATATTTATAAATTATTATTACTAGTCAACCAACAATCAAATTCTTCTATAGCCTATGGGCCGAGCATTTGACCGGAAATGTACGATCGCGGCGTCGTACAGTTTAGCTGCTTGTCGAAACCTCTTAGAACTTGCGACAGACACCATAAGCCTTCAATGACAGATTCGACGTTTGTATGTTTTTAGCTGCTTCGTCGAATCTTCGTCCTTTATGTCTTCATAATGTCAAAATCTTTCCTCTCTATGTACAATAATTTTGGAGTAATAGAGTTAGGTTAGGCACATTCGACCGCAGATTCGATAGACACAGAGTGCTATGGTCAGTGTCATGTTAAATCTCCTATCTATATCGAATTGTTGTAGCAAAAATTTCAGATTCTGCGCGTTCGTTTTCGTTTGTTAAAACGATAACGAAAATACCATACATTTGGACGAAAATTAATGCACATGTCTACAGCATTATCCACATTTATGTTTGTTGCATAAAATTGTGTGTTTCATGTTTCATGTTTCATGTTTCTGTTCAATGAGTTGGCATAACTTTGGGCAGTGTTGTATGAACATGGGTGGGTAACTTTATAGCTGTAATTTATAGGTTGTAAAGGATTTTTTTTTTTCATAATAAGCATCTTTTACCTGCAGACATTTTCCGTTTACCTTCCTCATTGTAATTTTTTTGCTCAGAAGTTGCTCTATTTCTTCTCTGTTCTGTTTACTTCCTGCTTGTCTGATTGTTACTCACCACCGTGAAGGGAGGCTTTACTGCGGTGGTCAGTGACGTGCTCGCCCCCTCCTGGGAACTACATCTGTGTGGCAGGATGCTCTCTACGTGTTAGAGACATTTAAATACTGGGTGTACGGCAATGCATACTGGGAAATGTAGTTCTTACATGAACGAGCGCCGCAAACCAGGAAGTGAATGAGAGAACAGAAACTAGAATGCCGGAGGTGATATAGATGAAGGAATTTAATAGGTATTTACTTGTTTTTTTAACAGAATCATTACACTATTCTGTCTGTCCACCTTGCAGACATTAATTTTAGACAAACATTTTTTTCCTTTACAACTCCTTTAACTTCTAGGGCACGTATTGTAGATAGCAATGCAGCAATCGTTTCTGATTGTTCTTTCTTTTGCCTAGTCCTTTAGTCAATAAGCTTGCCCAAAGGAAAAACTTAGATGCTTCCCACTTTACCCGGGTGGGATTTGGTCTGAAATATGGTCAGTGATAAAATGGGGAATAGTAATCAAATTGTCACGTACAGATATGTCTCTGAGTAATGGTTTGTTACTAGGTTGCGGGCCTGCTCCAAGAGGTGAGCAAGTCGCGGTCTAGTAGCAGATAAAGTAGATAGCGATAAGCAGAAGTGTAGAAGCAGAATGGTTGCAGGATGGGATCAAGCGCAAGCAGAGTTGATGAACAAGCCAATGGTTGTTGATGAGTGGTAGCAAAGATTCGCATGGCAGCAGGAGTGACTAGAGTGAGATATTGGCTGGAAGGAGCACAATAATCTGGCAAACAAGAAATGCAAAGGCATTGCTTTAATAAGAAGTTCATATCATTACAGAATAGTGTAATGATTCTGATAAAAAAAGAGTAAATTCCAATAAATTCCCTCATCTATATCACCTCCGGCGTTCTAGTTTCTGTTCTCTCATTCACTTCCTGGTTTGCGGTGCTCGTTCATGTAAGAACTACATTTCCCAGTATGAATTGTGGCACGTCCAGTAATTCACACCTCCTTGAAGTTTTTAACACGTAGAGAGGGTCCTGCTGCACAGATGTAGTTCCCAGGAGGGGGCGAGCACGTCACTGACCACCGCAGTAAAGCCTCCCTTCACGGTGGTGAGTAAAATCAGACAAGCAGGAAGTGAACAGAACAGAGAAGAAATAGAGCAACTTCTGAGCAAAAACGAACAATGAGGAAGTGAAAAGAGGAATGTCTGCAGGTAAAGGATGCTTATTATGAAAAAAAAAATCCTTTACAAGTCCTTTAAGGCTCTGCGGACCAGCGCTCTATTTCCTCCCCCTGGTTCTGGAGGTCCATGGAAACTTCTAGAAACTAGTGGACCACCGTCCACTATTTTCTAAAAGTTTCCATGGACTTCCAGAGATCCTTGCCTGATATTCAGATGCAAGAATCTGAATATTTATGTGATTTTGACCAGTCCCCAGACAAAAGGTCTGGCAGGGGGGTAAGATGGGCCAAAACATATTGATGGACAGCAAGGCAGTGCTGAGGCTGGAGTTGAAAAGCATGGGGGGGAGCATGGGTTGGGGGGCTCTGCCTCTAGGCTGAAGCTGAGGAACATCAAATGTGAGTTCCCCCCCAAGTGAAAATGTCCAAATTGGGCCCAAAGTGTCAATATTTTGTGTGGACACCTGTCATGAAGATCCTGCCAGAGACAGGAACCTCAGACTCTCCGGTTCTGATCTGTGACTTAACCTGTGAAAGACCCCGGCTTACCTGTGACTATTCCAGCCATCCGCCTTCACCTGATCATTGGCCTGTTCTGACTATTTCTCTGCCTGCACCTCTGTACCTTGCCGACCTCCTGATAACGGACCCGGCCTGTCTGACCATCCTGTCTGTTCCTGGTACCAGTCCAGTCTTCTCCAGTCTGCTGAACGGTTCCTGTCTCTTCATGGTTCCAGTCCAGTCTGCTCCAGTCGGCTGAATGGTTCCTGTCTGTTCCTAGTTCCTGTCCAGTCTTCTCCAGTCTGCTGAACGATTCCTGTCTGTCCTGGTTCCAGTCCAAACTGTTCCAGTCTGCTGAACTGAGCCTGTTTGTTCCTGGTTCCAGTCCAGTGATCCAGTTCCTGTCTGCCTAACCTGTCAGCTGCTTCAGCTCCTGTTTCCCAGTTTCTGAGGAGTTCCTGAACGTCCGGATTACCTCTACCTCTGTTGATCCTGCCAGGCACTCGTACCACTCCTCACTCCTGCGCCTTCTGTTGCTTTTCCAGGGGCTAGGAGTAGGAGCCGTAAGGGAGGCCTCCCTCTGCTATATCGGGCTACCACCATCAGGTACGTAATTGCACCTGGCTACGTTTTTATACGGGAAAATGCCAAAATGCTGAAGCACTTTGACACCCGGGTTGGAAGAAATGCTAGGGAAGATGGAGAAGCCTGCTAATGTCACAGCAATTATCCAGATGGCAGATAAATATCACAAATAGATTTTTTTCTTCTGTATGGATGGCACCCTGTGTGCCACAATCCAGGGCGTCTTTTGAGGAACTCAACCATGTGGGGTGGGCGCCTTTTCCCTTTATTCTACTTTATAATGTGGTTGATGAAGTTGGCATTATAATGTTTTCTCCACCAACTATTGAGGGACTTCTGAACTGAGATTATTGCCCATTCCTTAGCTGTAAAATTCTTCTTCCTGACTGAGCTTATGTCATATCACGATGCCATGATTCTCAGCACAATTGAAAAATGTAGTGGTTGGCAATCTGATGTGAAGATGTGTAGGTATAGTATCATAGCCATCACTCACTTTTAACCACTTCCCACCCAAGGGACGTCTATGGACATCCTTGACCTTGAGCGGGGATATCTAAATGATGCCTGCAGCTACAGGCATCATTCAGATGTCGTTTTTTAGAGCCTGCAATTCTGCGCACTGTAAGAATGATCAACCGATTGATCGTTCTTACAGGTGGCGAGAGGGGACGTCCACCCTCCCACCGCCCTCCGGTGCTTCTACTGACTCACCGCTGCGATCGGTGAGTCGGAGAACAGATCTGCCGGCTCTGAGTTCCTACCATAGAGATTTCTGGCAAACCAGATGGTCGCCGGAGTCTCTTTGATCGTTTGGAGGCTGAGCGTGATGTTATGACGTCACACCCGGCCTCTGCATTAAAAAAAACTGCGGCACCTCTGCTGGGAAGCCATGATCATTTTTTTATTTTTATTATTTTAGGCTTCCCAGCCTAGAGGTGAGATGTGGGGTCTTATTGACCCCCAAATCCTACTGTAAAGAGGACCTGTCATGCTTATTCTTATTGCAAGGGATGTTTACATTCCTTGTAATAGGAATAAAAGTGATAGAATTTTTTTTTTTTTTTTTAAAGTGACAAAGTAAAAAGGAAACAGTTTACAATAGAATTAACAAAAAAAAAATATATTATTATATATTAAAATAATAAAACGTTTAAAGTCCCCCTGTCCCCGGTAGCTCGCACGCAGAAGCAAATGCATACGTAAGTCCCACCCACATATGAAAAAGGTGTTCAAACCAAACATGTGAGGTATCGACGCAAGAGCAATAATTCTAGCCCTAGACCTCCTCTGTAACTCAAAACATGGAACCAGTAAAAAACATTAAAGAGTCGCCCATGAGGATTTTTAAGTACCGAAGTTTGGCGCCATTCCACGAGTGTGTGCAATTTGAAAGGGTGACATGTTAGGTATCTATTTACTCGGCGTAACATCATCTTTCACATTATGCAAAACATTAGGCTAACTTTAAATTTGTTTTTGTTTTTAAAGCATGAAACATTTTTCGAAAAATTGCTGCGAAAATACTGTGCAAGATAAAAAGTTGCAATGACCAACATTGTATTCTCTATGGTCTCTGCTATAAAAAAAACACATATTTAATATTTGGGGGTTCTATGTAATTTTCTAGCAAAAAAAAATGATTTTTACATGTAGGACCGAAGTGCCGAAATTGGTCCGGATGGGAAGTGGTTTAAGTAAATGTTGGGATTACACAACAATAATAATGTGGATCGTGGTCAGGAATGAATGTTGTGGGGCTAGTGGGCATCCGTCATTACATTGAGTACACCAACATTGGGCTGTTATGCCTCTGAAGCCTTTTTATAATACCAAAAATCCACATAACCTTAGTTTTTGGACTTCCTTTCAAATATTTATTGAGTCATCACTGTATACTAAATGTATAGAATATTAGATAATACATATTATTGCAGTAATGGGATTAGCAAAAGTTACAGTATATAAAGTACATACTGTAGATGTGAACTAATTTATTATATGTGCCAAGATGGCTGTGTTTTTTCAGTCTACCACTGAAGGGTGAGCAGTCGTGCAATATTTTTCAATGTAGTCCATTATTGCCTTGTTCTATCATTCATAGCTTGCACTAGGCACTTTATCAGAGGAGGCTACTTGCATTGTTTGTTTAGCTGAGTGCGTGGTTCTGTATCACTCGCCTGCTGTCTTTTCATGTCATCATATGGTCTATGACAAGATGTTGAACT
This sequence comes from Rana kukunoris, assembly GCA_029574335.1. Taxonomy (NCBI): domain Eukaryota; kingdom Metazoa; phylum Chordata; class Amphibia; order Anura; family Ranidae; genus Rana; species Rana kukunoris. The sequence continues at coordinate 28,855,802 of CM056057.1, forward strand.
TTTGATAAGGGCACGTAAGGCGGCTTCCTAGACGTTCCTTATCAGAAACATATTTGCTCCATAAAAAGGTTCCAAAACCAATGTCCACTACCACATACTGGAAGATCAATTCAGTAAGTGTTTTCTATATAACCCATATTTTTTGCATCTGAAATCTTCTCTTACATTCCATATTGATCCTGACTCTTAAAACCACAAAATCCGAGGGTGTGGGGCAGACAGATTTTCCGTCTGGTTTTGCTTTGAAGAAGATAAAAAAAAAATACAGATATGTCCGCAGGGAGAGTTTCATGAGCTTGAATGCAGAAAATGCGCAGAATGTGTCCACTGTGCCTGGTAACTTCCTAAAGTCGCGTCCGTTACCCTAAATAAAACAGCCCCATATGGGAAATGTTTTTCCGTCTGGGAACGCAAAAGATAATCTCTTGTCGCTGAACCTAAAAATCCTTCTAGATGAAAAGCAAATAGTAGAACGGACACAATGAAGGTCAGAACAACAAGGGCAATGAGTAGCGGAACTGTAGGGGTTAAATTGTAGCATTCAGTACACACTGTTCTGAATAATTTGGTTATTTCCTATTCTATGTAAGATAATGAAGGACAGCTGGGATTGTAATGCAGTACTCCCTCTCAGGTTTACCTGTTACCACTGCCATGACTCTGGCTTTTTAGGCTCAGAAATTACTGAAACCAATGCATTAACATGACAACCAGATAGCTAGAATTTTCAGCAATGCATCCCTATTTTTCTTCTAAGACAGGTTTCCTTTTAGGCCTATTTTTGACTTGTGTGCTTTCATAGTATTTGTTATCTTTGCAGTACTAACAGGTTAGCCTGAGAGAGAGTTTAGTGTTACATTTTATTTTTATTATTTATTACAGGTACAGTGGGTTTTCCTACTTACAAAGCATGTAGAGGTCTGTAATTTTTATCATAGGTACTCTTCAACTGTGAGAGACGAAATCATAAAAAAATTCAAAAAATCACATTGTATCACATTGTATGATTTTTAAATAATTAATTTGCATTTTATTGCATGACATCACCTACCAACCAGTAAGAATTCGGGCTCTCACAGACCTGTTGTTTTTTTGTAGCGCCTGTCTACTTTCGTGGCAGGTGCTGCTGTAAATTTAAAGGGGGTCAGAGAGTTAGTTGCCTCTGATCATGTTTATTTGGGCTAAATTTAAGGCCTCTGTTCCAGCTCTGGCTGTGCTGTGTGCCCATACTTGCTGTCTGGGGACTTTTAGGCACCCCCGGTCTTTCAGGCACCCCCGGGTTGTGTGGATACTTCTCTTCGGCAGCCAATCAGGAGGGTTGATCGCCTCGCTGTGCATGCTGGGGAGGGGTATTTAGGGGGCAGATGGCATTGGTTGGGAGTCGTCGCTGTGCCGCCATCCACCTGGGCAGTCACCCCACCACTTCCGTGTGTGGCCCTCCTGGCCGGGGTGTGTGTGTGTCGCAGTGTTCCTGGCTCCAGGACCACGTTGATCCGGAACATTAATCTACCTCATAGACTCAGTAGATAGACTGCGTCTACAATTTACAAGTGGTCCTGGGCTGTCTGTCCTGTGGGAGGAAGCTGGTCGATGAAGAACCTGTCTGGGGGATACCGAGCACGAGGCTGGTGTCTCAGGAGAGGCCTACTTGCTTATCGAAGGACACTTAGTTTCTGAGAGGCTGGACAATGGTCGCCTATCAGTTTCTGACATAACTAAAGCTGTTTGAAGGAGATCCGGGTGCTAAATCCAGTTGAGAGGGATTTCGGACCGAAGCTATCTCCACCTTTAGGAGGGTCTGTGGCAGAGACTTCACCCTAAAGTTCCAGAGTGACACTCTGGCTGCTAGGCTGGTGAGAGAGGCCCATCCAGATGCACTGAACCCACTCTGGCTAGAGTGACGAAGAAAGTTGTCGTTAGAAGTAGGACTGTTTCCGTAACCAGTTACACCTGAATCTGTCACCTTTCCATTTTTTCTATCCCTTCACCTTCTCTACTATCTACCATTTTTACCCCGTTGGCTAATAAAAGAACAGAAAAGACATCTGTCATGTGGACATTGACTTTATTACAGCTCTTATCCAGTACCCTAGACGGCGGGAAGATAGAAGTAACGTGCCACCCAAATTAAACCAGCAGCTCCTTCAGGGTAGTGCTACATTTTTTCTTTAAGAAGACCTTCTGTTCTCCACTCACCAGTATTAATTGCACCTGTTTGAACTCGTTACCTGTATAAAAGGCACCTGTCCACACACTCAATCAAACAGACTCCAATTGCTCCAAAATGACCAAGATCAGAGAGCTGTGTAAGGACATCAGGGATAAAATTGTAGGCCTGCACAATGCTGGGATGGGCTACAGGACCATAGGCAAGCAGCTTGGTGAGAAGGCAACAACTGTTGGTGCAATTATTAGAAAATGGAAGAAGTTCAAGATGACGGTCAATCTCCTTCGGTCTGGGGCTCACATGCAGGATCTCACCTTTTGGGACATCAATGATCATGAGAAGGGTGAGGGAACTACATGGCAGGACCTGGTCACTGACCTGAAGAGAGCTGGGACCATAGTCTCAAAGAAAACCATTAGAAACACACTGCGCCATCATGGATTAAAATCCTGCAGCACACGCAAGGTCCCCATGCTTAAGCCATCGCATATCCAGGCCCGTCTGAAGTTTGACAATGACCATCTGGATGACCCAAAGGAGTAATGGGAGAAGGTCATGTGGTCTGATGATACAAAAACAGAGCTATTTGGTCTAAACTCCACTCGTTGTGTTTGGAGGAAGAAGAAGGATGAGTACAACCCCAAGAACACCATCCCAACCGTGAAGCATGGAGGTGGAAAACATCATTCTTTAGGGATGCATTTCTGCAAAGGGGACAGGACGACTGCACCGTGTTGAGGGGAGGAAGGATGGGGCTATGTATCGCAAGATCTTGGTCAACAACCTCCTTCCCTCAGTAAGAGGATTGAAGATGGGTCGTGGCTGGGTCTTCCAGCATGACAACAACACGAAACACACAGCCAACCGAGGAGTGCCTCTGTAAGAATAATCTCAAGGTCCTGGAGTGGCCTAGCCAGTCTCCAGACCTGAATCCAATAGAAAATCTTTGGAGGGAGCTGAAAGTCCATATTGCCCAGAAACAGCCCTGAAACCTGAAGGATCCAGAGAAGCTCTGTATGGAGGAGTGGCCAAAATCCCTTCTGCAGTGTGTGCAAACCTGGTCAAGAACTACAGGAAACGTATGACCTCTGTAATTACAAACAAAGGTTTCTGTACCAAATATTATGTTCTGCTTTTCTGATGTATCAAATACTTATGTCATGCAATAAAATGCAAATGAATTACTTAAAAATACAATGGAATTTTTCTGTATTTTTGTTTGAGATTCCGTCTCTCCGTCTCTCTCAGTTGAAGAGTACCTATGATATGAATCACAGACCTCTACATGCTTTGTAAGTAGGAAAACCTGCAAAATCGGCAGTGTATCGAATACTTGTTCTCCACACTTATGTAGCGCCGTTAATGTATACATATATACTATACATTCACATTCCCTGCCCTCAAGGAGCTTACGATCTAAGGTCCCTAACTCACATCCAGGCATACACATATTAGGATGAATTTAGGAGTCAATTAACCTATAAGCATGTCTTTGGAGTATGGGAGGAAACCAGAGTGTCTGTATATGCAAACTCCATGCAGGCCGTGCTGTGGCTGGGATTTAAGGCAAGAACTCTAATGCTGCTAGGCGGAAGTGCTAATCACTCCACCGTCATTAAAATGTATCTTATAACATTGATGTAAGTTTCAGAAATGTTTTCAAGACCAACTGCCATATAGTAACCGTGATGCATGAGTAAAATTCTCTAAATTTCCTTTTACTGAAAGTTCATTAAAAATTTCAACTTTTTCACCTATAGGCAAGATGCAACAGTCAGTGAGAAATGTTAAATTATGGTAATTTAAAGCAGAGTTCCGCGTGTAAAAAAAAAAAAAATGGAAAGTCAGCAGTTACAAATTCTGCAATTGCTGACTTTTAGGCTTTAGCCGCATCAAATTCGCATAACATTATAAAACACATTGATTTTAATGAGGCTGGTTCACATACAGTATGTGTGATGCATTCACATTGCGCATTGCCCAAAAAACGTGTGTGCTTTCTAGGCATTGCGTTGCGGCTCAGGTGCGAATTCAGGCCCATTATCTTCTATGGGCACGCATCTGATTCGCAGATGTGTTCAGTTCTCATCAGGATTTCTCTCATTTTCCTCAATACACACCCCCCTCCCCTCTCCCAGGTCTCCAAATGCGCAGCTAAAATGGAGATGATCTGCTGAACAGCTCTCTTATCTCTTTGCAGAGATACGAGAGCTGGAATTCGCACCACACAAGTGTGAATCCAGCCTTAAAATAAAGACACTTACCTGTCCAGTACGCCCGCGATTATCCTCACCCGAAGCTGACCCGTCCCTAGGCTCCAGGTGGAGGCATGTGCATCTTCAGTAAAGGAATCAGGGAGTGAAGCCTTGCGGCCTCTACAGCCTGTTTCCTACTGTGCATGCACAAGTCACGCTGCGTGTTCTGAATGATCCCTGCTGTCTTCTGGGACCTGTGTATCTCCCAGGAGACAACGGGGGGGACTGAGGAGGGGTTTGACATGGCGTAGTCCACCCATACCTCCCAACTTTTTGAGATGGGAATGAGGGACACCTATCAGCAAAAGTATGCAGACATAGAACACACCCCTTGTCACGCCCTGTTAAAGGAGAATTGCTTTTTTCACCACTACTATTCCTTTATATTGGCTTTTGGAATTTACAAATGCAGCAATTTAGAAATTGGATGAAAGATTTAGCACCGAGAAATACTTTTTGATAGATAAAAAGTGCATTTTATATATTTAACTATATGGATTAGACCAAAATGAGGGACACATAAGGAGAAAAGATTGACAGAGGAACAGTTCCTTCGAAATCAGGGACAGTTGGGAGCTATGGTTAACCATTGATTTTGCGGCACTCTTTCGCCAGAAGTGGGAGCAAATACCTAGATTAGACAGGAATCTGCTCCTCCCTCTTCCTGAAAGGTGCCAAATGTGACATCGGAGGGGTGGGGGGAACCGGATCAGCGGAAGTTCCATTTCTGGGTGGAACTCCGCTTTAAAGCTATGATATAGTGATCACATTTAGACTATAGTAGACATTACTATGAGGACCAAGACCACAGTCAACGCAACTATCATCTTTACCTCTTCCAGCTGCAACAGATTACATTTTAGCTCTTTTCTCTTCTTTATCATTATGTCCAGTTTTTAAATTCAATTCTTCGTAACATTTTAAGTGATCTATGTTACTTTTTAGACATTTTCATAAAGGAGAGTTAGAACTCCTTTAAATTTGTAGGAAAGTCTTGCCCTGCTACCACCACTTCTGCTTTTACTTACAAACGGAGGCAGCAAAATAATGGTCTGGTGGAGACTGGGATGAATTTAAACGCGCCATAAATGAAAACCGCTTGGAAAGGATAGGCCAGGAAAGGTATACTAAGTGGTAGCCTGGCTGAGAGCCACAGTCTCGGCTTGATGAATATTGGTCTCATTATCCTGCTGTAACTGCAAATAAAAACAAGCCATCAAGTTAACTTCGCCAGCCATTTGGCTACAATACATTTTTCTATTATTGATGCTTTCTTGTGCAAACTGTAGCACCTCTTAGCTTAGCCACTGCAGCCCATACACTTACAGCGGATGCTAATTCCTTCACTATCACTTCTGAAAATGTTCTCTTTGCAAATTGCCACCACCTTAAGAATCCCCAAAAATAATAGTTTTTAAGTTATTGGTTGGAATAGAACCAAACACTTTGCTTTCCAAAATCACTTTTATATTGCTAATTGTCGTCCTATGGACAGATACTCCAGTCTCTGCTGTGGAACTCTGCAGCTCCTCCAGGGTTACCTACTTGCCCGCTCTGAGGCCGCGTACACACGACCAAGGAACTCGTCAGGCGAAACTGTTGTTTTCCTCGTCGAGTTCCTTGTTCGGCTGTCGAGGAACTCGACGAGCCAATTTTCTCCATTCCCGTCAAGGAAAAAGAAAACATGCTCTCTTTTTGGCTCATCGAGTTTCTCGACAGTTTCCTCATCGAAAAATGTACACACGACCGGTTTCCTCGGCAAAACACGTCTCCCAACAAGTTTCTTGCTGGAAATTTGCAGAGGATACCGGTCGTGTGTGCAAGGCCTGAGAGTTTTTGTGTGCTGCCGTCTCTTGGCAAGTTTGCTGTTGTGCCATGTTCTTTCCATTTGGTTATGATAGATTTGATGGCGCTCCTAGGGATCATCAAAGATTTGGATATTATTTTATAACCTATCCCTGACTTGTACTTCTTAACAACATTGTCCCTTACTTGTTTGGAGAGTTCCTTGGTCTTCATGGCAGTGTTTGGTTAGTAGTGCCTCTTGCCTCTGGGGACTTTCAAAAAGATGTGTATATGTAATGACAGATCATGTGACACTTAGATTGCACACAGGCCCTATAGTGCGCACCGGTGTATAGCGAGCACCCATACCTAGAAGGGAATCCTAAGGGGAAAAAAAAGAAATACTGGCAGTTTACAGTTGGTTACTTACAGTTGCCCGGTGTCAATCGGCGGCCTTGTCCGGTCCGGCGTCCATCTGCGGCCTTCGTGGTGTCCTCCCCGCTTCTCCCACGCTGCGATCCCTGCTTCCCACGCTGTGTTTGAACGCCGCCGCCGCCGACACTTACCGAGCCTAGTACACTCGGGCACGCTCGGCCATGCTCGGCTCCTCTCGCATAAAGGCTAGGGGGAGCCGAGCCTGGCTGAGTGTACCCGAGTGTACTGCGCTCGGTATATTTCGGCGGCGGGTTCAATCACAGCGCGGGAAGCGGGGATCGGCGTATATCGCGCACCCACGATTTCCCCCTGATTTTAAGGGGAAAAAAGTGCGCGGTATACACCGATAAATATGGTAATTATATGACTTTTGAAGGTAATTGGTTGCACCAGAGATTTTTATGTGATTTAAAACAAAGGGGTGAATACATACACACATGCCAATTGTCATTTTTTTATTTCTGAAAAATAGTTTTATGTATCTATTTTTCTAATTTTACTTCACCAACTTAGACTATTATGTTCTGATCCGTCACATATAATCCCAATTTAAAAAAAAAACATTGATCTAAGGGATGTAATGTAACAAAATAGGTAAAAAGCCAAGGGGTAAATACTTTTGCAAGGCACTGTAGGTGACACTGTCCAGAAGCTGCTGTGCAGAGAGTAGTGGAGGGTAAGGGGAACACATTTTCCTGTAGGTGTCCTAAGGGAGGCAGCTGTCTGATTGGATGATTCCACCCTGGTTGAGCTCTGTGACCTTCTTAAAGGTGCTAATAAATGGCACTGTTCCTTTTCAGTTGGGGCACATTTTGTTAAGTAGTTAGCTAAGAGACAGTAACCTGCTGGCTAATGACACCTGCTCTCTGTGTGCTTTCCCTCCTCTCTGGGCACCTGACTCTGGACCCCCGTTTACAGGCACTTTTACACGGGTCCACATGTCAGACATTCAGTCCACCTATCAGTTTTTTAGGGGGGGTCTGATCAAATCTCCGTATAAAGCACGTGAAGGTGAATGTAAATGGACATGGTTCACATTCAATTACCTCTAAGCCCATCCAGGTCTCTGAAAACAAAAAAAAAATGGAAAGGTCTCTTTTTTTGGATCTTTTTATTTTTTATTTTTAAGAGTGTATGCTTTATTAAATGTGAGAAACACTGGTTTTGTCTATGTCATGAGCAGGCGTGGCTGCAAGGCCATATTTTTTAGCCCAGCTCATTTGGTGAGAGGTCAGACTGAGCAAGCCTACTTCTGCTATCATAGCAGCATCGTATATCTAAACAAAGTGTACTGACTGTACTACCAAAGGTGTGTTGGCAATTTCCCAACCCAAAAGTCATCAAAAGTCAGCAGCTACTGACTTTTAAATAAACCGACTAGGGATGTTACTGATCAAAATTTTTGTGTTCGATTAATCTTTTTTTATTTTTATCGATTAATCGACTAATTTCGATTAATTATAAACGCGCATACAGATCCAACTACTTTTTGCTGATCTCCTTGCAGGCCGATTCCCAGTGCAGCTCCCAACAACTGGAAAAATGGACAGCAGGATACAATAAACACACAAAGGCAGCGCTCGATGGGAATAGCATTAAAACTTTTATAGTCTTCAAGTAGGTAACAAAATAAATATTGCACTGGAGATAAGATCGATGTAGCTACATAGACTAGACATGTGTATTCGTTTTCGTTAGAATGCATTTTCGTCCGAAAATCGGGTATTTTCGTTATCGGTTTAATGAACAAAAACGAAAGCGCAAGAAACGAAAACCGAAAGATCCGACATAAAAAATGCTTTATTTTCGTTTTCGTTCAGATCCGACGATTTTCGATGCTTTGTCGAATTTCCGTCGTTCAATTTCACAAAGTCATCGAAAATCGTCGTTCTGAATACAGTGAATAGGTATATTCACTGTATTCAGATCGACGATTTTCGATGCTTTGTCGAATTTCCGTCTTTCAATTTCACAAAGTCATCAAAAATCGATGTTCTGAATACAGGGAATAGGTATATTCCCTGTATTCAGAACGATGATTTTCGATGCTTTGTCGAATTTCCGTTGTTTAATTCGACAAAGTCATCGAAAATCGTCGTTTTCGGACATAAACTTTCCTGACGAAAACGATAAATAAATCATTTTCGGGAGTAACTAAATAAATTTATTTTCTGGACGAAAACGAAAAAACAAAACGAAATATTCCAGTCTGCACATGTCTAACATAGACTGTAAAAATGGTGCCAAAACGGCAGCAAAAGCAGTCATAAAAACCTATAGCTAAGTATGATACTGGCACTGCTGAATCCAGATGAGGAGAGGTTAAAGCGGATCTCCACCCTAAAGTGAAGATCCGCTGATCGGAACCCTCCCCCCTCCGGCGTCACATTTGACACCTTTCAGGGGGGAGGGGGGTGCAGATACCTGTCTAAAGACAGGTATCTGCACCCACTTCCGGCCCGCAATCTCGGGCAAAAGACTGGCTTTTCCCGTTGTGTGCTGGGAACTCTCGGCTCCCAGCACACAGCGGGAGCCAATCGCCGGGCGCAGCGCGACTCGCGAATGCGCCGTAGGGAACCGGGCAGTGAAGCCGGAGCGCTTCACTTCCTGGTTCCCTCACCGTGGATGGAGGGGGGAGCAGCAGGGAGATGAGCGATCGCTCGTCCTCTGCTGCGGACGCCGCTGGACTCCAGGACAGGTAAATGTCCTAATATTAAAAGTCAGCAGCTGCAGTATTTGTTGCTGCTGGCTTTTAATATTTTTTTTTGGTGAACCATCCGCTTTAACATCAGTCCGTCGGCATGTAGATGTCCCGTGAAGGGAACTATCACAACTCCCAGTGGATGGTTGTAGAATCCCAGGTTGATAGAGGGAAGTGATAGAGGGAAGTGTAACAGCCCTTGCGTGTGGCAGATATTAAGGTCCCGCCGGCATGCAGATATTAAGGCACAGCAAAGGAGCCCTTCAGATGGACATGGCAAGCCCCGCCGGTGTCTGTGACGTTACCGGATAGCCTCCAACTATAGGACTCGGCCCTGCCCCTGCCCTTGCGTCATTGGAGTTGATTGACAGCATGCTGCGCTGCTATCAATGTATCCAATGGAGAGTCAAGAAGACAGGGTCGAGATCAAGCGCGTTCTCGACGAGGGACTTTCGAGGGCTCAGGTAAGTAAACCGGGGGGCTGAGGGTCCAGCAAACATCAGATGCTTTTTCACCTTAATGCATGGGACATTTACAACCCCTGTAAGAACAGTCTGCTTTGCTGATGGCAGTGAGATTCCTCTTTTTACTTTCTAGCCTTATGGCCCGTACACACGATCCGAATATCGACTTTTTTCATTTAATAGTCGCAAGTAAAATGAAATAGGTTATTAAAGTCACGAAAATTCTCGTACAACAGAAAAAAAAAGATCGGAAGTGATGTCATGCGTTGTAATGTATTTGTATTGTATTTTCGGACGACAACTGTACTGACTAAACGATCCGAAATTTGTACGATTCTTCCTCAGACGATTGTTTTCATCCGATATTCGGAAGGTGTGTATGGGCCATAAAAGTACTAACCAATCCCAAAATCCGTTGTAATTGCCTTTTAGTGCATGCAATGTGAGCTAGGATCTGGTTGCTTTATGCAACATCTTGACCTCCTTTAGTCTAATTTTATATTTTAAAAGCTACAGTTCTTCAGGGCAAGAAATATCAGAAATCAAGCATATTCTTAAAGAACTGAAATGTAATTGTGTGCTGTTTCAGTGTTCTGCCATAGCATTTGTATTTCTATTCTCTAGATTTATTATTTTAAAACACTGATTTGTCACAAACATTTCAATAAAAAATAGCATTTTTTTTATTTTATTTTTATTTTTAATGCTCATGTAACAAAGATTCTTTTTGAATGATAATGATGGCAAAACCTGTTCTGATAACTTTTGCATTATTCAAATTCTGATAATCATGTTGAACTACAGTTTGTGCATTATTTTGTTTGTCCTGAAGATGGTGCCATTGAGTTAAAATAATAACATTTTTATAAACACACAAACTATTTACTGTTTTATTTTTTTTATTTTTTTTTCCCTTTGAATAAATAAGCAGCAATATATTATTATGACAGTCAGGACAGTCTTTTAAGGTACACCTGTCTTTTGAGAAATATATTGTCTTACATAGCTGGCTTCCTAAGCCTCAGCTTTCAACTGTGAAAGATGGGGAAATGACAAAATGTGTAATATATTTATATGCTTCATGTCTGTTACAGTGCCAGGTTACCAAACAGGCAGAGTAGGCACCGGCCAATGGCCCCATACCATTTAAGGTCCCTGTGACAACAGTTCAAAATAATTCTGATTTAATCTTGAAAGAAAATCACAATTAAGCTTTCTTAACCACTTAACCCCAGACCATATTGCTGGTCAAAGACCAGAGCACTTTTTGCGATTCGGCACTGCGTCGCGTAGGTCCCAAACAAAATTGGCGTCCTTTTTTTCCCCACAAATAGAGCTTTCTTTTGGTGGTATTTGATTACCTCTGCGGTTTTTAGTTTTTGCTCTATAAAAAAAAATAGAGCGACAATTTTGAAAAAAATATGAATATTTTTTACTTTTTGCTATAATAAATATCATCCAAAAATATATTACATTTTTTTTTTCCGCAGTTTAGGCCGATACGTATTCTTCTACATATCTTTCATTAAAAAAAAATCGCAATAAGCGTATATTGATTGGTTTGTGCAAAAGTTATAGCGTTTACAAAATAGGGGGTATTTTTATGACATTTTTGTTATTTTTTTTTTTTTACTAGTAATGGCAGCGATCAGCAATTTTTTTTCAGTACTGCGACATTATGGCAGTCCTTCAGACACTTTTGACACATTTTTGTGACAATTGGCATTTTTATAGCGATCAATGCTAAAAAAATGCATTGATTACTATAAAAATGCTACTGGCAGTGAAGGGGTTAACACTAGGGAGAGGGGAAGGGGTTAAATGTGTAACCTGGTTGTGTTCTAACTGTAGGGGGTTGGACTGACTGGGGCAAATGACTGATCTTCTGTTCATACATTGTATGAACAGAAGATCAGCATTTCTCTCCCTGACCCTGACAGGCCCGGGAGCTGTGTGTTTACACACACAGCTCCCGCTCCTCGCTCTTTAACGAGCGATCGCGCATGCCCGGCGGCGATCGCGCCCACCGGGCATGCGCACAGGAGTCGGGGGTGAGCGGGGGCGCCCTTTTAGAGCCGGCGTTATTATACGGGCTCTCGCGCAGGGGAGCCGACCTGCCGCCGTAAAACTGCGGCGGCTGGTCGGCAAGTAGTTAAATTGTTTTCAAAATATAGAAGAAATGAATCAGTTAAAAATAAATTAAAAAAATTGTAGACTATAGAGAAAATTCTGTATTAATGTAATGTACGCAACTTAAAGTACATAAATCATAGACATCAGGTTCATATTACAGTTTGTCTAGCTCACCTTCTTTCAGCTGTCAGCTTGTAAACATTTTGGTGCAATTTACATACGTATATGTAAAATAGTGATGGTCATCTCCATGTCGCAGCTGATGCGCACACTACTTAGTTCAGGGGGCGGCAACCTACGGCCCACGGGCTGCACCAGGGTTTCCACCTTTTTTTCAAGCCAAACCCGAACACTTTAGCAGCACACTGCAGATATTTTTTATTTTTTTTTGTAGTACATTAACTTCATTACCTTTGTACAATGCAATGAACATTTTTTTTTATTATTTTATTTTTAATTTTTTTATGTAGTATACACTATACATATAGTTTTGTGATTAACCACTTAACCCCCCGGACCATATTGCTGCCCAATGACCAGAGCACTTTTTGTTATTCGGCACTGCGTCACTTTAACTGACAATTGCGCGGTCGTGCGACGTGGCTCCCAAACAAAATTGGCGTCCTTTTTTCCCCACAAATAGAGCTTTCTTTTGGTGGTATTTGATAATCTCTGCAGTTTTTATTTTTTGCGGCTTTAAACAAAAATAGAGCGACTATTTTGAAAAAAATTCAATATTTTTTACTTTTTGCTATAATAAATACCCCCAAAAATATATAAAAAAAAATTTTTTTTCCTCAGTTTAGGCCGATACGTATTCTTCTACATATTTTTCGTAAACAAAATTGCAATAAGCGTTTATTGATTGGTTTGTGAAAAATGTATAGCCTTTACAAACTAGGGGGTAGTTTTATGGCATTTTTATTAATTTTTTTTTTTTACTACTAATATCGGCGATCAACGATTTTTTTGTGACTGCGACATTATGGCGGACACTTCGGACAATTTTGACAAATTTTTGGGACAATTGTCATTTTCACAGCAAAAAATGCATTTAAATTGCATTGTTTACTGTGGAAATGACAGTTGCAGTTTGGGAGTTAACCACATGGGGCGCTGTGACTTTGAGTGTTCCCTGTGTGTGTGTTTACAACTGTAGGGGGGTGTGGCTGTAGGTGTGACGTCATCGATCGCGTCCCCCTATAACAGGGATGACGCGATCGATGCTGCGGCCACAGAGAAGCACGGGGAAGCCGTGTTTACACACGGCTCTCCCCGTTCTTCAGCTCCAGGGACAGATCGCCACACTGCAGCGGCGATCTGGTCCGCGAGTCCCGCGGTCCCGGTCCTGGAGCTTCGGACCGGGTCACGGGAGCGCGCCGCGGGCGCGCGCCCATGACCCACGCCTGGGTACTAAAACCAACGTTTTTCTGTCGACGTATATGTGCAGTAGGCGGTCCTTAAGTGGTTAAGTGTGTTCCTGGGTGTGTTTTAACTGTATGGGGGGTGGACTGACATACATTGTATGAACAGAGGATCAGCATTTCCCCCACTGACAGGACCGGGAGCTTTGTGTTTACACACATAGCTCCCGGTCCCCGCTCTGTAACAAGCGATCGCGTGTGCCCGGCGGTGCTCGTGCCCGCCGGGCACGCGCATTGGGACTTGGGGCCGCTAAACTGCCGACGTGGAGCTATGGGCTCCCACCCCGGAAGGGCTGACATGCCGCAGTAAAATTATGGCGGCAGGTCGGCAAGTAGTTTAATAACATTTCTGGAGGGTATGATGGGGGCAGTAGGTACATGAGTGGAGTGAGGAGGGTATGATGGGGCAGTATTTATAGGAGAGAGTGCGGAGGTAATGATGGGGCTGTATGTACAGGAGGAGAATACGGAGGGTATGATGGGGCAGTATGTACAGGAGGGGAGTTTGGATGGTATGATGGGGCAGTATATACAGGAGGGGAGTGTGGAGGGTATGATGGGGCAGTATGTACAGGAGGAGAATAAGGAGGGTATGATGGGGCAGTATGTACAGGAGGAGAATAAGGAGGGTATGATGGGGCAGTATGTACAGGAGGAGAATAAGGAGGGTATGATGGGGCAGTATGTACATGAGGGGAGTGTGGAGGGTATGATGGGGCAGTATGTACAGGAGTGGGGTGCGAAGTGTATGATGGGGCTGTATGTACAGGAGGGGAGTGCAGAGGATATGATGGGGCAGTATGTACAGGAGGGGAGTGCGGAGCATATGACGGGGGCAGTATGTACAGGAGGGGAGTGTGGAGGGTATAATGGGGGCAGTATGTACAGGAGGGGAGTGTGGAGGGTATGATGGGGGCAGTATGTACAGGAGGGGAGTGTGGAGGGTATGATGGGGCAGTATGTACAGGAGGGGAGTGTGGAGGGTATGATGGGGGCAGTATGTACAGGAGAGGAGTGTGGAGGGTATGATGGGGCAGTATGTACGGGAGAGGAGTGTGGAGGGTATGATGGGGCAGTATGTACGGGAGAGGAGTGTGGAAGGTATGATGGGGGCAGTATGTATAGCAGAGGAGTGTGGAGGGGATGATGGGGGCAGTATGTACAGGAGGGGATGATGGGGGCAGTGTGTATCACAGAGAAGTGTGGAGGGTATGACGGTGGCAAAATGGTGAGGGATTTCTTGCAGTGTCTGTGGGGTGACAATGGAATTGTGTCTCTCAGCAGGGGGTAGGAAGCAGCTCTTAGTGATGACCGTCAGCTGGATGTATGCAATGGTTGGGGGGGGGTGATGCAAGCTGGAGGGGGGTTGGGGGCAGAGAAGTGGTCAGATAGTGATGTGTGTTTTTAATTAAAAAAAAGCTATTGTGCTCATCCACTGATATATGCAACTATAAATCATACAACAATACTACTCAATGAAAAAAAAACTCCTATTATAAGATGCCAACCCTCAGCACTATGTATGTCCAGATGATTTGAAGGTAATTAATGACCATTCATATAACCCTGTGTTATCCAAGCTCTGTAAACTCACCACATATACACAGGGTTAAGTGAATGGTCATAAATGGACAGATATCTGGACAGAGGATTGGGGGATGTTTGTATAGATAGATATGCGTGTGTGCTGCTTGGCAGGGGAATGAGGGGCACCTACTGTATGTAAGCATAGGACATGCCCCCTGCCACACCCCCTTAAAGGAGAAATAACCCCCAATTTTTTTTAATGAAATCCACAAGTGACTTTTTTTTTACCAATACTGTTCCTTTATATTGGCTTTTAAAATTTAGAAATGCAGCAATTTATAATCTGGATGAAAGGTTTAGCTTTGGGAAACACTTTTTGAAAGCTAAAAGTGCATTTTATATACATCTATATAGATATGACCAAAATGAGAGACAAATAAGTGATAAAGAGGGACAGAGGGACATTGTTCCAAATCAGGGACAGCCCCTTAAAATCAGGGAAAGTTGGGAGCTATGCAGACTCCCTCACTCACTCGCCGGCTCTTCAGATTTGGGGGTTTGAGTGAGAGATCAGAGAGAGAGTACAGGAGACTGGGTGGCAGAAAGGAGCTTTTGAGATTCCCAACACACTCTGTCAAGAGTGTATTCCTTTAGAAGCAACAACGCTGCTTCTTTCTCCACAGCAGCTAGTATGCTAAAGGACACCCCCCACCTGAATAGTCTGCCCCTGGTCTGGGCTAAATAATGTGTTGGATTTCAGGCAGCACAAAACCCGGGCACATGATTCAAGACCATGAATATCTAGGTGAATCCCGGACAGGTGGCAACCCTACCGCCGCTGCTAAATGTCCGGTCCATCAGTGCACGTGATGAATTCACCTGCACCTGGCCAATAGACATTTTAAATAGATAACAACCTATGCAGCTAAGAATCCGCTAGAGCAGGGATATGCAATTAGCGGACCTCCAGCTGTTTCAGAACTACAATTCCCATGAGGCATAGCAAGACTCTGACAGTCACAAGCATGACTCCCAGAGGCAAAAGCATTATGGGACTTGTAGTTTTGCGACAGCTGGAGGTCCGCTAATTGCATATCCCTGCGCTAGAGTGTTATCCCAAACAGTGGGAGAGGATGTGCCTCGCTCCCACCACCTTCCGCGGCTTGCCCGGGCTCTCCCATCCTACTGGGAGTCCCAAGCGACCAGCCGGCACATCTGCCGGAGACCCGACGAAGCCAGAATCGGCTTTAATTGGGCATAGGATCTAATAACCTGGAAGCAATGTCATGCCATCACTTCCGGTTTACAGAAGACTTAAAGGTGCCAAGCTTGGTGTTTTGAATGCTTTTAAGTGCAAAGGAGGGATTTGGGGTCTTATAGACCCAAGATCCCTCCATAAAGAGTACCTGTCACCTCCCATTACTGTCACAAGGGATGTTTAAATTTGTTTGTTTGTTTTAAAAGGGACAGTGTAAAAAAAAAAAGAAAAAAAAAAGTAAAGCGCCCCATCCCTCCATGCTCACGCGCAAATGCGAACACATACGCAAGTCATGACCACAAATGTAAACAGTGTTCAAACAACACATGTGAGATATCACCATGATCGTTAGAGTGAGAGCAATAATTCTAGCACAAGAACTCTAAATTGGTAACCTGTAGAAGTTTTTAAAGCATCGTTTATGGAGATTTTTAAGTACCATAGTTTGTTGCTATTCCATGGGTGTGCGCAATTTTAAAGTATAACATGGGGGGGCTGTGTAATATGCAGGGGGGTTGGGTAATGTAAAGGGGTCCAGAGGTACAGGGGTTGTGTAATGTAAAGGGGTCCAGAGGTGCAGGGCTGTGGATTGTAAATGGGTCCAGAGGTGCGGGGTCTGTGTAATGTAAATGGGTCCAGAGGTGCGGGGTCTGTGTAATGTAAATGGGTCCAGAGATGTGGGGTCTGTGTAATGTAAATGGGTCCAGATTATTATTTTACATATTAGCAGGTGACTGCGGCCCTCCATGCATTCACATATTTTGAATCCCGCCCTTAAGTGGAAAAGGTTGCTGACCCCTGTCTTAGTTCAATGTTATCCCACTAGAGTGTGTGCACGAGAAACTTCCAGAGAGAGGAAAAGAGGTGGAGCAACAAAGAATAAGGAAGAGAAAGAATAAGAAAGATGGCTTGAGAGAGGGATGGAACAAAAAAAAGAAATTTGGATAGAGAGATAAAAGGGAAAGAAAGGAGAACAAAGAGAGTGCTACATCCTGAAATGTACTGTAAGGCCGCGTACACACGATCAAACTTGTCTGCTGAAACTGGTCCGCAGACCAGTTTCAGCGGACATATCCGATCGTGTGTACGGGCTAGCAGACAGGTTTTTTCCAGCAGACAAGTTTTAAAGCATGCTTTAAAACTTGTCTGCTGGAAACCCGTCTGTCCGACATGTCTGCTGGTTAGGCGTACATAAATCCCCCGCATGTGCCGAATGGATTTGACGCTTTTGTGGAAGTATTTCACTTCCTGGTTCAGTGACGTGGCGGCGTCAACGTCACCGCCACGTCACCGCGATGTCCGTCTGCGGGGATTTTGTTTTTATCGTGTGTACACACATCAGACCAAAATCTCCAGGAGACATATCCGATGAAATCGGTCTGTCAGACCATTTTCATCTTATAAATACCCTCGTGTGTACGCGCCTAAGGGATTTTAATACTGTATGAGTGAAAGGGACTCAGGGAGCGCTAAATGTCCATGGGTTAGGGGCGCAAATTACTTGTCTTGCCTTCGGTGCTGACAACCCACACTACGAAAATTATTTTACTGTTAGGGGTCCCTACAACTTGGGAAATTTTATCAAGGGGTCACAGCACTTGAGAGGTTGAGAACCACTGGTCTAAGGTAAGTGTGGATCTCCACTACTGAAAAAATAAGGGTTTGTTATCACTTTACCACTCTTATGCCCTGTACACACGATCGGTTCATCCGATGAAAACGAACCGATGGATTTTTTCATCAGATATCCGATGAAGCTGACTTTCATCAGTCTTGTCTACACGCCATCAGTTAAAAATCCGATCGTGTCCAACGCGGTGACGTAAAACACGACGATGTGCAGAGAAAAATAAAGTTCAATGTTTCCGAGCATGCGTCGACTTAATTCTGAGCATGCATGGATTTTTAACCGATGGACTTGCCCACAGACGATCGTTTTTTTCTACCATTTTTTTTAACCATCAGATCATTTTAAAACAGGTTCTATTTTTTTTCACCAATGGGAAAAAAACGATGGGGCCCACACACGATTGGTTCGTCCGATGAAAACGGTCCATCGGGGTCCCCACAACTTGGGAAATGTTATCAAGGGGTCACGGCACTTGAGAGGTTGAGAACCACTGGCCTAAGGTAAGTGTGGATCTCCACTTCTGAAAAAATAAGGGTTTGTTATCACTTTACCACTCTAAGATGGAAACCACTACTGTCCATTGGATTTTGTATATATTTTGGAAACAACGTGGCCTAAATTGGCATTCCACTTTAAGACTATTTTATATAGCAGGTTTAACATTTGTTATGATCCAATGAGATGGACTGTACCTAAAGCCTTTGATTGCAGACCTGCATCTTAGTAGTTGAGAACACTGAGTGCTATGTTGTGCTCTGAAGTTATTTTACTGTGATTTACAATAACCGCAATCTTTTGATGATGCATCTTTTATGAGCAAGAGACGGGCCCAGATCCTGACAAGTATATGTTTAGCAACTGTTATTATCCAATTATCAGACTGTCTGCAGGATTGGTCATGTATCTCTTTATACGCCACTCTCACACATTTCTAAACAGCTTTGAAAAGCCAATTTAAGTGATACTGAATGTGCATTTTCAAGCGGCTTTTTTAGGTTACATATGGTTTCTTCAGCATCTGTGCCACACAGAGGGAGTTATGAGGCCAAAAAAATGTTTGCCAATTTACTAACAGCCTTGATTTCCCGATTCTATAATAGCAGGATAACAAGATTAATTTATTTTTTCCTCTGGCAGATATTTCTGAATATCACTTTCATTTGTTGGCTTATTAAACCATTGATGTGCTATTAACGTAAAAAAGTCAAAAAGGAAAAAAAGAAGAAACACAAGCACATTGTAAACTATTTAAAAAGTGTTTTTTTTTAAGCGGAACTAAACTCTCTCAAACCACATTAACTATTTTTAATTCTCATGCCGCATTAGTAAATAGACAGGAAGGTATTAACATTTGTTGAGATGCTTCCTGGTTTCTGGCATAGGCCAAACTGATGTCATAAATCCCAGGAATGTTCCTGGGCATTTTTGTACGTTCATCTGGAGGAGGGGAGAAGGAGCTTTCTCAGCTAAGCACACCCCCTGCCTGCATGCCTGAGCTATGGGGGAGATGGATTCTAGGAAGTAAAATTATTTGTGAATCATCTGCCCTCATTCAAGTGGGCCACAGCTAGAATTGCTAGTTTTTTTTTTCAAGGTGATCTCTCAACAAAATAAAGCACATGGGTGGGTTTGCTTTGAATATTGAACATGAATTAATGTGGTAGTAAATTCTTTACTACCACTTTTACCTACAGGTAAGCCTATAATAAGGCTTACCTGTAGGTATAAAGTATATCTCCTAAACCTGTACGGTTTAGGAGATATTCCCTGCGCAATGCGCCGCTGATTGCAGCAGCTCATGCGCAGCAGGGATCCTCGGCTAAAGGGCCCGCAGCCGCCGGACCTTGCCGGAATAAAGTCTTCCGCACGCATGCATGGGAGTGACGACATCGCCGCTCAAGCCAATCACAATGCTGAAGCGGTGATACCCGGAAGACACGCCGAGGCAAGATGACATCTCGCTCGGCGTGGACCAGGTAAGTTCTATACACCTCATTCTAAGTTAAGAATTTTATAATGGCTTTTGCCTTTCAGGTGTAAAAATGTTAAATAAAATTATTGCAGGTATACAACCACTTTAAAAAACCTTTTTCAGTTTGTAGTGCTCACATACAGTTAAAGTAGGGATGCACCAATACCAGTTTTTTAAGACAGAGTACGAGTACCAATACTTTTTCTGAAGTACTTGCCAATACCTATTTTTAGGGTCACCTGTCACTGATTTCACTTGCAGAGAGATCAGTTTCACATCAGTTTTCATGTGCATTCCAGTGTGATTTGAAAAAGAGTCCTGTGAGATTTCAGTACACGTCAGGTGCGATTTCTAATCTCATACACTACAATTCGCATGGGAATTGTACCTGTGACAGAATCCACTGTCACTGTGTGTTTTGGAAGGCACTGTGGGCTGGCCTCTTACCCAAAGATTATGGCCCAGAAGAGACTGGAGACCTGGGGACAAGCTGGCATTGAGATAATGTAATGTAATGCTACATCCCTTCTCCCCCATCCCCCCTCTTGTTGCTGTGTCTAATTGTGTTGGTTCATGGTACATAGACAATGGTCTGGACTGGAAACGTCTCTCCGCAGGAAATGTGTATTGAGAGGCTGCCTGCTTATCATAATCCCTTTATGTTTATCTGCAGTTTCTGTTTCAATGTACAAGTGTTTAGTTCCCATTGGCTGTTCCTTGTCCCCTACCCCCTCCCCTCTATGACAAAGCTAAGGGGAGTGTCCCTAACTGTGTGTAAATGTGTATGTCTTGTATTTAATAAACAGTTTATGCTCTGCATGTTTAACCCTCAACACCTGTGTGGATTGTCTTGTGATTGAGGGGTTAGGGGCTGGTTATTGCGAATCTGCACACTGCGGGTGCGTTTGGAGGACTGGGGACACAGGTCTGACGAATGTGCCCATCTGGGGTATTAGAGATCCGTCACAGTACCTAAACCGAAATCACACCGGACCCACTTTGAAATTGCACTGCAAACCGGTCTGCACATACTGTATTTGAACCCGAGACTGAAGGTTTTAGTATTGGAGCATTTGCACGAGTACAAGTACTCGTGCAAATGATTAGTACCGGCACTGATACCGGTAGCGGTTCGACAAGACTTTAAAGTTTTAGATGTTTATTTGGATTTAGAAAGTTAAAGACATATATGGTATAAGGACACAAAAAGACATTTCCATCCAGTTTAACCATTAGAAAATAATACTCCAGAATGCTTCAAATGCAGAAAACTCTTCAGCAAAGATCAGCAGTGAGGATGGCAGGACAGGTAAATATTAACAATCTTTTTACAGGATGAACTTAAAAAATAATTTTTTTTTATCTAACAACAGAAAAACATGGAGGCTACTATTGCTTACTCGTCATTCCAATAATGTTAGTTTCCTGGCTGTAATGCCGCGTACACGCGATCATTTTTTGGCATGAAAAAAACAAAGTTTTTAAAAAATGTTATTCAAAATGATCATGTGTGGGCTTCACAGCATTTTTCGGGTTCTAAAAAAATGTTTTCGAACATGCTGCATTGTTTAACGACGTTTTAAACAATGTTGTAAAAATGATCGTGTGTGGGCTAAAACGACATTACAAAATGCTCAGAAGCAAGTTATGAGACGGGAGCGCTCGTTCTGGTAAAACTACCATTCATAATGGAGTAAGCACATTCATCACATTGTAACAGACAGAAAAGCGTAAATCGTCTTTTACTAACAGGAAATCAGCTAAAGCTGATGGGTGGCATCATCCGCATGGAACTTCCCCTTTATAGTGCCGTTGTACATGTTGTACGTCACCGCGCTTTTCTACAGCATTTTTTAAAAACGATCGTGTGTGGGCAACGTCGTTTTAATGATGAAGTTGGAAAAAAACAAAATTTTTTCTACATGGCGAAAAACTTTTTTTTCATGCCGAAAAATGATCGTGTGTATGCGGCATAAGGCTGACCTTTTTGCTTCAGTATTTTAAGAAGACGTGAAAAGAATAGAAGTGAACTGGACTTTTAATGTTCATTTTTCCAGTGTGAATGAAAGCCACGATCTTTTGGCTGCCAAACCTGCTGCTGATAAGGCCTGCTTGCAATTACACTGAAAAAATAACATTAAAGGTTCAGTTCTAGTTTATTCACATTGTTGTTAAACAAGCCCTAATGAAACAGCCAAGGAGACCATGGAGATCCTCTGGGGTGTAGAAGCTGCCTGTTCAGGATACGTTAAAATAGCAATAGCATACTGTTTTCACACGTTCTTCAGTCATTTTGTTAAGGGCAGAGTTTTGCTACCTCATGTCAAAGCTTTCAGCAAAGAGTACACCTACCAGAACAGTAAGTGACCATACCAAGGCAAATTCAAAAGAAATGGTACTGTTTTTAGTTTAGGCACATTTAGTATTTCTAAATTCCATATAGCACAGCAAATCTTCACTTTTTGAATTCAGGTCAACTTTATGAGATTTTGAATCCTAAGTAGTACTTTTCTGAGGTAGAAGAATTCTCGGATTAGAGATCTGGAGGAGCAAGTTGCAACACTGGGTGGAAAGGACAACCTTGAAAGGGGTCCTCTGCTCGCTGAGCAGGCGGTCAGTAGGCCATTGATTAACTTTGAACTATGCACATCTATATGCAGTTCCACCCATAATGCTTCAGCCTCATCACACTCTCCATCAACCAGGTCCTCTTTCACGCTTGCTTTGAGATCGCTTCTCACGGAGACAGACCCCACCAACTTTCCTTTTTACACTGTCTCTCCAAAAGAGCGCATAGCCAGGAATATTAATAGCCCAGTCATGTGAGGGTTGAAGCCAAGTTTCAGCAATACCGATTACATCATAGCTCTCCTCATGCACCAGAGCTTTCAACTCACATATTTTGCTTGGCAGACTTCTGGCATTGGTGAACAAACACTTTAATGTATTATTACATTTTTCTCTGGTGTTTTTCATATCATTTTTAGTAGTACAAATGGCACTACAGTTTCCAATAGATATGTGCAGACTGGAATATTTTGTTTTGTTTTTTCGTTTCCCTATAATGTCTAATCTTTTGCCTATAATGTCGAATCTCTCTATATCGAATTTTTACCACAACGAAAACGAAAATAAAGCATTTTTTATGTCGGATCTTTCGGTTTTCGTTTCTTGCGCTTTCGTTACTGTTTGTTAAAACGATAACGAAAAAAACAGATTTTCGGGTGAAAATGCATTCTAACGAAAACGAATGCACATGTCTAGTTTCCAATGGCTGTTTACAACATGGGAGCTTTCTTGTCACCTGCCATAACCCTCCCCTCATCTATTCCCATTCCACTCTCCATTAATGTCTGACCCCTAACTGACCTGTGTACATTTAGAGAAACCAGCTCCTTGACCTTGTAAATAAGTTTGGTGTCTAATTGATTGGTATTGTCTTATACATTACTGTAGTCACTATTTAGGTTCAATAAAGGTTTATTGAGTTTTTAAGACAGCATAAACAAAAGAATAACATTTTACGATTGAGCGTCCAACAAAGGGCGACCCGGTCAGAAGAACGTGGAACATATACAATCCGCATTTCAAAAGTTAAAGTAGTACAAACAGTTACTGCAGCGAGGGCTGGGTATAGGGAGTGTCAATGCTTACAAGGCTCGTCCACAATCTGCGAGGGCCTCCCCTGACCCGGACGCCCAAATGGGATGCCGCTGCGCCCGTGGCCCCTGGGGAGTAAGGGAGGTCAAACTACCTCAGATAGGCAGGTGATGTGGACACCCATACTTGTTTATACCTCATGCAATGAGTTTGTAGTCACTATTTAGATAGGTAACTCCATTACCATAATGCCGCGTACACATGATCAGAAATTCCGACAGGAAAAGTCAGATGTGAGATTTTGGTCGGAAATTCCAACCAGGCATCGGAATTGTTCTGTCGGAATTTCCATCAAGAAAAAAATTGAGAGCTGGTTCTCAATTTTTCCGATGGGGAAAGGTTCTTGGAGGAAATTCCGATTGTCTGTATGCAATTCTGACGAAGAAAAACCCTACGCATGCTCTGAATCAAGTCTAAGCATGCTCGGAAGCATTGAACTTCATTTTTCTTGGCTCGTCGTAGTGTTGTACGTCACCATGTTCTTGACGGTAGGAATTTGATGTGATTGTGTGTATGCAAGACAAGTTTGAGCCAAAATTCCGTTGGAAAAAAATCCATGGATTTCTTGTCAGATTTTTCAATCTTGTGTACGCGGCATTAGAATTATGGTATGAGACTTAACTCTTAACAGTCTGCAATATGTGTATTCCTCAAACTATTTCCCAAAATGTTTATCACCTGATACCCAGCCTGTGTCTGTAACAAGATCCACAGGCAGTGTTAACTCATTGGTATAACAAAGTAAAAAAGGGAAATGGAGGGATTATATTGGTGCCTAACAAGTCAAAACATAAGAATTTTGTTCAATTTAAAAGAAGACAAAATGTATTCTTTACAAATTGATATAATGCTAATATTGATTAATACATGATTTAATGCACTGAATTAGAATGGATGGCGAGTTCTCCCAACATGTTTCACCAAGGCATTGGTTTCTTCAGGGGTATTAATAAACATTCAGTTTAGTATTACAATCTATGAAAAAATACAGAAAATTAATAATAATACATGAATTTGATTTATAGATTCAAAAACATAATAAAACACAACAAAACTGAGAGTTAACCACTTAAGGACCCCCGCACACACATATCCGGCCACAGAATGGCTCGTACAGGCACAAGGGCGTAAATTTACGTCCCCGCCTTCGTGCGGTTCGGGGGTCCCATCGGGACCCCCTCCGTGGCGTGCGGGGGTCCCCCTGGCTCCGGGAGCGATCCGGGACGAGCGGGCGGATGTCGGCGTTTACCCGCCCCCCCCGCGATCGCTCCCAGCCAATGCGCGCGCTCCCCCTTTGTGTCACTTCCTCCTCCTGTGTAAACACAGGAAGGGGGAAGTGATGTAATCTCCCATCGCAGGGGTATTTCCAACCGCTGCGATGGGAGAAACACCTCACAGTAAGTGTGCACCAACATTACACTGACACACACTCACATAGGCATACTTAACCCCTTGCGATCTGCCCCCCCACCACCCCTGTCACAGTGTCACTGAATGCAGTGATCTAATCACTGCATTTAGTGTCAGTGTGACAGGCAGTGTAAAATCAGTTAGTGTTAGGTTCAGGATAGCCCCCCCACCCCCCCTAATAAAGTTTTAACCCCCTGATCACTGCCCTAGTTAACCCTTTCACTCCCTATTGCCAGCGTCACTAAGCGATCATTTTTCTGATCGCTGTATTAGTGTCGCTGTTCCCGCTAGGTAGCTATTTTTTTATCGCGATTTTTTTTTTTTACTAAAGACATGTGGCTAAATAAATTTTGGCCTAAATGTTTGACTAACATTTAGTTTATTTGATTTTTTTTTAACAAAAAGTAAAAAATAGTGTTTTTTTTTCAAAAATGTCGCTCTATTTTAGTATATAGCGCAAAAAATAAAAATCGCAGAGGTGATCAAATACCACCAAAAGAAAGCTCTATTTGTGGGAAGAAAAGGACGCAAATTTTGTTTGGGAGCCACGTCGCACGACCGCGCAATTGTCTGTTAAAGCGACGCAGTGCCGAATCGCAAAAACACCTTGGGTCATTTACCAGCGTATTGGTCCGGGTCTTAAGTGGTTAAGGAACATCAGAGCGCCAGAGGCCCAAACAGGTCATGCTGTAAAAATAGCCTCTGTTGGCAGAAATCGCTGTATAATGCATCTGCACCTACCCCAATATCCACAGAGGTCGGGTCAGACAGGATGTCCGAGGGTGGCAAACCAAGACACACACCCAAGTGTGGCTGCAGGGGACTATTGTATCAAAGCTACAAAAAGACAAAAAGAAAACAAAATATTACAAAGGAACAAAAAAGCTCAGTGACTGATATTTATCCCTATATGGGGCTAACAAAGCCTCCAAACATACCATAATAATCAGAAAACTAAAACATAAAAGGGGGGTGGGGGGGGGGCGCTGACTGACCTGCCAATGTCCAGAAGATGAAAAAAAAGGAAAGATGTAATCCAACTGAAAAAGAAGGAAAAAATAACATCTTTTAGAAGAAAAAGAGAAGATCCAATCGCTAAAATGTAATACAGCATGGAGCCGCAAAAAGCGCAATAGGCTTACTTGAATAAAGGTCCACTAAATATTAAAGGGTTAACAGGGCTGGATATTTAGCACAGACAGGGCCCTGACATAGTGTCCAGATATCGAACAGCAAATCAGATGGAAAAAACACACATCATTCCAATGCATCCAGGTGGATAAATAAACAACACCAACGTTGGATCTAAAAGGAAGTAAATTACCTTTAATTGTTAAAAACAGAGAGTTCAGCACCCCCGCGGAAAGTCAGCATACAAATGCTGGCACTGCCGACTTAAATAGGTGTAACTCAGAAGTGGAATCCAGTATAATTTACTTTACACAGTACATTGCAAGGCATGTTTTTCATGAGGTAAAAAAGGTAAATTTAAAAAAAAGTATTGACATTTGCATAAAGAAAAATTTGTAACAGAACAATTTTCATGTATGTAAAAATAATTTTGCATGCATTCTTTGGAATTATCTTAATAAAGAGGTAATAAAGGAAATTATTCTTGGTGGCTTCCTCTTGGTAACTCCAATATGTAAAAGCAGTTATATGGGGTCTTTTTTGATAGGACTTGCAAGCAACAACGGAAACCAATGACAAGCAAGACTGATCTCTTAACCTGCATATTTAAGTCCAAGATCTGGAGCTACAACCAGTAATGGTCTATTCTATAAAAGTTATCCGGGTGGCTTTAAAGCTGCACAATAGCTTTTACAGAACTGTGAAGCCCCCTCCTGCCAGCTGCCAGTTATTCCAGGGAGCCCAGGGCCACAGCCAGGATGGTTTCCTACAGAGGAGATTAAGGAACATACATTCCCCCATGTCCTCTGTAATGAATGAGCCTGGAAGTGACAAGGATTTTGTCACTTACGGTTTTACAGCTGTCATTCCCTGGCTGTTACAGTCAGCAAAGCAGCTAACCAATCTATGCTTGGTGAGCTGCTTTTGAAGGCAATGGAGACATCAGGGGTCTAATATATTCTCTATAGACTAGACACAGTAGTAGGAATAAATAAAATAACAAGAGGGAAAGAGGAGAGGAACAAGGGGTGTGGTAAGTTCCTTATTGTTAAATATTTCATATGCCCCTTTTTACTGCATCTCTTTATATTAAAAGTACTGTATATGCTGAGAACCAAATACTTGGTATAGGCTCAGGTACATCCTGTTTCCACCAATCATCCTTTAGATGTTTCTACAACTTGATTGGAGTCCATCTGTGGTAAATTCAGTTGATTGGATATGATTTGGAAAGGTACATACCTGTCTATATAAAAGGTCTCACAGTTAACAGTAAATGTCAGAGCACAAACCAAGCCATGAAGTCCAAGGAATTGTCTGTAGACCTCCGAGACAGGATTGTATGGAGGCACAGATCTGGGGGAGGGTAGAGAAAAATGTCTGCAGCATTGAAGGTCTCAATGAGCACAGTGGCCTCCATCATCTCTAAATGGAAAAAGTTTGGAACCACCAGGACTCTTCCCAGAGCATTAGTGAGTGGCCCAGATTTGAACCCGATTGAACATCTCTGGAGAGATCTGTAAATGGCAGTGCATCGATTTTCCCAATCCAACCTGATGGAGCTTGAGAGGTCCTGCAAAGAAGAATGGGAAAAATTGCCCAAAAATAGGTGTGCCAAGGTTGTAGCATCATACTCAAAAATACTTGAGGCTGTATTTGGTGCAAAGATTTTAAATAAACGTCTTTCACGTTGTCATTATGGGGTATTGTAGAATTTTTAGGAAAATAATACATTTAATCCATTATGAAATAAGGCCGTAACATAACAAAATGTGGAAAAAGTGAAACCGGATAACACTGTATGTGAATAAAATGATGTTATATTTTAAAAATAATGTCATTTCTGCATATTCATGCTATCGCACTTCAAAGTTTGTAGGTGTGTACAAGCGTCTTCTATAGAGGGACACACCTTCTTAACCGCATAGAATTGCTAGATATATTACTTACAACTGGGAAAAAAAGTGGATACATATTTATGATAAACAAGATTACACTTGTAAGCTCTTCATATGTAAATGGTTGCAAGAGCTCACAAGGTTGAAATAATAAGATTGCTGCCAGAATTCTTATGAAACTCTGTGTAGATTATAATAACAATGTTGCTTTTTCAGCTCTAAGCAAAAGAGCATTTTGAATAAATTAGCATTCATTTACCAAAAATGTGGGATTGCTGTATACTAAAGATATAGTATACTAAAGTATAGCAGACCCTCTGATGAGCGCAGTCTCCAACACACCTAATGTGAAAAAGTCACTGTGTGAACAGTGTGTGTGACGTTAAATGTGTCCCCAAGCTGAAATATAGTATAAGTGAAATCGGACAGTGTGTCCAGAAAACTCAATACAATGGTGATATAAAACAATCATACAGTGTATGTGCAAACTAAAGACAAACTGAAACCAATATCCAAGTGACAGTGCAAATAAACAATCCCAAAAACGTGTGTGTTGCTAATACAACAAGGCAAAATGCAAATGACAGTGTAATGAATGGTGAACTTGTCACATATAGTGGTCCATCAAATAGATGCTTTAATCCATAAGCAAGAGGGATTTTAAATGTGGGTCTTCCTGGAAAATGAGCTGTAACAGAATGACCCGTGACGCCCAGAGACTTTTGAGGGATGGGGGGTACTCCTGTGCCAGCGTCACTAATGACTCTTGGGTCTAAGGTCACCCTGTGCCCCTTTTGGGCATAGGGTGACTGATAAATGATAATTCATGTTTTGCAGGAGACCTGGACATATTACAAGCTGTAAAGGTCAATGTTTCATTCAAGGTGGGGACACATGCTTTTGAGATGTTAATTGCGTCTGCTCCTAGACATTCCATTGTGAGATGCTAACTAAGTCTGCTACTGTGGATTGAAACTGAGAGTCAGCCTGGCTGGCTATTATGGGATGTTAAAGTGCTTTGCTGTGATTTCATTCTGTGTCCATTGTGTTAATTAGGCCTGGCTCCAAAGACCTTTCATTGTGTATGCTAATTACACTGTTTAAAGCCTATTTATGATCAGGTGTGAATAGCTTATTTTCGGAGACAGAACGTCTGACATAAGAATGTGTATTCTGCAGGTGAATCACTTATTGGCAGAGTCAGGATGTCTGGGGATAATTAACTCCTCTGAATGTCATTATCTAAAAGAATGTGATTGAAGCCCCAGTGTGTGATGTGTGGGTGGAGTGTGTCTTTGTTCCTTTGATTAACTGTACCATGTTTGTACTGTATGAAAGGAATGGAATGGATCGTGTCTACATGGATTATCGGACTGTCGGATAAGCTGACCCTTACATGAGCTCACAGAGCATTTACCTTTAAGGTGGAAAAAACAACTTTCAATGGCTGAGTGACAGCTTCTCAGGCAAATGATAGCTTCTGTATAGTTGTTTCCAGGCTCTGACTGTGATGGGCTTCAATAAAGTGAAGGCTCCAAAAACGAATCAGAAGTTTAACAAGCCAACCCAGAATAAAGAAAAAAAGGCCCATGGTGAAGTATGTCAAAGTTAAAACAAATTTAATAAAAAATATGCGCTTACATGCATATAACCCTCTGTATTGCTAAAAAGAGGGCGGAGGGTTCTCATGGAGGTGCTTCTCTGGTGTTTCAGGTTTTTCACCATACTGTTGAGCTTGCATAATTTGTGCACAGCACCAAAGCACCACATTTGAGATACCATGAACAGTGACAGCTGACTTAAAGGATCAAATGCAGGACCGTCAAGCAAGAGAACAGACTGACAGGCTGTTATGGGTAAACCACAGCACATCAGTGTGAAAGCTTAGGCCTTTTTCACATAATCAGCCCGACCAAATGGTACCCTCAATTCACCTCTACAAAGTGGCAGATATAAACAGACTTTTGTCCATTTACGCCCACCTACCTCCAATCCGATCCACTAAAAAAACAACAGAAGGGAATTTGTCCCCTTCTATCTGGGCGGATCAGATCGGAGGGCCTATAGAGTAGCTGTGACCTGTCATTCGTCGCTCCTCTCATTGTGGCCCATGACTGGTTACCAAGTTGCTTAAGTGGCCCTCGCTCTTCAAAAGGTTGGGCACCCCTGGGATAGAGGATAGGGCAAGAGTACAAGGTAAAAATTGAAGGTCAGGGCAGATAGCAGACAAAAGCAGAATTTGAAGGAAGTTTGAATGAGTGACAAATAATGTTTGGCAAGTGTCAGAGTTTAGCATATAAAACCAGCCAGTCTAAACATTTCTCATGATGCAATAGAAGCGGGGAGAATTCAAACCCACAATCTTCAAGTTATGTGCAGCTATGGAAGCTATGCTGAAGTAGTCACCCTCTTATACTCCCCCACCAGTGTATTGTTGGTTGAGTATTAATATGATACAGGAAAACACGTTTACTTACATGGAGGATAGCAGAACTTATCCTAACAGCATGGAACAGGAACACAACTTAACACTAAGAAAGGGTATTCCTCTCTTTGCATCATACAATAGATTTACATGCACATTACACTATAACATTACAGCGACACTTGCTGCATAGACAGATATAATTAATATATAGTCACAGTACATCAGAAACTTGCTGTTGTTCTACCAAACACCCCTTCTCAATGTGCTTTGTCAAATTACATTCTGATTCTTCTGGCTATAACTATGACATTCCTTCGAGAAAGGTTTGGTGAGTGCATTAGCAGTTATCTCCTTTGATGGACAGTATTGAATGTCAATAACACCTTGCTCTTGACTATGCCTAAGTAGGTGACACTGGACGTCGATGTGTTTGGTTCTAGAATTTACCCTTTCTGGTTGTCTTCAAAAATGGTAATTGGTTTTGACATGTCTACCCCAATGACCACAAAGGGTTGAGGAATCCATAACGCTTCCTGAAACATGTGTGTGCTACTGCAATGTACTCTGCTTCATTTGAAGATAGAGCAACAGTTACCTGCTTTCAACTAGACCAACTTATGGTTCCTTCCCCATACTAGAAGATTAATTCACTTGTGGATTTGCGGTCTGTGCAGTCCCTGACCCAATCAGCATCTACATACCCGGCCAGTATTCAATCTGATGTTGCTAGTAACTGTAACTTAATCTGAATTGTTCTTTTGAAGTACCGTATCACTCTTTTTACTGGGTTCAAGTCACGCTTACATGGAGCTGAGACTTTTCTGCTTTTCAGTATTCCCACTGCTGCGGCCATGTCTGGTCTTGTCACAGTGGCAACATAAAGCAGTTTACCAATTGCTCTGCGATACATGCCATTGTTGGGTAGCAAGTTTTTTTGCTTCATTGCTCTTTTTATAGCCTGGTTATAGACGTTTTCACTTCATTTGCATCTTGCATATGGAATTGTTCCAAGATTTCAGAGATTTTCTGAGATTGGTTGGGAATATAACTTCCATCTTCTTCTCTCTCTCTTTGGATTTCCAGATAGTAGCTACTGTTCCCTAGCTATTTGATTTAGAAATGAGATCTTTTAGTAGCATCACCCTGCATAGGTTTGGGAGGGTTGGAATCTAGAGAAGCTTTTGGATTATTCTGAAAAAATGGAATAGCAAAAAAAAACATACCACCATTACTTCTAAACATTCTTAGGCCTCGTACACACGATCAAATCTGTCTGCTGGAAACGGTCTGCTAGACCGTTTCAGCAGACAGATTCGATCGTGTGTACGGGCAAACAGACGGATTTGGCCACCCGACAGATTTCAAAGCATGCTTTGAAATCTGTCGGCTGGGAACCCGTCCGCCCGACATGTCTGCTGGTTAGTACGCTAACCAGCAGACATATTTTCTCTCACACGCGCCGAATGGTTTCGACGCATGCGCGGAAGTGTTTTACTTCCTGGTGCGGTCACGTGGCGGCGTCAACATCACCGCCACGTCACCGACACGTCAGCGTTCTGTCTGCTGGCGGGGATTTTGGTTTGCTCGTGTGTACACGCGAGCAAACCAAAATGCCAGCAGACAGATTTGTTCAAATCGGTCGGACAGACCGTTTTGAACAAATCTATTTACTCGTGTGTACGAGGCCTAAGTCTTTCCTTCCTCCTTTCTGTAAGTCTTTGTAACTCAATTTGGATACATAATTTTCTCTTTAGGATCATTAAGAGTCTCTACTCTGGCAAGCTCATCTTGTACCTGGTCAGAGAGCCTTTGGCGGAACTGAATTTTTGTGTCCTGCTGGGTTCCAAGAGGTATTTGAGATCCAAAGTTGGAATTCACTTGTGTACTCAGCAACAGAGCGTCTACCTTGCTGCAGACTATGCAACTTTGCTTCAGCAGTAGGGGTTGGGTTCTTTAGAAAGGTTTATTGCTGTCACAAAAGGCTCAAACTTATTCAGAATTGTGCTGTCTTGTTTGATATAAATGGAAGGCCCAAGCACAAACTTCTTCAGTCTGGAGATTGATAATAAAGAATCATTTTTTTTTTCTAAGACATAAATGCAGCAGATTGAGACATTGGTTAAGGAATATGAGACATTGGTTAAGGAAACCTCTGTTATTCCAGTGATTCTCTCTGTAGAGCATAGATTTCCTCTTGTTGCTTACACTTTCCAGTTTTTAGATAACACCAAACCCTTGCAGCTTTGCAATTTGCTGCCTGGAGGGATCTAGGGTGGTTGCTATTATGGCCTCCATATATGGGCCAAATTATTCTGTCATGGTCAGAAATCAGGCTTCAAGGTCAGTAGCTATAGTAGTGAAAAGGCTCACACAGGAACCAGCACAAAAAATACACGGCGCTATACCACAAAGTGATAAATCAATAAACATTCATTATGGTGATCAATAAAGTGAATAGTAGATATTGTCTCTGTGTCATAAAACAATCAAAAACATGATGTCCCAACATCCATAGGTGAAGTGTAACAATTAAATGATTTGAATCTTCTTAATTTATTGTATCTTGCTTGTGTGAAAGTAAAATGCCACCCTTTTACACCCAAAAATGTGCTGATAAAAAAGGATGCGCTTACCAGAACGAATTGACTACTTTAGTGAAAAAGTTAGTCAAATGAGCATATGCAGGATTGTGCCTGCACACATAACGACAGGAAATGATTGATGTAAACCTCATCACCAGGATTCCACATGGGGATATGAAAAAAAACAATGGAGAAGCCAATAGTGTGATATTGTTTAATAAAAGTATTAAAAACAAAAGGAAAAAGCCAAATGGCCTCTTACTGTAATTGTGCCTACCCGGCACTGGGGCTGCCGTCAATGCGGTAGATGATTGGGTTGTCCGGGATCCCTTGCCACCGCCGTAGCACGACCTCACGTTCCCAGCTGCTAGCTCCTCAGGTCGGGATGCACGTCACGTGACCGGGTACTGCCTCCCATTCACTTTATTGATCACCATAATGAATGTTTATTGATTTATCACTTTGTGGTATAGCACCCTGTATTTTTCCTTTCAACCATTGAAATCAGTATTGTATATGAGGCGCAGCTTTTTGTAACTTAATATGTATATACATATTTAATTTTTGTTGGCGCTGATTTTCACTTTATCACAAAAAATACACGAGCAGGTCCCCTTGGCAGGTGAAGTGGGCTCACCCTAAGTACTAGCCAGTCTTTACAAGAATTCCTGATGGTGGAGTTGGTTTTTACTGCATGCTAGTACCAGTACACAACCCTGAGGTTTCCCTACTAGGAGGTGAGAAAGTCAGGGTGCCATAGCAAACGTAGCAGGTAGGAATCAAGCAGAAACATAGTTGAGGAAAAAGCCAAAGGTCAGTAATGGGTGGTAGTGAAGATGCAGATAGCAGCAGGAGATACGGCGATGTTGGCTGGAGAAGAGCACAATAATCCGGCAAACAGGAATTGCAAAGACATGGCTTAAATATAAAGTTCATGGAAGGAGCAAGGTGTACAGAGTTCAGTAAGGTTATCCAACAGATCAGGCAGGGAGCTGTACAGCATCCCAGGTGGCTCAGCAAGAAGAGCTACTGACAAATGAAGCTGAGTTCCTCGGTTCAGAACTGATAACGTGTCATGCTGAACTCTAAACTCTTTGCTCCTTCTCTGAATTTCCTATTTAAACCATGCCTCTAAACTTCCTGTATTATGCTTTTGCAAGTATATTGCTCTTGTTGCTTATGCTACACAGTGTCCTAATTTACTAGTACTTGTATACCAACTTCATACCTGACACCTTTGGCTACCGACATCATCTTGATCTCTGACCACACTTCTGCCGCACTATACTCACATATTGATGCTGCTACTTGTGTACTGAACCCTGCCTGTTTATAACCATGAACTGGTCTGTCATTTCAGCTATTGGGTTGTAGCACAATCCCTGATTGTGACAGAATAATCTGACCCAACATGAAGTACCCTGCAGCATTAGTCCCTAACAAGCAGAAAATGACTGGGTTGCAAAAGTTTGGTGTTGCTTACCAAGAAAATAATTTTAAACTGAAAGTAATACTGAAAATTCAACAAAAGGTGATCAATGATTTGCACAGACAACTATTGGATTTACAATCTCAACATGGCAATGCTATAGGCTCAGCAAGTATGCCCTAGCTTGAGCTTTTGTGGAGCAGTACAGTGCAATCCTTTATGATCTTGATACCTTTGTAACTGAAATGAATCGTGTGTTTGATGATACCAAGTTAAATTGTACAATTCAAGGCAGAGTAGATACTCTGTTACTGTTACCATTTGGAGTCCAACAATGCAAAAATGTTTGTTCCACCAAGGGCTTTCTAAACAAGTTAGGGCCCTTTCACACGGGGCGGATCGTAATGATTTTACCTCTCGTCTCCTAACATGCTTCTGGGCATGTGCGTGTTTAAAACGGCATTTTTTACGTAGTTTTTGCCCACACACGATCATTTTTTATGACACAAAAAATTACGGGCCAGATTCACAGAGCGATTACTCCTGTCTATCTTGTGTTAGACTGGAGTACTTTCGAATTACGCTAGTTTTTTCACTACTCTGAAACCTCAAACCATGAAATTACGGCTGCGGGCTTCAATCCGACTGGTTTACGTGTTCGTACGCCTTCGGATCTATGCTGCAATAAAATTGCGGCCGCTGGGTGGAGTTCCCGTCGTTTTCCGCGTCGGGGTATGCAAATGAGCTTTTGCCGACTAAGTATGTTAAGTATGGCCGTCGTTCCCGCGTCGAATATCAACGTTTTCCGACGTCTTTTTTTATTTTTGACGTAAAACGTCCGTGAATAGGAATGTCCGTAAACGACGCTACTCAAACAACGAATGACGTATCGATGTTATTTCGCGTACTGCACGGCGGGAAATTTCTTAACGGAGCATGCGCAGTTCGATCGCCACGGGGACGCGCCTAATTTAAATGCTTCACACCCCCTAATCGCGTATTTCGATTACGCGGCGAGAATTACACTACGCCCCTGTACCGTAAGGGACAAAATCTACCAGGATTTGTCGTACAGCCTGGTAAAATACGGCAGCGTAGTGTATCTCTGATACTCTGCGCCAATGTAATTGTATCTAAATCTGGCCCTACATTTTTAAAAATGACATAAAAAATTCGAGCATGTTCGATTTTTTTTTTGGTAGTTTTTCAGAAGACATAAAATGACGTTTTGCCCACACATGATCATTTTAAATGACATTTTTAAAAATGTCATTTTTTTTATCACAAAAAGTGATTGTGTGTACGCGGCATAAGATAGTTAAAAGAGAAATTTCTTGAGTTTTGCATACAAGGAAGTGTCATGAAAAACTGCAAAGTATCATCATCAAATATGTGTGATAAATATCAATAACAGAAGATGTTTTCTAGGTAAACAATTACATAATCAGGCAAGAGTTAATAGAAAATGAAATTCTGTAAAACAGCAAATAAGTTACACAACCTAAAATGAATTACTAAATATTCATAGTGGCTATCCTGGGTATTTGGGAACATCTGGTAACTTTGTTGAAATGATTCCTGAGATTTTGCGTCATTTAATACTGAACCCGTACACTGTTTCCCTTTAAGCCAGAGAAAGCAGGTTACAGTGGTGGGGCAGATTAGCAGATGGGTTCAGTGTTAGGACAGATAAGAAGGTGATTCAGTAGTGAGACAGAAGAGCATTGGGGTATGGTGATGGAGCAGATGTGCAGGGAGGTACAGTGGTGGGGCAGATGAGCAAGGGTGCAGTGGTGGGGAAGATGTGCAGGAGGTACAGTAGTGGGAGGAATGAAAGGGGGGTTCAGCGGTGGGAAAGAAAAGCAGGGGGGTACAGTGATGGGGCAGATGAGCAGGGGGTACAGTGGTGGGACAGATAAAAGGTTGCCTACCCCTGGTTCAGAGAGTAAGGGCTGGGGGGCTTTTTTTTATGATTCCTGTTCATACCACAATAGTCAATGCAATATGTCAATTAAAACTCTGCTACAGGGTATAAACCCTCTCTCTCTCAATTCTTTTTAATATAGTCTGACATGGACTGGGGCTCAGGTAAGGTGAGAGGATGCATGTAAACATTTGGTTGAGAATCATCTCATGGCAGGTAGAAAACCAAGACCCAAGAATGTTGAGATAAAAAAGTCACTGGCCATGCAGTCACTGTTTTGGTGGGCATTTATTTTCTTGCACAGTACAAACACAGGTTTACAATCTGGTGATGAGTAAACTGTTTTGTGGTAATGCCAGGTACACACTATTTTTTTTGTCGCTTATCAATACATGTAGCCTCCCTTCTTGTCTCGTCTACTGCAAAACACATTCAGAGTTCTGAAGCATTTCCATTTGCTGTGTGTCCAGCATTGCAGGTTGATGGAAAAGCAAGTGTGGAACCATGAACAAACAACTGTTAGAGTCGGTTCACACTGGGGCGACTTGGGATCCGACTTGAAGTCGTCTCAAGTCGTCCCAAGTCGCGCTGTCCAGAAAAGCAATGTAAGTGAATGGGAGCGGTGTTAATACACACTACTGAGGTCGCTCCGACTTCAGAAGAGGTTCCTGTACTACTTCAATCAGACTTCTAGGCGATTTGTACCCATTGATTTAAATGGAAGTCGCTTCCAAGTCTGATCACTGTTTTAATTGAAGCTACTTTCCAGGAAGATAACATACATTTCCCAGGCAAACCTCTCCCTCCCCCTCTCTCCCAGAGCTGATTTTTGTTTTATTGGCCACTGGAATGTCTCCTGACCTGAAATGGACTTCAAGTCGTGTTGTAAATCTCCCCAGATCGCCCTGTGGTTCATGCTCAAGTCGTGTTGAAGTTGCTTCTGAAAGTCGTGCTGGAAGTCGTGTCGCCCTAGTGTGAACCGACTCTTAATGAAACAGTTATAACCCAGAAATGGTAACAGGGTGTTCAGATGGAAAGAAGGGAAAGTGTAGCGTTATCCGTCTCCTGTGTATTTCCAACAACTTGAAAGGTCCCAGGGTCGTTCATCAAAGTCCTGGGAGGTCGTCCTGGTTATTCAAGCGGTCACGTTTATACAGAGGCTTAATTGGACTGAGTTGTTGTGTTGGCATAGCAGATGAAGCCTTGGTGCATTTTGAAGAAAAGCCATCAGTGGTGTTGGAATGCTCTGTCTCAATGCCAGAGGTACTGTTGATGTAGTGCTCTGCATCGTTAGGGGAGGTAAAAGTAAGATGTTCTCCTGTATGGGATTGGACATGCAGAACAGCTGGTTATGCTAGGGAGAACTTAACTTAAATGCTGTATAACGCTGAACAGATCGCAGAGAAGGCATTGCGTTGTTTCATTAATTCTACTGAGTAATCCGTAAGTAATCCGTAAATAGCAGTCGATTTGCACCATCAACATCAATGCGAACAGCAATTTTTTGCATAATGGCCTTTTTTGTTGGCATTGTTGCCTGCTATTACTGTTGTGCTAGAGACTGCAGCTTCTCTTTTGTGCAGGGATCGGCTGCCGTATTGGCTGTGTCCACCGCCTTGTCTCCCACGGTTTGCAGAGCGGAGGAGACCAAGCGGCAGTGGGATCACACGACAAAGCGATTAATCAGGGTTCCTTGAGGAAGCAGAGACCCACGAGGCATGAGCAGGCTTTGTAAGCTGATTTTGGGAGGAGTGATGGAGGAGCTCACCTCCTCCTCATGTGGCGCTGGAACCAGAAGTGGCTCTACTATAAGTACTTAAGGCAAGTCAATACCTCTGGCAAAATTCTTCCACAAGACTCTTGTCTGACTCCAATACAGGATAATCTGTAGTTTCCACCAGGTATGTCGGATCGTAGACTTGAAGTGGTTCTATAGGCAGTAGGTCTCTGTCTCCTCATTGGCTCACATAGTAGGTGGGGCAATTG
The DNA here is from genome assembly GCA_029574335.1 of Rana kukunoris. NCBI lineage: Eukaryota > Metazoa > Chordata > Amphibia > Anura > Ranidae > Rana > Rana kukunoris. The sequence continues at coordinate 28,894,001 of CM056057.1, forward strand.
GCTTGTGCTGCTGTCAATCACAGCCAGTGAGCCAATGAGGAGAGAGTGGGGCCTGGGCCGAGCCATGCTCTGTGTCTGAATGGACAATGTCTATTCACAAAAGTGCATCTTGGGATCGAGCCTGCTCCACTACCCCCATAGAAAGTACACACTATCATGCTATTGGGGCACGTGGCTGAGGGAGGACCCAGGATTGATGACGGGCGACCCAAAAAAAGAGGATCAGGACTGCTTTGTGTAAAACCATTACACAGAGCAGGCAAGTATAACATGTTTTGTTTAACATAGCTGCAGCTACAGGCCTCTTCCTTAAGCCCAGCCCAGTGGTATTAGTGGTGGTGATCACTAATGCTGTCCAGCCCTGCTCTGTGTGCAGTGTACACATGATTGATATGTAAATCGCTTGGAATTGATTTGTAATTGCAGCGGCATTGAGATGTAAATCGTGGCAGCATTGATATGTAAATTGTTAGAGAATTCATATGTATGTCAAACTCCCTAAACCCTGGTCCACCATCACGTTTGCTGAATGCTCCTGACATTGGGTATGTACAACAAACCATGCCTGCCACAGTTACTGAGCCTGATGGATAGGGGGGTTGTCCAGAGGTAAACAAGATCTAAGAGGAGGTGTGCAGGGGGGGCAAGGGTACAAAGATGAGGCATGTGGAGTTAAACAGAGATGATGGGGTTTGAGGTGCAGGGGATGGTTTGGGGTTCAGAGGTTAGCAGGGGGATTTAGAATTCACAGGCATACTGAGAGGAGGTGGATAAAGATGTAGAGATTAGCAGAGAGGCAGAGAAGGGTTTGTATCTCACAAACAGTACACCCCTTACATTTTTGTAAATATTTTATTATATCTTTTCATGTGACAATACTAAAGAAACGACACGTTGCTATAATGTAAAGTAGTACAGCTTGTAAATTTGCTGTCCCCTCAAAATAACTCAACACACAGCCATTAATGTCTAAACCACTGACAACAAAAGTGAGTACACCCCTAAGTGACAATGTCCAAATTGGGCCCAAAGTGTCAATATTTTGTATGGCCACCATTATTTTTCAGCACTGCCTTAACCCTCTTGGGCATGGACTTCACCAGAGCTCTAGAGGTTACCACTGGAGTCTCTTCCCCTCCTCCATGACGACATCATGGAGCGATTGGATGTCAGAGACCTTGTGCTCCCCTATCTTCCATTTGAGGATGCCCCACACTTGTTCAATATGGTTTAGGTATGAAGACATGATTGGCTAGTAGATAACCTTTACCATCAGCTTCTTAAGCATGGCAGTGGTCGTCTCTGAGCTATTTGCGGTTGTTGTCATGTTGGAATACTGCCCTGTGGCCCAGTCTCTGATGGGAGGGGATCATGCTCTGCTTCAGTATGTCAAAGTACATGTTTGCATTCATGGTTCCCTCAATGAACTGTTGCTCCCCAGTTCTGGCAGCACTCATGCAGCCTCAGACCAGGACACTCCCACCATAATGCTTGACTGTAGGCAAGACACACTTGTGTTTGTACTCCTCACCTTGTTGCCTCCCCACATGCTTGACACCATCTGAACCAAATACTGTGGGTTTATCTTAGTCTCATCAGACCACCGGAAATGGTTCCAGTAATTCATGTCCTTAGTCTGCTTGTCTTCGGCAAACTGCGGGCTTTCTCGTACATCACCCTTAGAAGAGGCCTTCTTCTGAGATCATGTAGATCAATTTGATGCAGTGTGCGGCTTATGGTTTGAGCACTGACATGCTGACCCCCCACCCCTTTAACCTCTGCAGCAATGCTGGCAAGACCCATATGTCTATTTCCCAAAAACAACCCCTGGACATGACGCAGAGCACGCGCACTCAACTCTTTTGGTCGACCATGGCGAGGCCTGTTCTGAGTGGAACCTGTCCTGGTAAACCGCTGTATGGTCGTGGCCACTGTGCTGCAGCTCAGTTTCAGGGTCTGGGCAATCTTCTTATAGCCTAGGCCATCTTTATGTAGAGCAACAATTCTTTTTTTTTTAGATCCTGAGAAAGTTCTGTGCCATGAGGTGCCATGTTGAACTTCCAGTGACCAGTATGAGAAAGTGAGAGCGATAACACCAAATTTAACACACTTTCTCCCCATTCACACCTGAGACCTTGTAACACTAACAAGTCACATGACATCAGGGAGGCAAAGTGGCTATTTTGGGCCAATTTGCACATTTTTACTTACTATTGTTGTCAGCAGTTTAGACATTAATGGCTGTGTGTTTAGTTATTTTGAGGGGACAGCAAATTTATACTGTTATAAAAGCGGTACACTCACTACTTAACATTGTAACAACGTGTAATTCCTTCAGTGTTGTCATATTAAAATATATAATCAATTATTTACAAAAATGTGAGGGGTGTACTGTGTACTGTTTGTGTCAGCATAGGACACTGAATTGCTCTATAAGGTCAGAACACAAATGCAGTAACAACAAAGGGAAAACACTTGATCACATATCAAATGTGTACCCTTCTCTCAACACGTTTTGCAGATTTGCTTCCGCTTCTTCAGGAGTTTTCAAATATTACAGAGCATTCATGATCAGTTTATTTTTATAAGGAAAAAACAGTTATAAAATTAGCATGATGAAAGTTTGACGTAACACTTTGGTGACAAAGACTGCACGGAATCTTACACAGGATGTGGCCAGAAAAATTAACCATAGGGTACAAAGTCTGTCCCGGTGAATGTGAGAGCACTATACCAGAGGGTGCACAAGTTCCCAATCTGGTAAAAGAGTAGTTTTTATTATAAAATAAGATATTATGTGCAGTTAGAAGACATAGATGTATATTAACAGTTTACACATTGTTATCGAGTACTGCACAGCGTCCAAACCCCTCTTTCATAAATCAAGAAAAAGTAACTAGACGTGCCACCCAAATGCCTATAGACAGTTAAGAATATTATCTAAAGGAAAAAATAACAATCTGAAAAAAAGCAAAAATGAAATACATGTGTCAATTCACCTAAGAAGATACATACACCGACAGAAGCCTGCTGGGCCTGATAATAACACCTATGGAAACACATAGATCCGGGTGGAGTCCATAACCTGTGAAGGGCTAGTAGTTAATCCATGTATTTAGCAAGTCACCATATTATATAAAAGTATATACATGTGTGTCATAAGAGGGTGCTAGGTTCAAGTCAGTGGTTAGCTAAGATATCCAGGCACAGAGTTTCCCTCAACAAGATCAGATCTAAATTAAAAAAAAACACAAGCTGAATGTTAGTGATGATAGCATGGGAAGTATCAAGTATCCTTGGACCTGTATAGAAGAAAACATTGCTCACCTCAGAACAAATATCCCTGTTACATGGTTAGTAAGTGTTAGGCTCCATTCACATCAAGCAGATGCATCGCATGTAAGGAAGCCCCTCCCACTCTTACCACAGTTAACCACAGAAAAAAAACATACAAAAGCCGAATATGTCATTGAAGGCTTATGGTGTCTGTCGAAAGTTCTAAGAAGATTCGACAAGCAGCTAAACTGTACGTCGCTGCAATCGTACATTTCCGGTCAAATGCTCGGCCCATAGGCTATAGAAGAATTTGAATGTTGGTTGATTAGTAATAATAATTTATAAATATAATTATTACTAGTTTCATACAACATTCAAATTCTTTTATAGCTTGTAGGTGAAACATTCAACCGGAAATGTATGATTGCGCCATTGTACAGTTTAGCTGCTCCGTCGAATCTTCTTAGAACATTCGACAGACACCATAAGCCTTCAATGACAGATTCAACCTTAATTCAGATTTTTGGACGTATGCATTTTTTAACTAACAAAATAAATAAATTTAATTTAATTAGGGAGTAACTAAATAAATGTATTTTTCGGACGAAAATTAAATTCCGAAACAAAATATTTCAGTGTCCACATGTCTACCTTCCTCCTCACTGAAGGGTGGGTTTCCTAACCCTAGCGGTATTTTACCATGCTTGGGCTCCTGTATATGTACCCTATTCCTATGGCATTGTACTTGCTATACCCCTTAAAATGCTTCAATAAAAATGTAATGAAACAGAAACTGAGTTTTCAGTGGATAGGGGAAACATTTTGGTCAACGGCTTACTGATCATTCTTCACACTTTTGAAGTATAACTCCGGGCTGTTAATTTTGAGTGTGTAGAACAAAGCTAGATCCAATAGTGAGAATGTGTTTATGTACGCCCATAAGTCATACATCTTACTTGGAAGCACTGAAAACTAAATGTGTTTTGTTGGTGGGCTATGGCCAAATATTTTCAGAACATTTGGCAGCAACATCATTCAGAATGAATAATGACATTCATCCCTTGGGAAGTGGCTCCTGAGCAACTGTCCTTATCGTGTTTTGTGTTGGGCTGGGACACTGGAGCTTTGCTGTTAAATGTCATGCAGTTTTATTATAGTCTCAGTAGATGGAGCTCAGTGAAAAATGATTGCATATGTTGTAAGTGTGAACAAATATTTTTACCGTAACAACAAACAGATATGTGTAACAGAGCCAGGCTACATTAAAAGGAAACAGCTAGCTACAACAAAGGGCTATATTGTTGGTCCCTTTAGAGATGAACTAGGGTGGGGTTGGGGGCACGTTTATTACGTTTTTCTTTCTGAACTGTTTTATTCTTTTCCAACTAGAAGAAAATTCCTGTATGTTTGGATAAAATACTATGTTCTGGTGGAACAATAGCTTGATGCAGCCTTAAAGGCCAAGCAAAGCCACAACTGAGCTGCATATTACTGGGATATATAACACAGTGGATTAAAGGAGATCTCAGTCAGAATAAAAATAAGCAATAAATGTATAGGCTTCAGGCAAAACTCACTTAGTGCTTTATTACTGGCTGAAAGCTGCAACAGTATGTCCAATTCATATAAGAATGGCCAACTAGGAGGGACTGTATGAAACTGCACAGTTCTGGTTAGACATGTGCATTTGTTTTTGTCCGAATGCATTTTCGTCCGAATTTCAGGTAGTTTTGTTATAACTTTAACAAACAAAAACGAACGTGCAAAATCCGAAATCCGAAAGATCCAATGTAAAAAATGCTTCATTTTAGTTTTCGTTGCTACAACAATTCGATATAGATAGGAGATACGACATGACACTGACAATAGCAATCTGTGTCTATCAAAATTACGGTTGAATGTGCCTAACCTTAACCCTATTAGTCGAAGATTGTTCTACATAGAGAGAAAAGATTCGATATTATAGAGACAGTGTTGGGGTAGACCATTCGAGATGAACGACGAAGATTTGACGAAGCATCGAAAAACATACAAACATCAAATCTGTCATTGAAGGCTTATGGTGTCTGTCAAAAGTTCTAAGAAGATTCGACAAGCAGCTAAACTGTACGATGCTGCAATCGTACATTCCCATAGGCTATAGAAGAATTCGAATGTTGGTTGACTAGTAATAATAATTTCTAAATATAATTATTACTAGTCATACAACATTAGAATTCTTCTATAGCTTGTAGGCGGAAAATTAGACCGGAAATGTACGATTCAACGTACAGTTTAGCTGCTACGTTGAATCTTTTTAGAACATTTGTCAGACACCATAAGCCTTCAATGACAGATTCGACCTTAATTAGTTCAGATTTTCAGACTAATGCATTTTTTAACAAAATAAATTAAAACAAATTTTGGGAGTAACTTAATAAATTGATTTTTTGGACGAAAACGAAATTCCGAAACTAAATATTTCAGTGTGCACATGTCTAGTTCTGGTTAGCACAGACGAATTCAGCTTTTTGTGCTGATATGAAAGACATGGTGACATTTCAAGTCAAAATTTGCACAGGAATGACAGTACAAGCAATAATGATAGTTTTAGGTCGAATACTGGCCAGTTTTTCATTTATCATATTCCTGGATATTTTGTGTTTCACCAACAAAACATTGAATACAGGTGATGTCCATGCATGTGCTATAGTTATTTTACTAAACAAATATGGAGCAGCGCTAGCAGCCAATACTATACAATAAATCTCCTAGTGCTGAGTAGGGATGAGCTTTATGTTCGACTCGAACATTGCCTGTTCGCCCGGTGAACAGCGAACAATTTGGGGTGTTTGCGGCAAATTCGAAAAGCAGTGGAACACCCTTTAAAAGTCTATGGGAGAAATCAAAAGTGCTAATTTTAAAGGTTAATGTGCAAGTTATTGTCATGAAAAGTGTTTGGGGACCCGAGTCCTGCCCCAGGGGACATGTATCAATGTAAAAAAAAGTTTTAAAAATGCCTGTTTTTTATGATTTGTATAATGCTTAAAGTGAAAAAATAAAAGTGAAATATTCCTTAAATTTCGTACCTGGGGTGTGTGTGTGTATTATGCCTGTAAAGTAGCACATGCTTCCCATGTTTAGAACTGTCCTTTCACAAAATGTTATTTCTAAAGGAATAAAGTCATTTAAAACTACTCTTGGCTGTTCATGAAATGTTGGGTCCCGGCAATACAGATCAAAGTCATTGAAAAAAACAGCAAGGCCCCCCCACCCAGTCCGTTACCAGGCCCTTTGGGTCTGGTATGAATATTACCAAAAAAAAAGCATGGGCGTCCCCCCCCAAATTTAATACCAGGCCCTTCAAAATGGCATGGGGTTTCCCCCAAAGATCCATACCAGACCCTTTATATATTTTATTTATAATAGCCGTGAGTAGTTTTTAAATGACTTTTTTCCTTTATAAATTACATTTTGTGCAGGGAAAGTTCTAAACACGGGAAACATGCGCTACTTTACAGGCATACTATACACACACCCTAGGTACAAAATTTAAAGAGAATATTTTACTTATATAGTTTCACTTTAAACAAATCACTGCTCCCGAAAAGTGAAGTTTTAAAAACTTTTTTTGCATTGATACATGTCCCCAGGGGCAATACTGGGGTCCCCAAACACTTTTTATGACAATAACTTGCATATTAACCTTTGCACTTTGCACTTTTGATTTTTCATGTTTGTGCCCCATAGACTTTAACGGTGTTTGCGTGTTGGAACAAATTTTCTGTCTGTTCGCATGTTCTGGTGCGAACCGAACCGGGGGGGTGTTCGGCTCATCCCTAGTGCTGAGTATGCACTACATCAAAGAATTTGTGTCAACAAAAATGTAAATAAATTAAGAAACAAAAACAAAACACAAACAACAGTGTAAAAATATGTGAAGTGCTACAGTGCCTTATTGTTCACTGAAAAAAACTCCAGCTCCTACGATCTTCAAATATTTCAGTGCTTCAATACTCGGTGAACAAACAAAACAAAATAAAGTTGCGCTGCTGAAGTGTGAAGAAAGAAAGGAAGCAGCCAGCACTAACAGTGAAACACCCTGTGAGTACACAATAAAAGAAAAATAAGTGCAGCGCTTAGTGGGCATGGGATTGCATGAAGCAATGTAGACCAATCCCATTTACATGGGTAACATTATAATGATATAGTCCAAAAACAAGAAAATATATAAAGGGTGGTGAAACCCTATATGCAAACAGGTGAAGTGTAAATAACAAAACAAGTCCTTCAAATCAAAGCAGGCAAGTCTTCATATAGAGCACTCATGTCCACCGCTCATATGTTGATGGAGAGACTGATGGTGCCCGTGGTCAGCACGGATGGGCATACAGGTAAACCAAACAGGTAAATGAAATAAGATGGGTACTCTTACCACAAATGTTGGACACATATGCCAGGAGCAATGTGTCAGATGCGTGTGTAAGAGCTCCTCGGATGGACGGCTCTATAGGGAGTGATGATTCAAAAGGTTGTGGATCTTTCCCAGGAATCATAGGGTCCAAGATGGAGAGTAGTTCCAAGATTTCAGATGGAGTGACACTTGTATGTATCCAAAAAAAGAGAAAAACTCCACATGGTGTAGTTTGTTTTAAGAAAGGTAAGCCTTTATTAGGCTGAAAAAATGGTAAAACAATAAAAGCAGAAATAAAAATGTAGATGCCAGTACTCTGGAAAAGATCTGGCACACGTGATCACATGTGTATAAAAGCGCGTGGTAGTTGGGTACATAGCTTCCTCATACCCAACTACCACGCGCTTTTATACACATGTGATCACGTGTGCCAGATCTTTTCCAGAGTACTGGCATCTACATTTTTATTTCTGCTTTTATTGTTTTACCATTTTTTCAGCCTAATAAAGGCTTACCTTTCTTAAAACAAACTACACCATGTGGAGTTTTTCTCTTTTTTTGGATACATACAAGTGTCACTCCATCTGAAATCTTGGAACTACTCTCCATCTTGGACCCTATGATTCCTGGGAAAGATCCACAACCTTTTGAATCATCACTCCCTATAGAGCCGTCCATCCGAGGAGCTCTTACACGCGCATCTGACACATTGCTCCTGGCATATGTGTCCAACATTTGTGGTAAGAGTACCCATCTTATTTCATTTACCTGTTTGGTTTACCTGTATGCCCATCCGTGCTGACCACGGGCACCATCAGTCTCTCCATCAACATATGAGCGGTGGACATGAGTGCTCTATATGAAGACTTGCCTGCTTTGATTTGAAGGACTTGTTTTGTTATTTACACTTCACCTGTTTGCATATAGGGTTTCACCACCCTTTATATATTTTCTTGTTTTTCGACTATATCATTATAATGTTACCCATGTAAAAGGGATTGGTCTACATTGCTTCAATACTCGGTGAGCCAATTTCTACTCCAGTGTTCACACAAAAGAATACAGTTATCCCCCTTTGGAGACCCCACTCACCAGAGACAGTAGATCCTCAGCTTCGCAGTATCAGAATTCCATACAGACGAATGGATTTTCTGGAAACTCTGACGGAAAAAGTCAGATGGGGCATACACACGGTCGGAATATCCAATGAAAAGCTATCATCTGACTTTTTCCATTGGAAATTCTGACTGTGTGTACGTGGCATAAGGATTTTAACCTTCTCTGTCCAAAACTTTGTAGAATGTTTTGTCTATACATACACATTAATTAATTCTAGTATATTTAATTATCTTTAAAATAACTTAAAAAAAACATGTTTTCTCACCTGCTGTTGCATTTCCTCTTCGAGAGACACTCCATGCAAATATATAATTGAATTGTTTAACAAACATTTGCCCTTATCAGGGCACACAGATTAGGGTGATTTTTTTGTGTTATAAAGTTTTTATTGTCCTTTTAAAATGAAATGCAGCAAATAATAACAAACCACCATGTACAACCATAGAAGAAAAAGGAGAATGAAAGGGAGGAAATGTAATAATGATCCCATCGAGATAAACCCTGAAGGCAGAAAAGATATCAAAACAGTGTTGACATTTAAAGTAAATAACTTAAAACCCAAAGAACAGTGTGCCCATTATAATGCCAGCTTCCCCAGATAGGCTAACGTCGAAACAGATCAAACTCATTATGTTAAGTGTTCTCAGAATATGCACTGATTAGAGGAGCATGGGGAAAGAGGGAACAGGTAAGAGGACACATAGGGCCAGATTCAGGTAGATGGGCGCTTCTTTACTTTGGAGTAACGTTTCTCATTTACGTTACTCCGACGACACTTTCGGCGCAAGTACTGTTATTCACATAGCAGTTGCGCGTAAACTTGCGCCAGAGTAACGATAATGCGCTGGCGTAATCCGACGCAAGTGGAAGTGGGTGTGATCATATGTAAATGATGGGCGGAGCCCAGCGCAGAGGCTTACATTCAGCGCATCATCCACGGAGCATACGCAGTAAGTGAGGCTTCACTCGGCCCCCTGTGCGCATGCTCACAACTTCCGTCGGCACCACTTCACGGGAAACGCCAGTGCAATGTGTTCCGTTGCGCGTATAAAAGCGCCAGCGGAAGCGGCATTCCGGCGCAAAAGTATTTCCGTTTCCCCCCACCCCAGGGAATTTACTTTTGCTCGATTATGGCTGCTCCCGCTACCCCCAAAGAGAGGAGGAACCTCAATTTTAATGCCCAGGAGGTCTCTGTGGTCATCTCCGCTATGGAGAGTTATAATGATTTCCTGCATGGGAAAAAAAGTAGGAAAACCAGCAGGGAGAGGAAGCAGGCCATCCTGGACACCATTGCTGGCCAGGTTAATGTCTTGGGGTACTCCACCCGGACTGCTGGAGATATCCCCCAAAAAAAAATGGTCTGCGGCGCAAGGTCCGTGGCAAGGTGGCCACCATCAGGAGGCATGAGAGGGGCACAGGTGGTGGACCCCCATGTCCGGTCAGCCTGACCACAGAGGAGGAGGTGGTCGCCCGCTGCCTGGAGAGGGAGCAATTGGAGGGGGTACCAGGCTATGATTCTGTGGAGGAAGGCTACAGGACAGGTAAGTGTTTTTTATCCCCTATTTGGTGTTTTGCATGTGGGGGGGGGGGGGGTACATGTGCCAAGTGTGTGGGACCACCAACACGTGTCTGCTTTGTGTCATCCACAGATGACGGAGCTGGGCCATCATCTGTCGGCGTGGTGACCAGCCTGGGGGAGGTGCAGGGTGAGATAAGGGACCTCACTGCAGCCGTCCAGGCAAACACTGCTGCCATCCAGGGAAACAGTGCTGCCATCCGGGACCAGGGGAGGATGAGTCGGCGGGCCCAGCATTATCAGGTCACCCGGCAGCTCAGGATGCAGGCCCAGCAGCTCAGGGTGCAGGCCCAGACCAGTGCGTACCTCGGCAGAATTGCCGTGGCCTTGGAGGGCAGGCAGGCCACACCTGCCAGGAGTGGCCCACCCGGGGATCAGCCACCTCCAGATGCCCCCCCACCCCCACCCACTCCATCCAGGCAGCTGAGGAGCCAGAGAGGGGCCGCTAGAAGAAGCCCCCGGCATCCCAGATAATTTTTCTTTTTATTTTTTTGATTGATGCTCAGGACATGAGTTTTTTTTTTTTTTTTGGGGAATGCTCAGGTTATGAGATTTTTATTTTATTATTAATACTCAAGTTATGAGTTATTTTATTTGTGATTATGCTCAGGTTATGAGATTTTTATTTTTTGATACTGCACACGTTGCAGTGTGAATGGTGTGTGAATGTGAGGGGGTGGCACTCCTGCCAGTAAGGGATGTCACCCTCGGCCGTGGTGGTGAAGTTAACCCCACGGCTGTATGAATGATGTGTGAAAGGTGTATGAATGGACAGCGACATCATTGGGGCCTTGACGCTGGCGTTGCTGCTCCCAAGTCCTACATGCTGGACTTGGGCTAATCCAATGTGATGTGCATGTGGTGTGTGTGATCTAGGGACATCAGTGGTGTGCATGCGTGCATTGTCTGTGTGATTAATGTTTGGGTTTAGTGTCCAAAGATGCCTACGGCGAGGACCCTCCTGACTGCTCTTCCATCAGCAGACTGGTTCTCCTCTGGCAGGGGGGGATTGTCTGGTTGGGGGGTCAGGTCATCACGCATGTCAATCTGCAGGCCTTTTCTCATAGCAAAGTTGTGCAGAATGCAACATGCACCGATGATCTGACACACAAAGGTAGGGGAATACAATAGGGTCCCCCTGGACTTATCCAGGCAGCGGAAACAGGACTTCAGGAGCCCAAATGTTTGCTCCACCACTGCACGGGTTTTGATGTGTGCTTCATTGTATTTTCTCTCTCCTCTGGTTTGGGGGTTCTGGAAAGGAGTCATGAGATGGGGTCCCAGTGCATATGCAGAGTCACCTGTAAGGGAAAAGACAGGAGGATGTTAGTCATGCATGTGCCCCTTGTGATGTGCATCATGGGAGGGGATAGTCATGCCTGCCACCCATGTCACTCACCAACCAGCCAGCTGTCCCCATACATGTTCTGCTCGAATTCTGCTGGGATGGGGCTCTGACGGTATATGAAGCTGTCATGGCTGGACCCTGGGTGTTTGGCACGGACGTGCCATATGAGGCGTTGGGCATCGGCTATCACCTGTACGTTGATGGAGTGCCAATGCTGGTGATGTCACCCTGCAGGGTTGTGGTTAGTTCAAGTATTGCATCTGGGCTGAATCTGAAGAGGCGATACACCTCCTCATCCCCCATGCCAAAGAGGCTCATGCGCGTGCGGTATATCCTTTCACGTGCCCGCCTACTCCGTTCCGGGGGACCCAGTACTAGTGCTAGGACCGCGACTGCCCCTGGCATGTTGGCACACAGAGGTGTTGTCCTTGCAAGTGTGTCTGTTCAGCTTGCTAGTTTCGTCGGTAACGCTGCTGCTGTAGCTGCTCTCCTGCTGACCTGTGGCCGTCTGGAGTAAAGATAAAGCAGCTATTTGTAGAAATAACTTTGCGCCGGACGGACGAGATATGCGCGGCGCATGTAGCCGGCGTATGGTGCTAATCCATTCGCGAATCAGGAAATCTCCCTCATTTGCATATTTGCAGGGGAAATCAATAGGCGCGACTGATGCGCCAAGCGAAATTATGCGCTGACGAGACTCTGGCGTCGGAAAGTTAAGCCGATCGGAAATGGCCCGTTTTCTGTTACATCTAGTTTGGTGGGTACGGCCACATAGAAACGACGGCGCATCTTCACAGTTACGCGGCCCATATCGAATTACTCCAGCGCAAGTCTTGCTGAATCTGGCCCATAGAGAGAGTGAGAACTAAGGACAAAGCATTTGAAAGGGGTCCAAACAAATATACATCACGTTCAGATACTATATAAACTGAAAATGGGAAAATATTGCTGGGTTGTCAAGGAATTTTGAAAGGCTTGCAATGGATCAAACAATGTGACAAAGATGTTTACGTACAGCACAATTGGCAAAGATCAAGGGGACAATCAAAAGAGTAGCCAATGCGTTTCAGGGGTCCAAAAAAAACTTTCATCGGATTTGAAAAAAAAATTACAAACATTTCTATATCAATGCCATTGGTCGAAAAACATAGGAAGGTGGCGAAGAGAAGGGAAAAGCAGTGTAGGGAGGTCACGTTTACAATTTTCTAAATTATTGTTTACATATTTTTTCACTATCTATGTAAACTGTTTGTTTTACAAATAAACATGTATTATTTATGGCAAAGGTTTTACAGAGCATCATGGGTTACCTAAACAGACAACCCAGCTTAGAAGCTTCCTTAGTTGCAAATCTTGTTAATTTTAGCTCTGTAAACAACTAAAAGGTGAACATGAAAAAAATGTGAAAACTAAACAAAGTAAACTAGAACGCCACCTGCTGTCTGGACAGAAGATTACTTACATAACCACTCCCACTGATACAAACTGATATTTTGTAGAGGTTTTTTATACTTAATCTTTTAAAATTGGACCATGCTAATTTACTACTGTGTAATCTTTTTTGACACCAATGGTCATCTTCTGCTGGCTATGTGAAGTAAATGAGTCAACATCTATTGTAGAACAGTCAGGTCATGGCACCCCTATTGATATGACCAGTTTTTGAGCACAGGTATTCCTGGTATTAGGTATTTGGCAAATAAGCATGCACTTGAACTACCCCGTAACCTGGCCAGCATACATTAGCAAAACATTATATACAGTAAATGTATTTAAGACATACATTATATACGGTATAGTGAATGAAATGGTATATTTAGACTTGTTTAGTAATTGTAGAGTAGAGAGTGTTGTAGAATCCCATCTGCTAGCGAGGAAACAGATTCCTACTTGGATGGTCAGGTTTTCTCTACCTCTTCCACAATCTGACCCACTGCCTCTTCTCCTTCTCCTCCACAAACCTATCTTATTCCATAGCCCCACCTATACCCTCCTCTCACTATCCAGTCATGCCACTTCCTCTGTTTACCAACTTCAAAATATGGTTCTGCTTCATCTCCTCCATTTCGCAAATCTGTGTTCACTGCTTCTTTCTCCCTTGTCTACAATCAAATCTCTTATCATTACCTATTTATACATCTGCCTCTTTTTACATGAAAAAATGAAATCTAAAATAGGAAAATGGAAAAGGTTTCAGAAAAAGAAGGATTTTCATAAGGCACAGGGTTCATACTCCAGTCTGTGCCTGAAAAGACACCAGGGTAATAGGACCTAAAAACAATATTTTTTTGAGAGTTGTTGGTAGCGTGGATGCCACTGGAGGGGGGCATTTTGTCTTCTCAACCCCCTGGCAAAAATAGCCAGCAATACTGTGCTAATCGAATTTTGTTTTAAATTGCTGAATCTGCACTACAAGTGTAGTTGTGAGGCATGTTTGGTTGCAAAATGTTTTGTCCATTGCAATACCAACGACTTTGGGCTATAGTTCACGTCTGTCCAGGATCAGGAAACCCTGGCCTTTTTGGATCTAGAGCTATACTATAATCATCAGTCGATCTTTGCCAAAACTATGTTAAACCAACAGCTGGCAACTCTTTCTTACATTACGATAGTTGCCATCACCCTGGGTGGGTTAGAAACATTCTCATAATTGTACTGAGGATTATGTAGCACATAGTGCTCTCCTTAAAAATACATTTTTTGACAAGCAAGCTAATTGACGATAAATGGTTACACAGAGACACCCAGTTGGACAAGAATCCACCTGTTAGATTCATTACCCAGTTCCAAAGTCAGTATCAAAAAATTGAGAATACAGTAAAACCTTGGATTGTGAGAAAAACTTGGTCTGCGAGTGTTTTACAAGACGAGCAACATTTTTAAATAAATTTTAACTTGATAAATGGGTGAGGTCTTACAATACGAGTAGTGTCACATTACAACTGAGTATATAAAAGAGAAATCTCATTTTAGTCCATGAGAACTGTCTTAATTAGCACTACTGAAGTCACAGGACTTTGGAAACGTTAGCTGTATTACTTTGAGGCGACTTCTATCCAAATTAGACTTTAAGGAGGGTTTGAAAAAAAAAAAAGCTTATGCTCAAAAAAGCTCAAAAAAGCATGATGTACTGTTTTCAATAAAGACTATGGCCCAGATTCAGGTACATCTGCGCATTATTGGACCGGCGTAGCGCACCGCCTTTACGTTAGACTTGCGCAATTTTGCGGCGTAATCCCCCTATTCTCGTAGCTTTTGCGCAGGAAATTGCGCATGCGTAACATTTTTCCCGAGGTGTAAGGAGGAGTAATACAAATTGGGAAGGACGTGGGCGTGTTACATTGAAATGAGCCGTGACCCCATGCAAATGAAGGGCCGGCCGGCTCGCGCATGCGCGCTTGAAGGAGACCATGGTCAGCTCCGCTGTGCGCATGCTCACAACTCGGGAGCGGCGCAATCAGTGAAATTGGAAATGGACTAGGGCAACGTTGTGAACTACGCAAACAGCATAAATAGACACAAACAAACGCACTTGCATTGCAAAAGTACATCCCTTTGTCCCTTCCCATTTAACCAAGTGCTTTTGTCCTGTTGTTCGTTGCGGTGTGTTTTGTAGTTGTCAGATTAGTGTTCTGTGTGATCAAGTGTTTGTTAGTAGATCTTTGAAAGTGTTTTTTGATAAGTGTTTGAGAGACTGTTTGTTTGATTGATATATTTCTGTTCGTTTGTTTTCCTGCTGTAATTTTTTTTTTTGGGTTGTGAATGCTGTTTGAATGTGGGGGTGACATTCCTGCCGGAAAAGGGGTGTCACCCTCAATTTTGGTGGAGTAGGGTTCCCCAGGACCATGGAGAAGTGATCCCCAGGTCCGTGTGAATGGTGTATGAATGTACAGTGACATAATTGGAGCTATGGCGTGGCGTTGCTGCTCACAAGTCCAGCATGGTGGACTGGTGCCAATCCAATTTGATGTGGATGTGATGTGTCTGTGCTAGGGACCACAGTGGTGTGCATGCATGCATTCTCATTGTGTCATGATTAATGTGTGTGTTTAACGTGCAAAGATGCCCAATGTGAGTTGTCTCCTGGCTGCTCTTCCCTCAGAAGACGGCGTAGCCTCGGTTAGGGGGGGATTGTCTGGTTCAGGGGTCAGGTCATCACGTAGGGCAATCTGCAGGCCCTTTCTTACTGCAAAGTTGTGCAGCATGCAACATGCACCGATGATCTGGCACACGAAGTTTGGGGAATACAAGAGGGTACCCCCAGACTTATCCAGTCATCGGAAACGTGACTTTAGTAGGCCAAAGGTGCGCTCCACCACTGCTCGTGTTTGGGCATGTGCTTGATTGTATCTTTCCTCTCCTGGGGTTTGGGGGTTCCGGATAGGAGTCATGAGATGGGGTCCCAGTGGATATGCAGAGTCACCTGTAAGGGAAAAGACAGGAGGATGTTAGTCATGCATGTGCCCCTTGTGATGTGTGCATCATGGGAGGGGATAGTCATGCCTGCCACCCATGTCACTCACCAACCAGCCAGGTGTCCCCATACACGTTCTGTTCGAATTCCATTTGGATGTGGCATTGATTGTATATGTAGCTGTCATGGCTGGACCCTGGGTGTTTGGCACGGACATGCCATATGAGGCCTTGGGCATCGACTATCACCTGTACATTGATGGAATGCCAATGCTTCCGATTGCGGTACATGTGCTCTGTCTCCTGGGGGGGCTGGAGTGCCACATGTGTGCAATCAATGGCCCCCACAGTGCGTGGGAATCTGGCAATTCTGTAGAAATCTGTCATTCCCTTCAGCCGCAGGTCCTCAGTGGTGGGTTTGATGATTTGGTTGGCCATGCATCTGAGGATTGCAGGGACAACCTGGTGCACACATCTGCTCATGGAGGATTTTGACATCCCAGCCACCACTCCACTTGTTCTTTGAAAAGAGCCACTGGCAAGGACATGGAGTGTTGCCATGACCTTGACCAGTGGCTGCACTGCATGTGAGCGGTGTGTTGGGCTGGTGATGTCCTCCTGCAGGGTTGTGGTTAATTCCAGGATGACATGAGGGGTGAATCTGAAGATGCGAAACACCTCAGAATCACTCATGCCAAACAATTCTATGCGGGTGCGGTATATCCTCTCCCGTGCCATCCTCCGTGCCATCCTCTGTGCCCTCATCCTTCTTTGTTCATCTAAAGTCAGTAGTATAGCTATGTGCGACGATGCCCCTGGCATGTTGGCATACAGATTGTTGTGCAACACGTGTGACTGCTGAGCTCCTCACTAACAGTGTTGCTTTATCTAACAAGTAGACTTTTTTTCTCTTTTTAGACCAGCTTTTATATGGTCTAATTTTAGACAGGACATTTTGCTGTTGCGCACACTGCGTCGCCTGCGCTGCCCCAACGTTCTTTTGTGGATCCCCGTAAGTCCCTCATTAGCATATTTGACTAGCAAATCAATGGTCTGTCTAGCGCACTTTTGCGCGGACGGATGCGCCAGTCTAACGAAATTACGCGGGACAAAAAAAGTAGATTTTTTGCGTATCTCGTTATGGGGATGCCGTGCATCGAAACGCACGTGCAAATTTCGAATTACGCACGCGCATCTCCTGTTGCGCAGGCGTAATCGCTCAGTGAATCTGGGCCTATACGTTTTACACCTTTGACTACTATTATTATGCTTTGCTGCAATCCAAAGCCCCTTGGGGTACCCTTTCCAACCTTAAAGTCTTATCAGGGGTGTGCAGCACCTATAACCCGCAATCAGTATCGCTCTTCCTTCTACCTTCTGTCATTATAACCCTCCCTAATTCTATCGAAAAGTAAAAAAACAATGTGACTTTAGTTGAGCAATGGAAAAAAACTGTTATGCTGCGTACACACGATCGGACATTCCGACAACAAAACCATGGATTTCTTTTCAACGAATGTTGGCTCAAACTCACACGGCCGCACAAATTTTGTCAGAAATCCTGAATGCCGAGAACACGGTATTAAAGGGAAGTTTAATACCAGTTGTGTTGGTAGAAGCTTATCATATTGTTACATGAACTCATTTATCTGTATTCATTTACATGTAAAAAAGAATAAACACGTTACCATGGAGCTCATGTCTTGATCCCAGTAGACGTTTCCTTCATGATGTACTTTTTTCAATAAAGACTACTGTATGGGCCAGATTCACAGAGCCCTTACTCCGGTCTATCTCGCTTTAGACCGGAGTACTTTAAAATTACGCGCGTTGTTTCATTAGTCTGAATCCTCAAACCATGAAACGACGGCTTCGGGCTTCAACCTGACTGGCTTACGTGTTTGTACGCCTTCGGATCTACGCTGCAATAATTTTGCAGCCACTGGGTGGAGTTCCCGTCGTTTTCCGTGTCGGGGTATGCAAATGAGCATTTTCCGACGATCCACGAAGTTACGAGCGTCGTTCGCAAACTCTTACGGCATCTGTAGTCATCTTTTTGCCACGTAAAGTTATTCCAGCTTTTATCTGGTCTAGTTTTTAGACAGCCCATGTTAAGTATGGCCGTCGTTCCCGCGTCGAATTTCAACGTCTTTTTTTATTTTTTACGAAAGTCGTCCGGGAATAGGAATGTACGTTATTGACGCTACTCAAACAAAAAATGACGTAACAAAGTTATTTCGCGCAATGCACGGCGGGAAATTTCTGAACGAAGCATGCGCAGTTCGATTGCCGCGGGGACGAGCCTAATTTAAATGCTTCACGCCCCCTAATCGCGTATTTCGATTCCGCCGCGAGAAATACACTAGGCCGCCGTACCTTACGGGCCGTAATCTACCTGAATTCGTCGTAGAGCCAGGTAAAATACGGCGGCGTAGTGTATCTCTGATACTCTGCGCCAATGTAATTGTACCTGAATCTGGCCCTATACTTTTTACACCTTTGACTACTATTATTATCCTTTGCTGCAATCCAAAGCCCCTTGGGGTACCCTTTCCAACTATAATGACAGCAAGTACCCAACAGGTACATGAATTTTTTGAATGTGCACTCCTGGTGAAATCAGGCTCCACACTCCACAAACACATCTCTTGCTTTAATTTGGCCAGTCTCCATCAAAGCAATCAATTATGCAGTATTTCTCTTGCAAGTACATGAATCTGTCTCAAGCACCAACATTTGGGGTTGTAGAAGTGCGATGGATGACACTCTTTCTGAATACCAGGGATTATTTCTAGTAGAAGTTAATCCAGAACCAAATTGTTGGCTTTACAAAGCCAATGTCTTGTCCCACAATACGTATTTAACATAAATATTATTTCGCAAGCAGCTTGAGGAAATGTGCCAGCAGATAATATCAAGGAAACCCAAAGCGCTAAATTACAATAAAAATATTAAAGAACTGTGTATTAACTATTCTGACTCTTTAATCATGGGCATGTGACTAGAAGGCTGTGTTTGTCAGCGCTCCTCTGATACATGAGGCACTTTACACAAGCCAGCAATGGGTATCCTGGGAGTGTGTTTCTGTCTATTACAGGGAAAGTTGCTCTATATTTTTTTACAGCCCGAATTGGCTCAGCATCTTTCTGATTCACTGATCCTTCCAGAATCCCTGTACTCAGCTGCCTCTCTAAACTTTACAACTTGCTGACCTCCTCTGCATTTGAGACTTGATGTCAGAGCAGGGAATAATTCTCCGAGCCGCCGGTCCCAGGCCTGATGTATTTCTCTTTGTCTTCAGCTATTATTTCCCCTCTCTGTTCTATTGTCTGTAAACACAGCACACTCCAGGGCTTAGAGGAGCTGACATCCCCTCACCAAAACTTTACTACTAAAAGACTTAGCTGCTTTGGGGGAACTGTCATATTACTTGTCTTCTGCTCATTGTCAAGTCATTCCTTGCCCTGGTTTTCTAAGGACACCTATTGCCCATTGCAACAGCCACTGATGTGATTAGATAACAGAATATTACTCTGTAATTATGTGGTGCACAACACATTTATGGCCTTAATAATGGCAAGGGAGGTCCAAAATGTCATAAAATGGTCACCTGTGACATGTTCAGGCCAGTCTAAAAAAATCTCACACTAATTCAATGGACAATAGGAACAGAATGGTACTTTAGTATGTTCAGATGAAGCAAGGGATTTGATATTGAACAGCAAATGAAGTTTCCAAGTAAAGTTAATAAAGTTGTGTTAACACAATATACATTGATGGCTTTGGAACTTGAAAATAAGAATGTCATTCATACTCTAAATAAAAGTCAAATAGGCCGCTATGAAATTATGAGAATGAGACAACACATTTAGAATGTTGAACATAATGAAATTACTAAATTCCTGTGTAGCACATAATAAGAGGTCATCATATAAAGTAGGGTTAGACAAATAATTTTAATTATTGTTTACTTTTGTTTGTTACTTTTTTTTAATACTGTATATACTCGAGTATAAACTGACCCAAATATAAGCCAAGGCACCTAATTTTACCACAAAAAAATGGGAAAACATATTGACTCGAGTATAAGCCTAATGTGTCCATCTGCATGCCTCACTGTGCCTCACTTTGCCTCACTGTGTCCATGCCTCGCTGTGCCCATGCCTCACTGTGAAACAATGATGATTCTCCTGCGCTCCGGTATTTCTTACTTGTGGGGGTCATACAGTTCAATTATAAAGTATCTTCCAGAGTCTTGCAGCCCTCCTCAGAATCGTGGGAATTCAAAAGGAACTAAAAGAGAAAAGAGAATGGAGGGCGCACCGACCTAGTGTGATACTGTAACACGATTTTTATTAAAATACTAAAATCAATGATTATACTCACAAAATGAGTTAAAAAACAAGCCTTGAAAGACAGTTCAACAGCGCCAGCAGAACAGGACGGTTGCTTCAGTCCAAAGGTATCTAACCGATATTGAAACTAGGCTTACGCGTTTCGGGGGCGTACCCCTTTCCTCAGAGCCCCGGTGGTCTGCACTGCTCCCTCACTGTACAGCTTGTCAGAATATATACACACACTTTGTCTTTCAAGGCTTGTTTTTTAACTCATTTTTGTGAGTATAATCATTGATTTTAGTATTTTAATAAAAATCGTGTTACAGTATCACACTAGGTCGGTGCGCCCTCCATTCTCTTTTCTCTTTCATGCCTCACTGTGCCCATGCCTCACTGTGCCTCACTGTACCCATGCCTCACTGTGTCCATGCCTCACTGTGTCCATGCAAAACAAAATAAATCCACGCTATCTAATAAGTGAGCAGCTACAAAAACCAATGGACAAAAGGAAAGTAACAAACAGAACATATAAATTGTAGCGCTAGGTGATAATGAAGCTTTTAAACACTGAGGACCAGATTCAGAAAGACTGGCGTAAATTTCGGCGGGCGTAGCGTATCTCATATACACTACGCCGCCGTAACTTAGAGCGGTAGGTCCCATATTCAGAAAGATCTTGCGCCTAAGTTACGGCGGCGTAGTGTAAATGGGCCAGCGTAAGCCCGTGTAATTCAAAGTAGGCTGGTAGTGGGCATGTTGTATGGAAATTAATCGTGACCCCACATAAATGACGTGCCTAACGTGGACGTATCCCAGTGCGCATGCTCCAAAATCACGTTGGAAATACTCAATGCTTTTGACGTGAACGTAACTTACGCAAAGCCCTATTCGCGTACGACTTACGCAAACGACGTAAACGACGGAAAATTCAACGCTGTTCCGACGTCCATACTTAACATTGCCTGCGCCTCATATAGCAGGGATAACTTTACGCCAGTCATATGCCTTACGTAAACGACGTATATCAATACACCGGCCGCAACTACGCTTGTGAATCGCGCATGTAGCTCATTTGGATATTTTTAATGGGAACGCCGAATGCGTCCAGCGTAACTATGCGCCCACGATACGCCGGTGTAGGCAAGTTATGTCGGATGGCTGAAGCCATGTTTTTCGGCGTATCTTGCTTTCTGAATCGGCGTACATTTGAACTTACGCGGCGTATCAGGAGATACGGCGGCGTATATTCTTTCTGAATCCGGCCCTGAATGTCTAATAAACAAAATACAGTAATATGCCAAAAAAAACACCAAGTGACAGATGTGTAGGCAAAAAAAAAAAAACGAATCAAAATAAAATAAAAGTCCAAAATGGTGAGAAAGCTTGATTGATCTATACGACTAGGTACCGTAAATGGTCCTAGATCAACGATA
The DNA here is from genome assembly GCA_029574335.1 of Rana kukunoris. Taxonomy (NCBI): domain Eukaryota; kingdom Metazoa; phylum Chordata; class Amphibia; order Anura; family Ranidae; genus Rana; species Rana kukunoris. Next base: position 28,915,896 of record CM056057.1, read on the forward strand.
ATTCACACTTGAACGTGATGCACACTTGCCAAAAAACCGCCACCAATTCTACAGAGGCTTACCGGACTAGTTGAACCCTGAATAGCCTACACCCAAAGGGTCAACAGAGCTGTGTTTACACAATGGATGTGACACTGCAGGACCAGATCTTCACAAGGCAAGAAACAGCAAATCCACCAATCAAAAGGAAGAGACGTCTAGTGCTTGAAGATGATGACCCCCAAATGGTCAAACCATGGACCCGATGTGTTGGAAAAGAGTAGAACAGAAGAAACACATAGAGTAATACTGTAGGCAATGAGCATTTAATAATGGTTGGAAACACTTACATGAAAGTGGAACAAAGGAACACTTTGATCAAAATGTGTGTGGCAGCAGTGGAGTCTGGAGCAGGAGCTGAGGTGGACCGGGCTAGGAAAACTCCATGTGTGAGCATCGGCAAAAGCGTCATTGGTTGCTAGGACACTGGTCCTAGCGGCCAATGACTTCAAAGCAGATCACATGGGAAGGAGGGGGTGGTAGGCGCCCAGCGGGAGAGGAGACAGAGGAACACAGAGGCGCTGGATATAAGTTGTGCCCAGGTATCCAGGGGACAAAAACCCGGGCACAAGTTGCCAAACCCGTTCTGTATGGGTCAATCTCGTACGGATGACAACCCTAGACACATGACATCTTGGGGAGTGTATGACATGAGAGGTGCAAATGTTCTGCAATTGAGGGAAAAGTGAGACCAGTGAGAAAAGGATTGGGGACTATAGACAAAAACAGGGGTGGATCAAGCGCTCTCCAGAAAAAGTGAAAAAGTAACTGGTTACTCCCCAGCACCAGAGGTTCACCATCCCACTACAGCGGTAGATGGTATTGTGATTTACATCCAGACACCCTTTTCCTCTCCAGCACCAGAGCCTTGCCGTCCCGTTTTTGCGGTAGACGGTATTGTGGTATACACCAGGGCATCCATTAAACAACTGCAGGACCAGCGGAGGATGCCTACCCCGGATGTTCCGACGGATGACACAACTTACAGATAAGCCCATGTTTTTTATTACTTTGTGAGTGACACCTTTATATGAATGGCCTGTTTTTTACATATTAAAAACGTAAATACTACACTTAGAGGGTGCTGCGACGGACAGGTTTCCAGCGGACATGTTTTCAAGCATGTTTGGAAATTTTTGTCCACTGGAAAACGGTCCGATAGGCCGTACACACGATCGAACATGTCCGCTGAAACTGGTCTGTGGACCAGTTTCAGCGGACATATTCGATCGTGTGTACGCGGCCTTAAGGATTGGGGACTACACAGCTTGGAGAGTGATACCTTGCTAGATTCTCCTGGTAATATTCCTATTGTTAAGTGCTTGAAGTCAGTGCAGAGAAGGGGAGGAGGGGATTCTACCTGCTTCTTTTGTCTTTTGTCATTTTATACTTACCAGAAATGGCTGTTGCTAGGAAGATCGTCCTAATCTGTCACTTCCTCATCCGATCTTCTCTCCTCGCGTTGCCTCCTGGGAAATGGGGCACGCTGTCTTCTGGGAACTGTGTGTCTCCCAGAGGACAGCCGCCCATTCACAAAGCGCCACGTGACTCGCTTCACTTCCTGTTTCCCTTAGTGAGGATGGCACACGTTCCAGAGGATGGATCGGGCTTGGGCGGCTGACATCTCAGGCACATTGGACAGGTAAGTGTGCTTAATAAAAATCAGCAGCTACAGGGTTTGTAGCTGCTGACTTTTAATTTAATTTTTTTCCAGCTGGACCTCCGCTTTAACCTCACTAATGGTTATTGTGAGCCTTATATACAATACAGAAAGTGATAGAAAATCCAAAATGTTCTCACAGAAACAGAAATAGGGAACAGAAGGGAATTCTTGCAATAAGAACCTTTCTGATGAGGACACCTGTCCAAGGGAGAATGTCAGCTTGTGTTGGAGAGCTTCTCTTGCTTCCTATTATGTTTTGGACAGCTTCCTGATAGGAAACAGAAAAAGGAAAAACAAATACGTGTCTTAATCATTCTATACTCAATGCAAAACTAAAAAAAATATACACTTTAAAGCAGAACTAAACCTATCGATTTACCAGTTTCAAAAAACAGTTACTATACATTCTCGACATGCCAGGAATGCTAGCTGTCACATTTACTTGTGCTATTACCCAACCCTTCAAACCATCAAATGGCTGGTGTCATGATGACACGAAAGTGGAGACAATCCATTGCCCCCAACATCTCAACCTGATTTCAGAATATGAGCATTACACAGCCCTGCAATCAGATTTACTCTTAAAATGTAGGTATTTCGTGGAACCGTGGTTGCAAATTCAGCAGAAATATGGGTAATACCACATTACAGTAATATGTTATTACCAACTGCAGTTGGTCGTTCTTCATAACATTCATTGTTTGTCCAATGTGCACATCTATTAATTATCTCGACAATTTTATGTGTCTTCACAAATACTTTCTGTCTTGTTACCAATCAAGCATACAATTTATGTAATTGTGATTGTGGACGACGCTCTTGAGGCCGCAGACGAAGGAGAATCTTGTCTCCTGGTTCTGTTGGACCTAAGCGCAGCCTTTGATAAGGTAGACCACAAACTGTTACTGACTCGGCTGGCTGAAGTAGCCAGAGTCGCAGAAGGTGATCTATTATGGTTCTCCTACATTCTGGAAAACCGATCACAAACAGTGAAATTAGGACCTTTCATTTTTTTTAAACGCACGGTGTCATGCGGAGTCCCTTAAGGATCCCCTCCATCACCGGTGCTCTTCAACATCTATCTTCGCCCTCTCTTTGAAATAATCAGTAGCCAACAACTACTTTATTACTCATACGCAGACGACACGCAACTATATTTTCGCATCTGTAATAAAAAGGATCATCATCACAGTTTAGAGAATTGTCTCTCTTTGATAGAAAACTGGGTGACCAAGAGTTATCTTAAACTCAACAGTTCCAAAACAGAACTTCTTCTGTTTCAAGCCAGTCGCAAGAATCAGCTGGCAACAACCTGGACACCTCCGCCCATTCTGGGCCAGATCATCTCCCCTAGCTCCAAAGTCAAAAGTCTCGCGGTCATCTTTGACACCTACATGACAATGGACGCACAAATAGGGTCAGTAGTCAGCGGATCTCACCATCTGCTGCACCTACTACGCAGACTTATTCCGTTTATCCCCAAAGAAGACGTAGCAGTCGTGGTGGGAACAATTGTGAACTCCAGACTGGACTATGCAAATGCCCTTTACCTTGGACTCCCTAAGTACCAAATCACTTGTCTGCAAGTCGTTCAAAATACAGCTGCCAGACTGGTGACTGGAAAGAAACCCTGGGAATCAATCTCACCTTCGTTGAGAACCCTTCACTGGTTGCCAGTAAAAGACAGAATTGTTTTTAAAAGACACTGTCTGACTCATAAGTGCATCCATGGGAAGGCTCCGCAATATCTATGCGAAAAGATAGCAGCCCACAATCCCAATCGCGTTCTGCGATCCACCGACCAAAATCTGGTCAAAATACCCAAAGCCAGATACAAGTCCAAAGGAGAAAGAAGGTTTGCTTTCCAAGGTCCCAGACTATGGAACGCTTTACCAACCAGCATTTGGTTGGAGGAAAACCACCTGAGCTTCAGAAGACAGATAAAAACTCTGCTCTTTTGATGACCAGAGAGACAGAAAAAACGAGCGCGATTCAGTTCGCATGTGCCGCACTATATAAGTTTTTTCATGCATTCATTCATTCATTAATCTTGTTAAACATTGTAAAACCATTCAAAAAGTATACACACGATCGGACATTCCAACATCAAAACCGTAGATTTTTTTCCGACGGATATTCACTCAAACTTGTCTTGCATACACACGGTCACACAAATGTTGTCGGAAATTGCGAACGTCAAGAACGCGGTGACGTACAACACTACGAAGAGCCGAGAAAAATTAAGTTCAATGATTCCGAGCATGCGTCAAATTGATTCCGAATATGCGTAGAATTTTTGTGCGTTGAATTGTGTACACACGGTCGGATTTTCCGACAAGAACTTTTGTTGTCTGAAAATTTGAGAACCAGCTCTCAAATTTTTGTTGTTGGAAATTCTGACAGCAAATGTCCGATGAAGTATACACATGGTCTAATTTTCTGACAACAAGCCCACATCGAACATTTGTTGTCGGAAATTCCGACCCTGGGTACGCCTCATAACACAAAAAAAAGTCTGATGTCAAAACTGATCACATGTGCAGCTCCATGGCAGTTGCAAATCAAACAGGGGCTAAGATGGCAGCTTCCTTGGCTAAAAAGCAGAGGAATGTTTAGTTTTGCTTATATGTACATTTCTGTGAAGCTGCATCTTCATCATTATGTTCCAGAAACGCCTTTATGCTACAGAATGTATTTTCCATGTGAAATCGATAATGGACAGCAAAATTTCTCTGGCCGTCTCTCCATTTATTCACAAGTCACAAGATCTGGAATACTTCGGCATGCTTTCTATTTGACATTACATTCTAGTAAGTTTTATTATGTACTGTTTAGTAATAGCTGTAACAATACATCACGATCTGCCTGGGAATAAATGAGAGTAAAAGAATAGTCTAGACTTGATATACTGCATTTGGCCAAATGGGATATTCTAGGGATGAGAATGGAATGCATTTCCTGAAAATTGTCAGTTATTACCTCATGCATGCTCACGCATTGGCAGAAAGATCAATTTGCTAAGAAGTAAGAACTACTTTAAAGTAAAGTTCTGCATCTGCTGAGTAAACCCAAGAAACAATACCAACAACAACAACAAAAATAACAACAACAACAATAAAAATAATTGTAATAAGTGGATGCTTTGCTTCGGCATCTGCATTTTTGTAAATTATTAATATATTTTAAATCATTATATGTAATTCATGTAATTCTTTATGTAAAGCTGCCGCCTTTCATTGTTTAGACCGTTAATGAATTATATTTTTTCTCCTTTTAGGTAAAATCATAACATTTAGAATACTTAGGTTGCCTAATCTGGGTTTAAAGCACAAAAAAACAGCATTTTGATGTAAAACATTTAACTAATTAGTGATAATCAAAACTGGTTTCAACATGAAAGAACCGGGCTTAGGTATTTCCCAAAAAGCAATTACTAATACATTTTTAGCACTACTTAAGTAAAGGAAACCTCTATCAATTAGAACTGTACCATTTTAACAATTAGAACAAAATAAAAGTAATAAAAGTAAACAAAGAAATAAAGCATAACCATGCTTTAAATAAAACTGTATATTGGATACTGTATATTGGATTGTACATGGATGCGTATATTGATTGACTGCTATAGGTCACCAGACATCTTTTTTCTTTACACCACTGGGATTGCATATTATAGATGTTCTCACACAAGTTTCACATAACTTTTACCTAGGATTCCCATATTTCCATAACTAACTGAATATGCGCAAAAAAATTGTGAATCTTAGGTAAAGCCTCGTACATATGCACGATTTTCTTGGCAAGAAAGCTGCTTTCTTGCCAAGTAAACCGTGCGTGTGTACGAGGCTTTGAGGGTTCTCGTCGAGAAAACTGCCCAGAATCTAGACGAGAAAAATAGAGAACCTGCTCTCTATTTTCTCGTTGTGATTCTCTGCAGTGCCGGGAACGTCTGTATACTTACCTGCCTCCATGGAAACCCACGCATGCTTGAAATGACTTCCAAGGCATAGGTAGAGTGAAGCAAGATGGTGGCGACGGCATTGAATGTGACGAGCGCATGCGCATGTTCAAAAGAACGGCAGTCTGTTCCTGACGAGAATCCGGGCCGTGTGTACAGAGCTTAAAACTTGTGTAAATCTTGCATGAACATTTTTTAAGTTTCTGTATAGACAAATATGTGTTCTTGTTTTGGAGAGTCTAGGCAAGAGGCTATGACTCTGATGCCTGGTACACACGATCAGTTTTCCCGACGGTCAAAAGACCGCTGCGAAAACAGAGGGGAAGAACGGGAACCGGCTTGGTCCCTTTTCCCCCTGTACACACGGCCAGGGGCCCAAGATGCTATTCAGACGGCCCTGACTCTATCCCTCTGTTCAATTCATGGATGATTGATTGGACTCACTTTTCTGGGACTTTTTTTATTTTTTTTTAACTTTTGTTGAATGTTTTCACATGTTTTTTATTTGTTTTATATAGCAGTGTGAATTGTCATTTTCAAAATTATGTGCACCATTGGTGAATTTTTTTGATTATTCTTCAATTGCTTCCATTCACATTTCATCCTTTTTAAATCTTTTTCACAAGATATTTATTGTCATTCGCAATCTCGTATTTTAGTTTCATTTTCAACACGCGGCCACTGTCCAATGTGACTCAGCACAAAAGAGATAAGCTGATTGGCTAAGATATTAAGTAAGATACATCGCTCACTAACTACACTGCCCAGTGCCAATTTGAAAGAACAATTCGAGTACACAAATTTACGAACAGACAAAGAAACGGATTTACAAAACAAATGTAAATACGAACATAAGAATGAAAATACGAATATACGAATGAAAATACAAACATACAAATGAAAATACAAATATACGAAATTTTGAGCAAACAAAGGATTCAAAATACGGAATGCAAATCGTTCGTTATAGATGTAATTTTTGTTCTTTTGCCGTTTCGGTGTTTCGTATTTTAGTAAGTTTGTCCAATCATACGTTTGTATTTTCACCTGTTCGAAATTTTGCTTATTTGTAATTCCGTAATTTTCGTATTTTAGTACTTTCAGCTATTCGGATGTTCGAATTGATCCGCATGTTCCAATACTATCAAATTCGTACGAAAATCCATTCGTTACGAGCAGAAACGCACATGTCTACCTGTTTCTCTTACTTCGAATGGCGGTGCCAGGACGTGATCCGATCAACGGATCGGCCTCGGGCGGCCAACATTGTGGGCACCCTGAACAGGTAAGTGGGCTTATTAAAAGTCAGCAGCTACAGTGTTTGTAGGGGGGCCTTTTTAACCCCAGAAACACATTGGTTTTCTCTTGATGATTACAAATAAAATGATATTCTGTCTACCTGGGGAAAAAAACAACTCACAGCTTTCTGAAATATATTGGGTAATCCGGCACTCCTCATCATTCAAAAAATATTGAGCAATAAAAACTTGGCAGAGGTTCTAACACTGCCCCACACCAGAAAATTGCTTTTAAACTTGAAATAAAATCCTAGGTCTAGGTTAATTTTCTGTAATTACTTTTAAGTACAATACATCTTTAGCTTCCTTTACTTCTTTTGTAAATAGATTATATGGTAATGTGTTTATATGGGTTTTTTCAGCTCTTGGCCCTTTTGGCAAGACTCAGATTAAAGTTGACACCATTATTCATGCCAATTTTTTTTATGTTTTCAAAGATGTTTAGGATGCAGTTCGTGTGAAAAGCAGCAGCTATCTCAGTTGCCTTAGGCAAAAACACAAGGTGTGTCAGATCAGTGTGTCTCTGCCTCTTAAAAGAGAGCAAAGGCGAAGGGTGTTATTTTCAGTGACCTGTTTGCCTCCAGACCTTTCATAGTAACACCTATGGTCAGAATCACTTTGTCTAATGCAGATCCATGAGAACAGAGTCAAAGGGTACAACCTCAAAGGCATCAGCAATTACTGAAACATTCAAGCCGCATACTGTACTTACAGAGGACGGTTCTTTCCTTTGTTTACTATACGAAATGACACCCAAAACCATTCTTACAGTAGATCCCGGCACTGTTATTCCAGGTTTGTCTCAAGACTTCAGCTCGATGAGCTATCAGCCAACCAACATTTTAGTGTGGTGGGACTTAGCTGGCCATACAGTAATAGAATTTAATAAAAAAAATTTTGTTAACCTCTTAATGTTGGCACCTCCTAGCCCTTTAAAAGGTGTATGACACCAGGAGGTGGGGCTGAAGAGCACACGACCGCCGTGCTTGTCACGCCAGTTCACATGATCCAAAAACTTTTAGATAGGTGCCGGTGACTTGTCAGGCTTGTTCCCCTATCCAGCTGGTTCCTTTAAGGACTGCGCAGGGGCAATCCTTGCCGACGGAAATCTCCGAATCTCAGCCGCCATCCAGGCTCATTCTTTAACATCCCCGTGGATTGGAGGATGTTAAAAAAAGAGCCAGGAGACCGAGCGAGCGGAGCGAGCCGCCCGAGTGAAGCGAGGACGTGAGGCCGACTGTCCACTTTCTCCGAATTCCACGTTGCCCTGGATGCCGGCTGAGGTTCGGAGATTTCCGTCGGCAAGGATTGCACCTGCGCAGAACCAGCTTGTTAGCCGGAACCAGACCGTCAGATCAGATTGCGCCTGCGCAGTCCTTAATTGAACCAGCTCGTTAGCTGGAACCAGATAGGCAGGTCACCGGAAACTGTGCCAAAAGAGCGTGCCATGCACGCTCTCGGCACAGCTGACTGGACAGCAATTTAAGCAAATATGCGCCCCCTCGCGGCCAAGGACCAGGCGTAGAGAGCTCGCATATTTGTATGCACCCGGTGCGAAGGGGTTAAGAATGGTTTTTCGATTTTTTATTGTTAGTGGGGTCAAATTGACATTAGTTTTTGACTGCAGTGATAAAAATATTTCAAGGATTTATTGTTCCCCTGCTTATAGCAAATTGGTCCATGCTTCATATAGGGTTCTTTTGCCTTCCCCTGGATCAATTGTTGGTAAAGAATTCTGTATATGGATGTTTTCTATTTATTGTTTATTTTTTATTTAATTTTTTGGTTGGCTTTTGACCTAACTATGTAACAAAGGAGCGGGATGGAAAATAAATTTGATCCCAAATTGAATGTTGAATATCACTTATCATCATCAAGTCATCTAATGTACTGAGAATTTTCATATGGATGTTTGTACTAAGATTTCTTTGAACATCTAATAATGTATGACCAGCCAACATTTATGCCGCGTACACATGATCAGAATTTCCGACAAGAAAAGTTTGATGTCAGCTTTTGGTCGGAAATTCCCCGTGTGTTGGACTTTTTCTGTCAGAATTTCCGACAGCAAAAATTTGAGAGCTGGTTCTCAAATTTTCTGACGGGAAAAGTTCTTGACGGAAATTCTGATTGTCTGTATGCAATTCCGACGTGCAAAAAAACACGTATTCTCAGAATCAATTCAATGCATTCTCGGAATCATTGAACTTTTTTTTTCTCGGCTCGTTGTAGTGTTGTAGGTCACTGCGTTCTTGACTGTCGGAATTTTGTTTGACAGTGTGTATGCAACACAAGTTTGAGCCAAAATTCTGTCGTAAAAAAAATCCACGGTTTTCTTGTCGAAATTTCCGATCGTGTGTATGCGGCATTAGATTGTAAGCTCCAACAAACAGGGCATTCTGATTCCTCCTGTATTGAATTGTATTGTGACTGTACTGTCTGCCCACACTGTGCAAACTGTTGGCACTATATAAATCTTGTATAATAACCACTACAGATCCGCGCTATCGTCAAAAGACGTCTGCAGCGCGGACCTGAAGTGCCTAGTGGACGTCTTTGGGCGTCCTATTGTTTACATTACCCGCGCGCCGGGTAATGTTTACTGTGCCGTCGTATCGCTGGGAAGCCGGTGTGTGTGCCTGGCGGCCGCGATGTCCTCCACATACACGCGATCAGCGGAGACAGCAGGTGACAGTAGGGACGTGGAGCTCTGTGTGTAAACACAGAGCTCCACGTACTGTCAGGGAGAGAGGAGATCGATCTGTGTCCCTTGTACATAGGGACACAGCATCGGTCACCTCCCCCAGTCACCCCCCACACAGTTAGAACACAACCAGGGAATACATTTAACCCCTTCCTCATCCCCTAGTGTTAACCCCTTCCCTGCCAGTCACATTTATACAGCAATTAGTGCATTTTTATAGCACTGATCGCTGTATAAATGTGAATTGTCCCACAATTGTGTCAAACGTGTCCGATATAAAACCTCCACCACACGTATAAAGAAACAGCATTCAAGGGTAAAACGTATGATCCTGAGAGGGCTCTCGGTCGCAGTCACCTGGATGAAGACAATCTCCTCACACACTCAATGTGCATCAAAGTATGTACAGGAGACAACAAAGGCTCACATAGTGTGAATCGTTCATTTATTAGAAGCAAATTAAAAAAAGTATGCACTTACAATGAATTTGTAGTAAGAGCGTCAAAAAGACATGTAGCCGGCCAGCTAACACACACAGCCCGTATCTTCCGGGTAAGGATCGTATGCGCGGTGACGTCAGCACGTCGCCTCCCTACGTTTCGTCTCAACTGGGACGTGTTCACGGGACTGTGCACTGTGTCCAGAGTGTACTTTCATCATCCTCACCTGGGAGTCTTCCAATATATGAACTTGGAACCTTTTGGTGGACTATGCATATCTGTGAAACTACACAACTTTGAACATTGAATCCACTTCTTTGTGATCTATGCACAGTATTTGTTTATATATCTAGGACGCCCTTACCCCCAATTGTAGTTGCTTGATATACTATAACTTAATTTTTAGCGCAATTTTTCTTGCTTTACATATTGTCTTGGTGTAGTTTAACACCTTTTTATCGCTGCTTTACATGTTGTTTCCTGAACGAGCGCTACATTTTATCTTTAAACGTGTCCAATATGTCCGCCGCAATATCGCAGGCCTGACAAAAAAATCGCAGATCGCAGATCGCTGCCATTACTAGTAAAAAAATTAAAATAAATCATAAATCTATCCCCTATTTTGTAGGCGCTATAACTTTTGTGCAACCCAATCAATAAAGGCTTATTGCGATTTTTTAAACAAAAATATGTAGAAGAATACGTATATCAGCCTAAACTGAGGGAAAAAATCATTTTTTTTCAAAATTTTCTGTCTTTTTCTGTTTATAGCGCAACAAATAAAAACCGCAGAGATGATCAAATACCACCAAAAGAAAGCTCTATTTGTGGCGAAAAAATGATAAAAATATAATTTGGGTACAGTGTTGTATGACTGCGCAATTGTCATTCAAAATGCATCAGCGCTGAAAGCTGAAAATTGGTCTGGGCACGGAGGGGGTTTAAGTGCCCAGTAATGTAGTGGTTAATAATATCCTACGAAGCATCCCGAAAATGCACTAATGTGTGAAATGCATTGAAGCTGCACCACTATCATTTCCGATTTGCCCTCGACGTCAATGGAACGCACGCTGGCTCAGGAAGAGCGCGCAGCATTTGCGAGGGTACTGAGTGAGAGCTGTTTGTGGAGGTGCTAAGGCACCCTGAAAACGTTTATCTCCTCAGAAACAATTGCAGTGTTATGGCACTTTTTGTTTGTCCAGTACTCTCAGCTTGTGAACATGCTGGCAGTCGTTATCGCTATTGAGCACCATGAATATAATTTCCCTCTGGCAGAGATCACTCAGGACAATTCTAATCCTCTGGAATTTTCATTGGACACCATGCCTGTGTGGAGGCTTATTGTATATTGAATGGTGGCATACATCGAGGTGAATTGCCTTTCAAGACCCCTGAAGTAGGTTGAAAGCTCTGTGGATAATTAAACAAGTGCTGTTTGACCTTTCCTTAGTGAACGTCATTGGAATCTGGTAAGCCCCACCTTTCACACATTGTGGTGGTCTGCATGGTGGTCCTAGTTTTGAGAAGCCAAAGGCTTTTTGAATTTCCAATCTACCATTTCTTCTATCTTGCACGTTTTTTTTCTCAAAATTTCTCAATCAATTTTTGACTTTACATTGGGACTCTTTTTTGGTTTATATCCATTGCACTTACCGTATATATTCTAAAAATAGCCCCCTCGGCTTATACTCAAGTCAATGTACCTGTCGGGTCGCGGGCGTCCATTTTTCAAAAGTCGCGGCTTCCCCCTGGTCCGGATAGGTGTTTGACACTGTGTTCCGCTACCGCCTATCATGGAGGTCCTCTCCTCAGACTTTCCCAGCAGACACTGTGTTCAGTGTTTTCGTATATCATGGACGTCCTCTTGTCCGAGGATGAAAGAAGGTCTGTGATTGGCGGAACACTAAACACAGTGTCTGCAAGAAAACTGAGTCCGAGGATGAGAGGACCTCCGTGATAGGCGGTAGCCAAACACAGTGCAAAATGCTTATCATGGACCAGGAGGAAGCCGCGACTTTTGAAAAAAGGATGCCCGCAACCCGAAAGGTATCACGGTACAAATGGGACCAGGAGGAAGCCAAGACTTTTGAAAAATGGATGCCTGCAGTCAGTACACTGAGGCTGCAATGGGCACAGTAAGAATGGGCACAGTAAGGCTACAATGGGCACAGTAAGAATAGACACAGTAAGGCTGCAATGGGCACATAAAGACTGCATTGGGCACAGTGAGAATGGGCACAGTAAGGCTGCAATGCGCACAGTAAGGCTACAATGGGCACAGTAAGGTTGCAAATGGGCACAGTGAAGCTGCAAATGGGCATTGTTGACCCTCTTTTCTGCTTACAGTAGCTGCTGCATTCTCACCCTAGGCTTATCCTCGAGTTTATAAGTTTTCCCATTTTTTGTGATAAAATTAGGGCTTTGGCTTATACTCAGGTCGGCTTATACTCGAGTATATATGGTACATGCATATTATCAATCAATTTTTTTATTGTCTTAATTTTTGTATTACAGGTGTTGAATATTTGTAAGTGGTGTTTTATCCGGTTTGTATATGTGTTGCACTGTATTTTTTACTGGCATTTCCAAAAGTTACAAAACTACAGTTTTAAGAACAATTTTCAGTATTTACCGTGTTTATCGGCGTATACCGCGCACTTTTTTTCCCTGAAAATCAGGGCAAAATCGTGGGTGCGCGATATACGCCGAAACCTGCTTTCCTGCGCCGAGTTTAAATACTGCGCCTGCATATACAGAGCGCAGTACACTCGTGTATAGTCGGGCAGGCTCAGCTCCTCTCGCGCTCACATCCTGGACGTACAGGACGTGAGCGCGAGAGTAGCCGAGCCTGCCCGACTATACACGAGTGTACTCCGCTCGGTATATGCAGGCGCAGTATTCAAACTCGGTGCGGGAAAGCGGGGATCGAGCGGGGAGGACGCCGCAGAAGGACGCCAGACCAGACGAAGAGGACAACCGAAGCCGCAGACGGACGCCAGACCCGACGAGGCCGCCGATGGACGCCACGCAAGACACCAAAACTGTAAGTGCAAAAATCTTTTTTCCACAGGAATGCGGGTCCACTTACGCCAGAGCGCGCAATACCCCGATAAATACGGTAGGTTACAAACAAGTACAATATGCAATTAGCAATATGATTTAACGTAGATATTAAGGCACAAAAACATATTTCTTATTTTATTTTCAATATAGTAAGTAAGTAGCTCAGGGACAGCTCAGCTCCCTTGCACCATGATGACACACCACACGCTCAAGCACCTCCTCTGCCAGACTCGCTTCCTCCTAAAGACACTGTAGCGGGCACTCAGATGGTCTCGGCCAGCTCCTGCCCAAAACTGAGCATGCTGAAAGTCACAGCCATATTTTTTACTGGCAACCTTTTCCTGTTACTGGCATTTACTGGAAAAGTGCCTGCTTTTTATTGGCTGCCAGCAAAAATACTGATGGTTGGCAATACCCCCTCTAGCATTTCTAGCCATGGCCATCTTGAGCAGGGGCGGATGGTTCATGTAGAATTTACTTCCTGGAATATCTCTGCCCTTAGGTATACAGACAGAAGGGTGTGTTTAGCCTCACCTCCCCTTCTCCAGATGAAAAATAATAATAACCACGTGGACTCCCCTTATGGTTTCAGTATTTATTTTTCATTTATTTTTTGTTATTTGCTATTTTATTATTATGATTTTGAAGCTCACTTTGTATTGTTAATAACTCTTTGCTTCACAGAGGACAATATAGGGCCAGATTCACGTATTCCAGAGCATCTTTGCTCTGGAGTAACGCTTCTGATTTGCGTTGCGCTGCCGAATTTTTAGGAGCAAGTGCTGTCATTCACGAAGCACTTGCTCCTAAAGTTGCGGCAGCGCATCGCAAATGAGCCGGCGGAATTCAAATGTCACGGGTACGGGGCGTGTAGTATGCTAACTACGCGCGATCCCGCCGCCGACGTACTGCGCATGCGTCGAGTGTCAAAACATCCCCGTGCGCATGCTCCAAAATCTGTGAATGAACGTCAATGACGTCACATTCCCATTCATGACCGTTTTACGCAAGCGACGTTTTTTTTTTTTTTTCCCGACGCGATGACGACGCCTATACCTAACATAGGATACTCCAGCCCCATGTAGGTATATCTATGCGCCGCGTATCCCGTCCGGAAACGTCGTAACGTCACTGCGTCGCGCCGGATTTCGATCGTGAATTGCCGATTTCCGCTCATTAACATATTTTTTGAGCGTAAATCGGCGGGAACGCCCCCGGCGCCATTTTTAAGTTGAAGTAACGATGCGATGGCGAAACTCAGTTACGCTGCTCGCATCGGAACTTCAACCCGGCGTTTCTTGTTTTCTGGTTACAGAAAACAGAAACGCCGGCTCAAAGCCACTGTTACGCTGGCGGATCACTCGATCCGCCAGCGTAACCTTTCATGAATCTGGCCCATAGATGTCTTATTTATTATATATTATATTATGTATGTCAATATATATGTCTTATATATTTTGGCAGAGACTGAAAACTAGGAAACGACTGTAGAAAAAAAGAAAGAAAAGATTTTAATCAAGTAAATATTGTATATTATACATTTCTATCTATATACTAATAAATTAGGATACAAAAATAGTACATGTTGATTGAAAGAGTTTAGTTCTGCTTTTAAAAAACAAAAATATTGCTGCAGCAACTATGTTACAGGGGAGAAACAAAAAAATGGCTGTGTTAACTGGTTGCCGATCAGCCGCCGCAGTTATACGGCGGCAGGTCGGCTCACCTGCGCGAGAGCCCGTAGCTCTACGTCGGCTCCTCTCAAAGCAGCCACTAGGGGCGCGCGCACCCCCCGCTCGCCACTGAGTCCCGCGCATGCCCGGCGGGCAAGATCGCCGTCGGGCACCCGCGATTGCTCGTTACAGAGCGAGGGCCGGGAGCTGTGTGTGTAAACACACAGCTCCCATTCCTGTCACAGAGAGAAATGCTGATCATCTGTTCATACAATGTATGAACAGAAGATCAGTGATTTCCCCATGTCCCTGCACCCCCCATACAGTTAGAACACACCCAGGAACATACTTAACCCCTTCTCCGCCCCCTAGTGTTAACCCCTTCACTGCCAGTGGCATTTGTATAGTAATCCAATGCATTTTTATAGCACTGATCGCTATAAAAATGCCAATGGTCCCAAAAATGTGTGAAAAGTGTCCGAAGTGTCCGCCGTAATGTCGCAGTACACCATTACTAGTAAAAAAAATATATATTAATAAAAATGCCATAAAACTATCCCCTATTTTGTAGACGCTATAACTTTTGCGCAAACCAATTAATAAACGGTTATTGTGATTTTTTTTTATTTTTTTTTTACAAAAAATATGTAGAAGAATACGTATCGGCCTAAACTGAAGAATTTTTTTTTTTTTTTATATATTTTTGGGGGGTATTTATTATAGCAAAAAGTAAAAAATATTGTTTTTTTTTTCAAAATAGTCGCTCTATTTTTGTTTATAGCGCAAAAAATAAAAACCGCAGAGGTGATCAAATACCACCAAAAGAAAGCTCTATTTGTGGGAAAAAAAGGACGCCAATTTTTAGGGCCGCCATCAGGGGGGTACAGGCAGTACACCTGTAAGGGATCCGAGGGCTCCAGATGGCAACCCCCTCTTTTTTTATTTATTTTTTATTAAAAAAATATATTTTTTAATATATTTTTATTTAATTTTTTATTAAAGGGACAATTTTTTTTAGGGGTCTGGAGGTCCCCAGGGGCCTGGAGATCCCCAGGGCCCTAGATGACAACTCGCCTTTTATATATTTGTTTACTTCTTTTATTTATATATTTATTTATATATATATATATATATATATATATATATATATATATATATATATATATATATATATAATTATACTATAATATTATTATTATTGTTATTAAAGGGCCCAGAGGCCCCCAGGGCCCCAGGTGACAACCCTCCTTTTTTTGTATTATTTTATTTCTTTTTTTTCTTTTTCTTTTTTTATATATATATATATATATATATATATATATATATATATATATATATATATTTATATTTATTAAATGGCTCAGAATGTTTATTTTTTTATTTTTGTTTATATATATTTTTTTTTATTAACCACTTGCTTACTGGGCACATATACCCCCTTCCTGCCCAGACGAAATTTCAGCTTTCAGCACTGCGTCGCTTTAAATTAAAATTGCGCGGTCATGCGATGTGCCTTACAAACAAAATTGACGTCCTTTTTTTCCCCACAAATAGAGCTTTCTTTTGGTGGTATTTGATCGCCTCTGCGTTTTTTTTTTTTGCGCTATAAACAAAAAAGAGCGACAATTTTGAAAAAAAACACAGAATATTTTTTACTTTTTGCTATAATAAAAATCCAATTTTTTTAAAAAAATATATTTTTTTTTCTCAGTTTAGGCCGATATGTATTCTACATATTTTTGGTAAAAAAAAAACAATCGCAATAAGCGTATAGTAATTGGTTTGCGCAAAGGTTATAGTGGCTAGGAAATAAGGGATAGAATTCTGACAATTTTTATTTTATTTTTTACTAGTAATACGACGATCTGCGAATTTTGTCAGGACTGCGATATTGCGACGGACACATCGGACACTTTTGACACATTTTTGGGACCATTCACATTTATACAGCGATCAGTGCTATAAAAACGCACTAATTACTGTATAAATGTGACTGGCAGTGAAGGGGTTAACACTAGGGGGTGAGGAAGGGGTTAAATGTGAGTCCTGGGTGTGTTCTAACTGTGTGGGGGGAGGGGGGTGACTGGGGGAGGTGACCGATGCTGTCTCCCTATGTACAAGAGAAACAGCATCTGTCTCCTCTCACTGACAGGACGTGGAGCTCTGTGTTTACTCACAGAGCCCCATGTCGCTGCTCTAAAACTGCCGATCAGCGGGTACCTGGCGGACATCGCGACTGCCAGGAACGTGCAACGGCATCTCGGGGACGCGCCGGGTGCGCGCACGCGCGCCCCCCAGTGGCCGGAGAAAACGATGCCGTCAATTGACGGCAGCTTGGATATTCAGATCCCCTAAGCTGCCGTCAATTGACGATGAGCGGGGACTGAAGTGGTTAAAGTGCCCAGTGGTCCCCAGGGCCCTGGAAGGCACCCTCCCCTTCTTTTAAATGTTTATTTATTTTTTATATATATATTTTTTATTTCTTTTTTATTAAAGGGCCCAGAGGTTTCTTTTTATTAAAGGGCCCAGAGGTCCCGGATAGAAATCCCCCTTTTTGTGTAACTTCTTAAAAAAAATATTAGAGGGTCCAGAGGTGCCCAGCATCCCAGATGGTAAAAACCCTTTTTTTTTTAAAAAAAAAATTTTTTTCTTTTTATTAAAGGGCCTAGAGGTCCCCAGGGCCCCCTTTTTTTATATATTTTTCTCTTTATTTCTTCTTTTTTATGTAAAGGGCCCCCTCGCTTCTCAATTCGTTGCAACCCCCTCCCCCCGCTTCTTAATTTCAGGAAACCCCCCGGTTCTCTGCTCCGGGGGGCCCATGCCTGAGGCTGTGTAAGGGGCCCCATAATTCCTGATGGCGGCCCTGGTGACAGGTGGGGTATGACATGGGGGGGCAGTGTGACAGGGATAGAGGCCCAGATTCAGGTACATCTGCGCATTATTGGACCGGCGTAGCGCACCGCCTTTACGTTAGACTTGCGCAATTTTGCCGCGTAATCACCCTATTCTCGTAGCTTTTGCGCAGAAAATTGCGCATACGTAATGTTTTTTCAGAGGCGTAAGGAGGAGTAATACAAATTGGGAAGGACGTGGGCGTGTTACATTGAAATGAGCCGTGACCCCATGCAAATGAAGGGCCGGCCGGCTCGCGCATGCGCGCTTGAAGCAGACCATTTCAGCTCCGCTGTGCGCATGCTCACAACTCGGGAGCGGCGCAATCAGTGAAATTGGAAATGGACTAGGGCAACGTTGTGAACTACGCAAACAGCATAAATAGACACACACAAACGCACTTGCATTGCAAAAGTACATCCCTTTGTCCATTCCCATTTAACCAAGTGCTTTTGTCCTGTTGTTTGTTGCGTTGTGTTTTGTAGTTGTCAGATTAGTGTTCTGTGTGATCAAGTGTTTGTTAGTAGATCTTTGAAAGTGTTTTTTGATAAGTGTTTGAGAGACTGTTTGGTTGATTGATATATTTCTGTTCGTTTGTTTTCTTGCAGTTTTTTTGCTGTTTGTTTTTGTGACTGTTTCTTGCTGAGTGCTAGTGTGATTTTTTGGGTGTTAGTTTTGTCTTTGTGTGTGTTCTTGCTTGATTGGTTGTGCTTGTTTTTGTGAGTGAATTTTGTTGACTGGGAGTGAGTTTTTTTGGAAGTATGACAGAGAGAAAACGAAAGCTCAATTTTACAGTTGGGGAAAAACAAATTCTTGCCCGGGCCATTAGCGAGTATGGGCGTTTCCTCCACGGCCCGGACAGTGCCAACACCACCCCGGCCAGGAGGAGGGAGATTTTGGATATGATCACTGAGCAGGTCAATTCAGCGGGGCAGGGGGAGACACGGACTCGGTCTGGGATTGACAAAAAAATCAATGAACTCCGGCGTCTGGTCAAACAGAAGCTGGCCAGAATGCATGCCCATGCCAGGGGCACAGGAGGGGGCCCACCATGCCATATTAGGCTGACAGCGGAGGAGCGTGCGGTGGCCCTGACCTTTCATCGGCATGAAGTTGAGGGCCTGCCCGGCTTTGACTCAAGTCCGGAGCCCGTGGTGCCAGGTAAGTATTTTTTTTAATATCAGGTGTGTAGCATGTGTGGGGGAGGGGGTGAAAGGGATTATGTGGCAAGTGTGTGGATCCTCCAACCTGTGAATGTTTTGTGTCATCCACAGATGTGCAGGAGGGTGCAGGGCCATCTGGCCTGACCGCACCAACCCCAGGACAGCAGCCTAATGAGGCCCCCCCCAACAAGGCCGGAGTCCGCCGAGGAGGTTCAAGAGGAGGAGGAGAATCATGAGGAGGAGGAGAATCATGAGGAGGAGGAGTCCATGTCAGGCACTGGACGTTTGGTTTTTGAGGACTCTTCCCCTCTGGCTGGCAGCAGGCAGCCCTCCCTAAGGGGGAGCCCCCCTCCTCCCCCAACATGGCTCCCCTCACAAGGGCCTCCCCTTCTCCCCGGCCACAAGCATCAGCTGGAGGCAGGATTTCATCCCAGAACACCAGGGGGTTGGCCGATCTCCTGCCCGCCACTCTGAGAAGGGACCAGTTCCTCCAGACCCGCCATCTGAGACAGGTCAGCCAGACATTGGTGCGGATGGAGGAGAGCCTGTCCTCCATCAAGGATACGCTGGGGAACCTGGATTCCCACTCCCGGGCTTTCACAACCTGCCTAAACGACCTGCAGACTACATCAGCAGGCGTTGTTGCAGGATGTGAGGGCCCTTACCCAGGCTATCCAGGCCAACACGGCAACACTTGGTGCTGCCCTGGACAGAATAGCCGTGGCCTTGGAGGGCAGGCCGCCAGGTGGGCAGAGATCAGGGGCTGCTCCTCCTTCCCCGGTTTTACCCCTCCCCATGAGTCTCCCCTGAGAAGCCGGGGCCATGGCCGGGGGCGCCCCAGGCGTGGCTCACGCAAAGGGCATTAATTTTTTTTTCCCCTTTTTTTTTTTTGCTGGAAATTTTTTGCTTTTGCAGGTAATTTTTATTTTTAGTTTTTTTTGGGTTGTGAATGCTGTTTGAATGTGGGGGTGACATTCCTGCCGGAAAAGGGGTGTCACCCTCAATTTTGGTGGAGAAGGGTTCCCCAGGACCAGGGAGAAGTGATCCCCAGGTCCGTGTGAATGGTGTATGAATGTACAGTGACATAATTGGAGCCTTGGCGTGGCGTTGCTGCTCACAAGTCCTGCATGGTGGACTGGTGCCAATCCAATTTGATGTGGATGTGGGGTGTGTGTGCTAGGGACCACAGTGTTGTGCATGCATGCATTCTCATTGTGCCATGATTAATGTTTGTGTTTAATGTGCAAAGATGCCTAATGTGAGTTGTCTCTTGGCTGCTCTACCCTCAGAAGACGGGGTAGCCTCGGTTAGGGGGGGATTGTCTGGTTCAGGGGTCAGGTCATCACGTAGGCCAATCTGCAGGCCCTTTCTTTCTGCGAAGTTGTGCAGCATGCAACATGCACCGATGATCTGGCACACAAAGTTTGGGGAATACAAGAGGGTACCCCCAGACTTATCCAGGCATCGGAAACGTGACTTTAGTAGGCCAAAGGTG
This sequence comes from Rana kukunoris, assembly GCA_029574335.1. Classification (NCBI taxonomy): domain Eukaryota; kingdom Metazoa; phylum Chordata; class Amphibia; order Anura; family Ranidae; genus Rana; species Rana kukunoris. Next base: position 28,936,284 of record CM056057.1, read on the forward strand.
CGCTCCACCACTGCTCGTGTTTGGGCATGTGCTTGATTGTATCTTTCCTCTCCTGGGGTTTGGGGGTTCCGGATAGGAGTCATGAGATGGGGTCCCAGTGGATATGCAGAGTCACCTGTAAGGGAAAAGACAGGAGGATGTTAGTCATGCATGTGCCCCTTGTGATGTGTGCATCATGGGAGGGGATAGTCATGCCTGACTCCCATGTCACTCACCAACCAGCCAGGTGTCCCCATACACGTTCTGATCGAATTCCATTCGGATGTGGCATTGATTGTATATGTAGCTGTCATGGCTGGACCCTGGGTGTTTGGCACGGACGTGCCATATGAGGCCTTGGGCATCGACTATCACCTGTACATTGATGGAATGCCAATGCTTCCGATTGCGGTACATGTGCTCTGTCTCCTGGGGGGGCTGGAGTGCCACATGTGTGCAATCAATGGCCCCCACAGTGCGTGGGAATCTGGCAATTCTGTAGAAATCTGTCATTGCCTTCAGTCGCAGCTCCTCAGTGGTGGGTTTGATGATTTTCTTGGCCATGCGTCTGAGGATTGCAGGGACAACCTGGTGCACACATCTGCTCATGGAGGATTGTGACATCCCAGCCACCACTCCACTTGTACGCTGAAAAGAGCCACTGGCAAGGACATGGAGTGTTGCCATGACCTTGACCAGTGGCTGCACTGCATGTGAGCGGTGTGTTGGGCTGGTTATGTCCTCCTGCAGGGTTGTGGTTAATTCCAGGATGACATGAGGGGTGAATCTGAAGATGCGAAACACCTCAGAATCACTCATGCCAAACAGGTCTATGCGGGTGCGGTATATCCTCTCCCGTGCCATCCTCCGTGCCATCCTCCGTGCCCTCATCCTTCTTTGTTCATCTAAAGTCAGTAGTATAGCTATGTGCGACGATGCCCCTGGCATGTTGGCATACAGATTGTTGTGCAACACGTGTGACTGTTGAGTTCCTCACTAACAGTGTTGCTTTATCTAACAAGTAGACTTTTTTTCTCTTTTTAGACCAGCTTTTATATGGTCTAATTTTAGACAGGACATTTTGCTGTTGCGCACACTGCGTCGCCTGCGCTGCCCCAACGTTCTTTTGTGGATCCCCGTAAGTCCCTCATTAGCATATTTGACTAGCAAATCAACGGTCTGTCTAGCGCACTTTTGCGCGGACGGATGCGCCAGTCTAAGGAAATTACGCGGGACAAAAAAAAGTAGATTTTTTTGCGTATCTCGTTCTGGGGATGCCGTGCATCGAAACGCACGCGCACATTTCGACTTACGCACGCGCATCTACTGTTGCGCAGGCGTAATCGCTCTGTGAATCTGGGCCAGAATGTTTAAAAATCCATCTTTTTTTAAAATAAAGAAAAGTTTAATTTAAAAAACGTGCTGTGCACTATTTCTCCCCAAGTATAAAAGAGAATTAAAAAGATCTTCTTCATTTAGTTATATGCGCACGCTGGCAAGCTGTCCTGGGCAGCCCCCTGGGAATTCCAACCTACGAACCTATGGGGGGGATCAGCGTTGCCAATCCAGCATGCTACATTAAAAGTTAAAAGAATTGCGTGTTATACCCAGTCAGTACAATTTGTCACTGGTCATGCAGGCTTTTCAACCGCAAGGGGCTCCGAACCTCCAACCCTCAGCATTGCCAATCTGTTGGATTAATAACTCATTGATTCACAGTCCCTGTCAGTGTAAGATATCACTAAGTAGCCAGCCCAAATGCAAAATTCTTGGGGAGCAGTGAGACAGGGATAGGGGAGCAGAGTGACAGGTGGGGTATGACATGTGGGGGGGGGCAGTGTGATAGGGATAGAATGTTTAAAAATCTATCTTTTTTTTATAAAGAATTGTTTAATTTAAAAAATGTGCTGTGTACTAATTCACCTGAAGTATAAAAGAGAATTAGAAATGCAAGCTCCTCTTCCTTTAGTTATGCGCACGCTGAAAAGCTGTCCTGGGCAGCCCCCTGGGGATTGGAACCTACGGACCTATGTGGGGGGATCAGCATTGCCAATCCAGCATGCTACCACTATGCTAGAGGTACTGCCCAGAGAAGCCCAAATGCAAAATTCTTCTGATGATTTCTGTATATACAGTGTGTCACGTTGGGGAGCAGTGTGACAGGGATAGGGGAGTAGCCAAGAGGCCCATGGTAACTCTGGAGGAGCTGCAGAGATCCACAGCTCAGGTGGGAGGATCTGTCCACGGGACAACTATTAGTTGTGCACTCCACAAATCTGCCCTTTATGGAAGAGTGGCAAGAAGAAAGTCATTGTTGAAAGAAAGCCATAAGATGTCCCATTTGCAGTTTGCGAGAAGCCATGTGGGAGACACAGCAAACATGTGGAAGAAGGTGCTCTGGTCAGATGAGACTTTTTGGCCTAAAAGCAAAACTCTATGGGCCAGATTCAGGTAGAGGTGCGCTGGAGTATTTCGATATGCGCCGCATAACTGTGAATATGCGCCGTCGTTTCTATGTGGCCGTACCCACCAAACTAGATGCGACAGAAAACGGGCCATTTCCGATCGGCTTAACTTTCCGACGCCAGAGTCTCGTCAGCGCATAATTTCGCTTGGCGCATCAGTCGCGCCTATTGATTTCCCCTGCAAATATGCAAATGAGGGAGATTTCCCGATTCGCGAACGGATTAGCACCATAAGCTGGCTACATGCGCCGCGCGTATCTCGTCCGTCCGGCGCAAAGTTATTTCTACAAATAGCTGCTTTATTTTTTAGTCCAGACGGCCTCAGGTCAGCAGGAGAGCAGCTACATCAGCAGCGTTACTGACAAAACTAGCAAGCTGAACAACCACACTTGCAAGGACAACCCCTCTGTGTGCCAACATGCCAGGGGCAGTCGCGGTCCTAGCACTAGTACTGGGTCCCCCGGTACGGAGGAGGCGGGCACGTCAGAGGATATACCGCACGCGCATGAGCCTCTTTGGCATGGGGGATGAGGAGGTGTATCGCCTCTTCAGATTCAGCCCTGATGCAATACTTGAACTAACCACAACCCTGCAGGATGACATCACCAGCAAGACACACCGCTCACAAGCAGTGCAGCCACTGGTGAAGTTACTGGCAACACTTCATTTCCTTGCCAGTGGATCATTCCAGCGTACAAGTGGAGTGGTGGCTGGGATGTCACAGTCCTCCATGAGCAGATGTGTGCACCAGGTTGTCCCTGCAATCCTCAGACGCATGTCCAACCAGTTCATCAGACCCACCACTGAGGACCTGCGGCTGAAAGCAATGACAGATTTCTACAGCATTGCCAGATTCCCACGCACTGTGGGGGCCATTGATTGCACACATGTGGCCCTTCAGCCCCCCAGTGCCACAGAGCACATATACCGCAATCGGAAGCATTGGCACTCCATCAACGTACAGGTGATAGGCGATGCCCAACGCCTCATATGGCACGTCCGTGCCAAACACCCAGGGTTCAGCCATGACAGCTTCATATACCGTCAGAGTCCCATCCCAGCAGAATTCGAGCAGAACATGTATGGGGACAGCTGGCTGGTTGGTGAGTGACATGGGTGGCAGGCATGACTATCCCCTCCCATGATGCACACCTCACAAGTGGCACATGCATGACTAACATCCTCCTGTATTTTCCCTTCCAGGTGACTCTGCATATGCACTGGGACCCCATCTAATGACTCCTTTCCGGAACCCCCAAACCAGAGGAGAGAGAAGATACAATGAAGCACACATCAAAACCCGTGCAGTGGTGGAACAAACATTTGGGCTTCTGAAGTCCCGTTTCTGCTGCCTGGATAAGTCTGGGGGGGCCCTATTGTATTCCCCTACCTTCGTGTGTCAGATCATCGGTGCATGTTGCATTCTGCACAACTTTGCCATGAGAAAAGGCCTGCAGATTGACATGCGTGATGACCTGACCCCCCAACCAGACAGCCCCCCCCTGCCAGAGGAGACCCAGTCAGCTGATGGAAGAGCAGTCAGGAGGGTCCTCCCCGTAGGCATCTTTGGACAATAAACCAAAACATTAATCACACACACAATGCACGCATGCACACCACTGATGTCCCTAGATCACACACACCACATCCACATCACATTGGATTAGCCCAAGTCCAGCATGTAGGACTTGGGAGCAGCAACGCCAGCGTCAAGGCCCCAATGATGTCGCTGTCCATTCATACACCTTTCACACGTCATTCATACAGCCGTGGGGTTAACTTCACCACCACGGCCGAGGGTGACGCCCCTTACTGGCAGGAGTGCCACCCCCTCACATTCACACACCATTCACACTGCAACGTGTGCAGTATCTAAAAAAAAAATATCTCATATCCAGAGCATAATCACAAATAAAATAACTCATAACCTGAGCATTAAGAATAAAATAAAATTCTCATAACCTGAGCATTAAGAAGAAATAAAATACAAAACTCATGTCCTGAGCATCAATCAAAAAAACAAAAAATAAATCATCTGGGATGCCGGGGGCTTCTTCTGGCGGCCCCTCTCTGGCTCCTCAGCTGCCTGGATGGAGTGGGCGGGGGTGGGGGGGGCATCTGGAGGTGGCTGATCCCCGGGTGGGCCACTCCTGGCAGGTGTGGCCTGCCTGCCCTCCAAGGCCATGGCTATCCGGCCGAGGTAACTGTTTGTCTGGGCCTGCATCCTGAGCTGCCGGGTGACCTGGTAATGCTGGGCCCGCCGACTCTGCCTCCCCTGGTCCCGGATGGCAGCACTGTTTGCCTGGATGGCAGCAGTGTTTGCCTGGACGGCTGCAGTGAGGTCCCTTATGTCACCCTGCACCTCCCCCAGACTGGTCACCACTGCAGCGCAGTTGCAGCTCACATCCTGCACTGTAGAAGAAATCTGGGCCACAGAGCACAGGCTGTCAACCACTCTGTCCAGGTGCCCAACTATGTCCCCCATTTGCTGGGTCTGCCTGGCGTGATCCCTCGCCACCTGGTCCTGGGGCCAGTAGATGGTTGTCCCCGGGGGGATGGAGTCGCCCTTGAGGGGCTTCCTATGATGGGGGAGGGGATCTAAGAGGGCCCTGCAGAAGAGGAGGACTCGTCCAAATATAAAATAATGTCCTGCTCTGCCCCAACAAGCTCCTCCTCAACGACCTCTGCAGGTGAGGTGTGGGCACTCTCCTCCTCCACCTCGGTGTCTTCACCACCCAGGGGCACGTGCACTGGATGCCGTTGGGGGGATGGGGTGGACTGGCCCCCGACAGATGATGTCCCAGCTCCGTCATCTGTGGATGACACAAAGCAGACACATGTTGGTGGTCCCACACACTTGGCACATGTACCCCCCCCCCACATGCAACACACAAAATAGGGGTTAAAAAACACTTACCTGTCCTGGAGCCTTCCTCCATGGAGTCATATCCAGGGACCCCCTCCAACTGCTCCCTCTCCAGGCAGCGGGCGACCACCTCCTCCTCTGTGGTCAGGATGACCGCACATGGGGGTCCACCACCCATGCCACTCTCATGCCTCCTAATGGTGGCCACCTTGCCCCGAACCTTGCGCCGTAGATCGTTGATCTTCTTGGCAATATCGCCAGCAGTCCGGGTGGAGTACCCCAAAATATTAACCCTGGCAGCAATGCTTGCCAGGATGGCCTGCTTCCTCTCCCGGGTGGTCTTTCGGCTTTTCCTGCCATGGAGGACATCGTTGTGGGTCTCCATAGCCGAAATAACAATAGAGACCTCTTGAGGATTGAAATTGAGGTTCCTCCTCTCTTTGGGGGTAGCGGGAGCAGCCATAACAGAGCAAAAGTAACTTCCCTGAGGTGGGGGGAAACGGAAATACTTTTGCGCCGGAATGGCGCTTCCGCTGGCGCTTTCATACGCGCAACGGAACACATTGCGCTGACGTTTCCCGTGAAGTGGTGCCGACGGAAGTTGTGAGCATGCGCACAAGGGGGCGAGTGGAGCCTCACTCACTGCGCATGCTCCGTGGTTGATGCGCTGAACGTAAGCCTCTGCGCTGGGCTCCGCCCATCATTTACATATGATCACACCCACTTCCACTTGCGTCGGGTTACGCCAGCGCATTTTCGTTACTCCGGCGCAAGTTTAGGAGCAAGTGCTATGTGAATAACAGTACTTGCGCCGAAAGTGTCGGTGGAGTAACGTAAATGAGAAACGTTACTCCAAAGTAAAGAAGCGCCCATCTACCTGAATCTGGCCCTATGTGTGTCGGAAAACTAACACTGCACATCACCCTGAACACACTGTGAAACATGCTGGTGGAAGCATCATGTTGTGGGGATGCTTTTCTTCAGCAGGGACAGGGAAGCTGGTCAGAGTTGATGGGAAGATGGATGGAGCCAAAAACAGGGCAATCTCATGTCGCGTACACACTATCGGTTAAAACGATGAGAACGGTCTGATGGACCGTTTTCATCGGTCCAAACCGATCGTGTGTGGGCGCCATCAGTTATTTAACCATCGGTTAAAAAAAGCCAACTTGTTTTAAATTTAACTGATGGATTCCTAACCAATAGAAAAAAACGATCGTTAGTAGGCACGACCATTGGTTAAAAATCCATGCATGCTCAGAAGCATTCAACTTCATTTTTTTCTGCACGTCGTTGTGTTTTACGTCACCGCGTTCTGACACAATCGTTTTTTTAACCGATGGTGTGTAGGCGCGACAGACCATCAGTCAGCTTCATCGGTTAACCAATGAAAACGGTCCATCAGACCGTTCTCATCGGATGGACCGATCGTGTGTATGTGGCATTAGAAGAAAATCTGTTAAGAGACTGCAAAAGACTTGAGACTGGGGTGGAGGTTCACCTTCTAGCAGGTCAATGACCCTAAACATACAGCCAGAGCTACAATGGAATGGTTTATATCAAAGCATATTCATATGCTAGAATGGTGAAGTCAAAGTCCAGCCCTAAATCCAATTGAGAATCTGTGGCAAGACTTGAAAATTGCAGTTCACAGATGCTCTCCATCCAATCTGACAGAGCTTGAGATATTTTGCAAGGAAGAATGGGAATAAATGTCACTCTCTAGATGTGCAAAGCTGGTAGAGACATCCCCAAAAAGACTTGAAGCTGTAATTGCAGCGCAAGGTGTTTTTATATACTGTATATTTTTTGTATTGATGCAGGGGGGCTGAATTCAAATGCACGCCACACTTCTCACATAATTATTTCTAAAGAAAATTGAAAACCATTTATAATTTTCCTTCCACTTCACAATTATGTGCCACTTTAAGTTGGTCTATTACATAAAATCCCAATTAAATACATTTACATTTTTGGTTGTAACATGACAAAATGTGTAAAATTTCAAGGGCTATGAATACTTTTTCAAGGCACATATATATGGATATCTATATCTATATACAGTATATCTATATACAGTATATCTATATCTATCTATATCTATATCTATATATATATATATATATATATATATATATATTATCTAACAAAAGTGAGTACACCCCTCACATTTTTGTAAATATTTTATTATATCTTTTAATGTGACAACACTGAAGAACTGACAATTTGCTACAATGTAACACCCCAAAGTGAAAGTGTCCAAATTGGAACCATTTTCCCTTCCCGGTGTCATGTGATTCGTTATTGTTCTCAAGATTAGTGTTCTCAAGGTCTCAGGTGTGAATGGGGAACAGGTGTGTTAAATTTGATGTTATCACTCTCACTCTCTCATACTGGTCACTGGAAGTTCAACATGGCATTAATGGCAAAGAACTCTCTGAGGGTCTGAAAAGAATTGTTGCTCTACATAAAGATGGCCTAGGCTATAAGAAGATTACCAAGACCCTGAAACTGATCTGCAGCACGGTGGCCAAGACCATACAGCAGTTTAACAGGACAGGTTCCTCACACAGAACAGGCCTTGCCATGGGCGACCAAAGTAGTTAAGTGCACGTGCTTAGCGTCATATCCAGAGGTTGTCTTTGCGAAATAGAAGTATGGCTGCTGCCAGCATTGCTGCAGAGGTTGAAGGGGTGGGGGTCAGCCTGTCAGTGCTCGGACCATATGCAGCACACTGCATCAAATTGATCTGCATGGCTGTCATCCCAGAAGGAAGCCTCTTCTAAAGATGATGCACAAGAAAACCTGCAAACAGTTTGCTGAAGACAAGCAGACTAAGGACATGGATTACTGGAACCATGTCATGTTGTCTGATGAGACCAAGATAAATGTATTTGGTTCAGATGGTGTGAAGCGTGTGTGGTGGCAACCAGGTGAGGAGTACAAAGACAAGTGTGTCTTGCCTACAGTCAAGCATGGTGGTGGGAGTGTCAAGGTCTGGGGCTCCATGAGTGCTGCTGGCACTGAGGAGCTGCAGTTCTTTGAGGGAACCATGAATGCCAACATGTACTGTGACATACTGAAGCAGAGCATCATCCCCTCCCTTTGGAGACTGGGCTGCAGGGCAGTATTCCAACATGATAACGACCCCAAACACACCTCCAAGATGACCACTGCCTTGCTAAAAAAATCTGAGGGTAAAGGCAAATGACTGGCCAAGCATGTCTCCAGACCTAAACCCTATTGGGCATCTGTGGGGTATCCTCAAACGGAAGGTGGAGGAGCGCAAGGTCTCTAACATCCACCAGCTCTGTGATATCGTCTTGGAGGAGGGGAAGAGGATTCCAGTGGCAACCTGTGAAGCTCTGGTGATCTCCATGCCCAAGAGGGTTAGTAGGGCAGTGCTGGAAAAACAATGGTGGCCGCACAAAATATTGACACTTTGGGCCCAATTTTGACATTTTTACTTAGGGGTGTACTCACATTTGTTGCCAGCGGTTTAGACACTAATGTCTGTGTGATGAGTTATTTTGAGGGGACAGCAAATTTACACTGTTATATAAGCTGTACATTCAGTACTTTACATTGTAGCAAAGTAATTTCTTCAGGGTTGTCACATGAAAAGGTATAATAAAATATTTACAAAAATGTGAGGGGTGTACTCACTTTTGTGAGATACTGTGTGTGTGTGTGTATATATATATATATATATATATATATATATATATATATATATATTTATTTATTTATAGGACAACATCTTGGTGTCTATAGGGTCAGACCTTCTACACCAAAATGTTACCCAAATAAAAACATTTTACTTATTTATATAATCCAGACTATGATAATTTTGCTGCTTTGTGACTTTGGATACAAAAACGATAGTACAAAGCTGTACAACTTCATTCTTAAAAAGGCTGTGAACAAGGAGGAAGCTACACCTTAACTGGAATTTGTCACAAAGCCAAGTATTTGTATCAGATGCTTATGATGGAAGCCGACGTGTAACACCCTAACTGCAAACTTCCAGTGTATAGAGCTGACAAAACTAATATCTAGAAACTGTAAATTGAAGCTTCCATCAAAAGTATTTTACATAGCTTTAAACTGCCAACAATCTAAATTGATGATCTGATTCAGGAACCTAAATTAAAAACATGTTACTGTAATTTTAAAAGTGATTTTTAGTCTTTTAAAATCTGCAACGTCTTTTAAAGCAGTACTTGGTGATTGTACCATAAAGGTTCTTTTTTTTCAGATACTTCCTGTTATGGGATGACAACTGTCTCCCAAGTGTTCTCCTGTGTTGTCACCCTGTCATATGCGCTCCCAGTGGACACTACAAGTGGTCATGCTAATGCACATTGCACAGGCAATCATTCTATCATTGTTTGCAGCAGGGGCGGACTGACCATTCAGGCACTTGGGCACTGCCCGAGTGCCCCATGCCACTTGGGGGCCCCAACAGGGTTACCAGCCTCAATAAAACCATGGACATTATGTAATTTTTTTTTACATCTGTCCCTGAAATGTCCCTTACCAACATCCTTGGTCTAAAAATTCCAAGATTATAGCTGCCCTGCCGCTCCAGTACCTTTTCGGTGTGTGTATGTGTATTCTATGTGTATGTATAATGTGTGTGTATGCTGTGTATGCATACTGTATGCTTGTGTGTGTATTCTGTGTGGCCCCATAATCTATTGCCTGGAGACCCCATGATCTCTTTTTGCCCGGGGGCCCCATGAGCTGTCAGTCCGCCCCTGGTTAGCAGCAGGGAGCCTTAGGATGATGTTCACTTTCTACTGGAGTGTGTCCATGTAGACGAGAAGTGGCATCAAAGAGGCCTGAAAAAAAGTAGAAGCATTGAGATGGGGAAAAGGTTGAAAAAATGGTTAAAACGGTAATTTATAAAGGAATTAATACAATTGTTTATGATACACAGCAACTAAATCAAACAATATTAAAAATGTTTTTCTTTTTTTTTATAATTTAATTACTATGTGGAAAGAACCTCTTATATTCAATAACTCAGAGATATGTTTCATCCATCTGATTTACAGTAGGTCTGTTGAATTAACAATAATCTGTGGGTGTTTCTATGATCTTTTGTGTACACTCATCTTTTACCATATTTTAAAAGCCAATATATGCATTGTCAGTGGCTCAGAGCAGTTCCTAAGAGCCAATATCTTAGGCTTCGGAGGAATTGCTCTGACTCTATTGAATTTTCTGAACAGGCTAAAGTCCTGACGGACAGGTTCTTGGAGAAGGGGTATAACAGAGAATCTCTAGACGAAACTCTGAAAACTGTTAGTTCTATTCCACGAGCCGACCTTCTAAAAGAACAAGCCCCTTGTGTACGGGACCATTTCCCAGTGGGTGTCCCCTTTGTCACCTCATACTCAATCCAACATGGAGGTGTCAAGCAGTTGATCAATAAACATTGGCATTTAGCCAAAAGAGCTTCTACCAGAGAGACCAATTATCATCTTTAAAGGTGCACCGTCTTTACGGAACTAAATAGCACCCAATGTTTTGAACCCCCCTTGTGGTGCTAGTAGTAACTTTTTTGGTCAATTAACTGGTTTCTATCAGTGCAGACGTTGTAGGGTGTGTTCCAATAATTCATGTAAAAGTAGAAGAACTACTACAGTCGTATCTACCGTCACAGGGAAAGAACACTGCAAAAAACCTTTCATTACCTGTAAGACCACCGGTGTTGTGTACTTACTGCAGTGTCCATGCGGCCTACAGTATGTGGGCCGGACTAAACGACCGGTACAGGTTCATTTGAATGAACATATTACCAATATCATCATGGGTTTTAAAGATCATTCAGTGTCCAAACACTATCTTTTGAGACACAACAAGGATCCATCCAATACACTATTTTTAGGCATTGACAAGTTCAAGCCACATTAGAGGGGTAGCTCTCTAGTGAGAGAAATTTCCAAGCTCGAAATGGCTTGGATACACAGCCTAAAATGCTATATGCCTTATGGTTTGAACATTGAAACTGATGTCAACGCCTTTATTAACAATGCCTGATGTTTTTTGAGTTTTAGATTTTTAATATATGGCTAAGGTGTAAAAACCTTGGCTTGATTTACCAGGATGGAATTTTCCATCATTAGCCCCTTAGTTTTTACCAACTACGAACTGTTGGCCTTAGGGCTGAGATTTGTTCTATTCTTATGCCGCGTACACACGATCATTTTTTGTGATGAAAAAAAACGACGTTTTCTGTGAAGTAAAAAATGACGTTTTTGAAACGTCACTTTTCAAAGACGATGTTGCATACACACCATCGTTTTTTTTCACAAAAAGCGAGGTTACGTTCACCACTCTTTTCCATTGAAGCTCGCTTCATAACTAGCTTCTGGGCATGCGCGGGTTGAAAAACGTTGTTTTAAACTACGTTTTTTCTACACAAGGTGACTTTTTGTGAAACAAAAAACGACGTTTTGAAAAACGACACAAAAATTTCAAGCCTGTTGGAATTTTTTTTTGTCGTTTTTTTTATAACAAAAAACGACGTTTTGCCCACACACGATCAATTTAAATGACGTTTTAAAAAACAACGTTTTTTTTCATCGCAAAAACGACCGTGTGTACGCGGCATTACACTTTTTGAATAGGGTCTTAAAATTCTTCTTTTTAATTTTTTTCTCTTATTACCATTAATACAATATTTAAAGTTTATTCGTATTTATCTCTATATACACGCTTATATGGGTTTTTGGGGTATTCTTGCCCTCAATGTTATTGTATACTGTTCCATTCAGTGGATCACTGGCTATTTAAAACTAAAAATTATTTCACTAGTTTATGATGTATTTTCTTTATTCCCCATTAGGGGGCGTACTTGGCAACCTAAACAATTGCGGGTGCTTATACACATTTTTGGCCTTCTTATAATGATGAATAATCTTAACTATGAGACACTATATAATTCAAAGAAACGTGATTGTCTTAAAAAGTTTACAGCAAACAAAAGTCAGGAATGGGTTAATGGCAAGGTGAGAATTTGATTGACATAAACTGCCCAAGGAGATTTAAAGGTAGGCATGTCTTTACCTGGCTGCTAAGGACACAAACATGTTATTATCGCCATTACAAACTATTATTCATCTTAAAATGACAGGGCTTTTCACTTTCTCACTTGAAGTTTCACTTCTTAGACAGCGATAGCTGTAGGTAAGTAGAAATGAGACCTTTGAGCGAAATTTGGAGCCACTAAGACTAGCAGGCTTGGGTAGAGAAGACTCTTTGTTGACAGCTGTCCATTAACAAAAGCAGAGATTAAGAAGAAATTAGCTCTACTTTGGTTTCTGAAGATACTGTTATCCCTGTAATTTGCTACTGTGCTATTTACAATATTCACTGGCTCTCTGTAATGTTTTGTATCATATTAACACAAGGCAACTGCAGGCATTATACACTGTCTTTACCTATTTGGAATGCTGCTCTGTGGAAATAAAGAACATAGCTGATCACATGACAAAAACTTAATATTCTAGTACACGTTTATTAATGGAGACCCCCAGGCCAAAATCAAAATTTAGTCTTAGAAATTTAAAGATTATTAGAACAACTAACAACATTTCTTAAGCACAAATCTGACAAACATTAAAAAATTTGGACACCTTGGTTACTGTATAGAAATTCTCTCTGAAACTCATATTATTAAAAAAAAACGTATGTGTGTATATATATATTCATGTATATTTATTTATTTATTTATTACTCTATTTTCATTCCTCTCGCCCCATGCATTTTCATATACTATTTATTTTGCAGAACTGACTATATATATATATTATAATTTAACGACTATTTAATTTCTAAAAAATATGTTTAACCAGAGATTTTTGTTAATCTTGTATTGTCACTATTGTCGTTATAGTCAAATCCTTTATTTTATTGGTGTTTATTTGATTTGCTTGAATCCTTTATCTCAGTTAAAAATAAAGAATTAAAAACAAATGTATAAGAGGATTTTTTTTTATTATTATTACCTCCAGACCAACCAAACATAAAATGTAAAGAGATTTTTTTTTTCTTGAGATGCTGTTCATAATTGTTTCTTATGTTTTTAGGCCTGTTGCAAGAAACAAAGCCAAGCTCATTTAAAGTGGAAATAAAGTCCACTTTTTAACTTGAATCTACAGGTAAGCATATATAAAGGAGAAGAAAAGATTTTTGAGCTGATTTGTTGAAAATCTAAATATGAAAGCACCACATCCTTAATGAATAAATAAATATATAGAAGGTTTGTTGGGACTTTTAAAGTGCATAAACAACAGATTTACAAAAATGTATTGCTAAAAGTTCATAAAATTATCACAGATAGATCAGCACAATATACCAGCAGTGGGAGCACATCTGATTTTATCTCTACATGTTTCGCCTTTTATGGCTTCTTCAGGAGATCGTTTACAACAGGCACTACATATGAACTGTATATGAACTGATCACTACAATAGAAAAATACATATTACTAATCAATAACAGAAACATAATATATGCAGATACATTACAGACCTTTATATTACTCATGCCCCATATGGAATTGGAACACACAGAAAAGCTTCAAGAACTCCGTGGTAATTGTCATGATGTTCCGGGTATTCCTTAAATTAAATGAAGTCTATGCTTACAAAATTGAAGGTAGGAAAGGTAGAAAAGAATCTAGATCAATCTTCTAGATACCTATTTGTTACTGGAGCTCTTCCAATGATGATTACCTTCTTTCACACCCCCCTCCAGCTCGTTTGGCGACAAAATGTTGGACAAACAATACGCTGGACCGGAAGTCCCGTCGCACCATAAGTGATGCTTCACGCCAACGGCGCCCACCGGAAATGACACAGCGGCAACCCTAAAGTGCCGGAAGTTGAGTGGAAGATCACTAGGATCACTCCACTCACTTTCTGTCAGAAAAATAAAAACCTACGTTGGCTTAGTAAAGGTAAAAAGCAACGGATTAGTGCAAAGAAGGAATAACAAAATAATAGGCAGGAAATGCCCAAACAACTTGGATACCAAGTAGAAAAAGAAAAAGGGGAACTCCAAAACAGCTGAAATGGCATTCTCCCCTAGGAATCACGCCTTTGTTGTCCATATGATACATCTGATCATTCATTATTTCAAAGAGCATTTTATCTAACATGGTGCGGAAAGTGAAGTGGGAGGGGCTGGAAGAGACCCTACCTCCTGATTTTGCCATATGTGTCACTGCTACGAGACACCACAAAGCTGGAGACACAGTGAGTAACACTACCTGTGATTATAGTTGCCATTATACATCCCCAATACAGTTCTTAGATCAGTAGATGACCTTGATCAAGAACACCCAAGTTGGCCGACCATAATTCCCCCAGCATTGCCACTCATTCATTTAAACTCCCACCAGATCTGCCACTAATCCCACCCCCCACCAACACTGCCACTCATCCCAACTCCCTGCCAGCACTGCCACTCATCTCATTCCCCCACCAAGTAGTAAGAGAAGGAATAAAAATAGAGAATACATGTAAAGCAGATGAAAAGAGGGGGTGGAACAAAGAAAAAGGAGAGAAAGAATAAGAGAACAAAAAAGACGGCTAGAGAGGGATGGGGGAAAAAGAAATTAAAGCGGGGGTTCACCCTAAAAAAAAAAAAAAAAAAAAACATTACATTGAGCCGACTTATAAGACCAACAGTATGCTGGTGTTTGTAAAAATAGCCCTAAAATGGTATGTACGAAAAAAATATAAGGAACAAAGAAAAATTGACTTTTTAGGCACCACTAAAGATTTGATAAAAAATTGGATTTTAATATAGAATATAAATAAAAATTCATATTAAATAGATAGATACTGATAGTATCCTTAACATACAAAGTACTATATAAACCACATGTAACTCCACAAGATCAGATGTATAACCGTAGTGACATGAATTCGGACTTGAAAAAATAAAAAATAAAATAAAAATAAAAATATAATTTCTAAAAAACAAGGGAAAATTGAAAAAGATAGGATGGCATTTTCTGAGGGATATGCCTATAGATGGGATAATACTCCCAGAGGGAGAGGACAAACTCCCTTCCCCCACTCACGGGCAAATAAACATAACCAGTATGCATCAGAAGAAGAATGTGAATCTGATTCCTCTGTCTCCTCATCTCTTTCACAGGCATTCCGGGCACAGACTACGGCGTATCGTACCCTCAAAGTGGATCACGTAAGCGGGGTCACCATGGTGGTGGGTATCCTATCACTCCCCACACAAAGAAAAGGTCATCGACCTCTGCGAGTTTTACACCGCTACGAAACACCACACAGGGTGGTCAGCATAGAGGTGAAGGGAGAGCACAAAATCAGGATCAAGCCCAGTATATGGGCCCCATTGCAGCACAAGCAGTGCAACAATTACATCTACAGAATGCACTACAAGGCCCACACCTCAATCCCTGTACTACCCACACACCCCACGGAGCAGAAGGAGGAGTAGCAGGAATAGTCAACACTTTTACATACCAGTCCAAACTCCCAGCGACCTTTTCTAAGGATCCGCATAAACAACCAGCATCAGCCACACCAGTCATTAATCAAGACAACCCTTTAGGGGAAATGACCGGGAGTGGACAAGTGATGAGGAACTAAGTGTTATAAATCTGACCCCATACCCACTTTCCCAGGATGAAATTTCAGTTTTAAAACTAGGCCTTAGTTTCTGCCCCGATGCCACCCTTGATAAATATGAAGTTATCAAGGATCTGTATCTTTTCGCGAGAAAATTAACATACAAACATATTTTTGATCCTAATAAACAAAGATTGAGAGCAGAGAGAGAATTATCAGAACAGATTAAAAAGTTTACCATGAAGGAATTTAGAGCCCTCAGAGATTTGATGCTACTCTTAGATGAAAGCTCTGATACAGAATCCCCACAACAAACCCATCTTATTCCAACTCCCCAGGAAGCTACCAAAGCTCCAACTTTCAAAAATAAATCAAATCATTTCCCTGACTTAAATACTAATCCACAAGTAACAGCATTTCTAACAGCAGCAATCAGAGAGATTAAAAATGTATCCACTACACATACATCTAACTTATCCAGAGGTCAACTTGAAGCCCTCCAAAATCTACGGGTAAGAAAGGATACAATAATTAAAGCATCCGATAAAGGGGGAAATATTGTCTTACAAACTTGTAGTCAGTACGAAACCATGTGCTTTGCCATTTTGGAAAACACTGAATGGTATAGAATTATTACCCTAGAGGATACAGAAAAATTATCTATACAGCTTTTTCGGATGCTTTAATTGACAAAGCTACATATGATTTCTTCAACATCCCCTTTCCAAGAGAACCCATTTTTTATGCTATCCCTAAGATTCATAAAAACAGGGAAAACCCGCCCGGAAGACCAATCATTTCCGGCATAGGATCTATGACAGAAAATTCTAGTCGCTTTATTGATTTTTTTCTTATGCCACATGTGATGAGACTACCATCCTACATAAAAGACACAGGAGACCTCTTGAAGAAACTTGATGGTCTCACTATCCCCCCACATGCACTTTTTGTGACTATTGATGTAGAGGCTCTTTACTCAAGTATACCGCACGAATTAGGCCTAAAAACTGTGGAAAAGTTCCTAATGGAACACGACCACAGGCAATGGAAGTTCCAATCATTTATCATCAACTTACTTTCATTTATACTAAGACACAATTACTTCTCATTTCTCGGCTCCCACTACCTCCAGGTACAGGGCGTCGCCATGGGCACCTGTTGTGCACCGGCGTACGCAAACCTGTACCTGGGGGGGTGGGAGCGAGAAATTTTTGCAGACGACATATACCAGCCATTGCTAAGTCATGCCATGTGCTGGTATAGATACATTGATGATATTTTTACCATCTGCACTGGGACACCCTCAGCCCTTGACAAATTTATGGTACAATTAAATAACAATAACTTTAATTAAACATTTACATATACCTGGGATAAAAATACAATACCCTTTCTTGATGTATCCATTTATAGAGATATCAATGATAATGTAAGTACCAAACTGTTTTGGAAGAGCACAGCCAGCAATACTCTACTCCATGCCGATAGTGCACACCCACAACACCTAATACACAATATACCCTATGCACAGTATATCCGACTTCGGAGAAACTGTACATATGATGCAGATTTCAAAGCACAGGCCCAAGAGCTTCGCAAACGCCTCTTACAGCGAGGATACACAAAAAGTCTGCTGAGGAAAGCATATAATAAGGCACTAAAAAGAGAAAGAACTTCCGTGTTATATTCCAAAACCAAAACTAAGAACAACCAAGAAACTACCAAATTCATTACAAAATTTTCGGAACAACACACCTTATTAAGGCAATGCCTGGAACGACATTGGCACTTCCTGAGTGAAGACCCCATTTTGGGGAAATATGTGAAGGAAAAACCTGAAATTATTTTCAGGAAAAGTTCCTCCATTGGAAACCGAATTACAAATAGTGAGTACAAACCTAAAAAAGACACAATTCCATCCAATAGGGGCCTAAATATTTGTGGACAGTGTTCCTATTGCCCCTGGGTCAAAACTGGAACAATATTTCGATTGCCTAATGGCGAATCGTTTCGCCCTTACTTTAGTGCTACATGCAATACTGAAGGAGTGGTGTATTTAATGACATGCCAATGTGGCGCCTTTTATGTAGGTAAAACCATACGACAACTAAAACAGCGAATATATGACCACATATATTACTTTCAGTATGCTAAAATGATTACGCCAGTCAGTCGTCATTTAGGACTGTATCATAAATTTGATACGTCTATGATCAAATTTATTGTCCTGGAAGTTATACCTCAAGACGCTCGAGGTGGAGACTGGGATAAACAAATTCTCCAGAAAGAGACATTATGGATAGAACGTCTAGGGGCAACCAAGCCCCCTGGTATTAATGAGGTTCTGTCATATCGCCCCTTTCTGTAGACTTCCTGTAATGTTATATATATATTTTCTCATCATTTTTTCATTATTCTTTCTTCATTATTCTTTAATCATCAGATTCCTTTGCCTTTTTCTATTATAGGCTGTCTGTTTAGCTACGTTTTATGTCTTTATGTCTCTATATACTGCACTATCCATAGGTAAGAATTGCTCAGAATGCGACTAGATTGGTCCATTGTTGTGCCTTTCCAAGAGACTCCCTCTAATGGCACAAGGATGAAATTACTAGTTCGCCGAGACCGGATGGTAGGGGAGAGATATATAAGTGAATCATTACGAAAGTCTATGCTCAAATTGTCTTTTTTATAAAAATCTAAAACGTTACAATATTCTGTTATATGTTTTTTTCTTTTGTGAGATACACAAGGAAATAATGTTTATTAATTTGCTCACTCTTTATCTTTAGAGCGAGGTACAGGCATGTATTGTTCAATGCAAGTTTATTATCTAATGTGTTTTCCGCTTACTCCCTCACGCTCTACATTATGGTTACGGATCTGTTCTCTTTGCATGGAAGGCTTGATCCTTTTGACACGCATATGGCCACCCAAGCCTCTGTTTACAGCCTAACAAGTCCAAGTCCCTCCCTGTGAGGGCGGTCTTGGGACGGCAAAATACAGAGGTAACCCGGATGTTTAACATCTATCCATATGCGCTTCCGCCCTTCGTGGCACCCGGATGCCCTTAGTATCCGTGGACGCATGCGCCGATTTGGCGCATGCGCGAAGTGCTTTGACGGTCGGTCTGCGTGACGTCTGACGCACGTCCGGCATTACGCAGACGAGGAGCGCTTAAAAACAAACGCGGGCCATTCGCCACACAGGTACATACTGTAGTGGCGAGGCAACGCATCCTGGAGATTCAGCATTTAACTCTCCCAAACCACACGGCTATACAAGGTCAGTTACTTTGAAACTCTGGTTTATATAGTTTATATTGGATTGGCTAGGCCATTCTAATAGACTATACCTAACAATATATTTTATATCATTTCATTGAATCTAACAGCGTATCTGACCCTGTTATTGCCGGCTGGCTGTATTGACTCTGGCTGATTCCATCTATTTTGAACCCAGTAGGGGACACCTAACGGTGGCTAGTGTTCAGCTAAATCATACAAGTAAGTCTTATTGGTATTATGGACTTATACTCCTGAGTTATGATTACTCCATATCATTGTACTGACAAACTACCAAAATTATTTATTTATTTTTGATCATAATTACAGGCTGCAATTTGTATTACTGCAGCCACCATTTTATTTATCTATCTATTCATATATGCTCCCCTATGCGTGCTTTTGGATCAAAACATGCCATATCGTGCTTCTTGACAGATCCGTGAGTATCCTCCCACCCGGCTGGGTGGTGCAGCCAGATGCTGGAGTGAGGGGATGATTGTAAGACACATTCGATTTTCAGTACTACCAGTAAACTGGTGAGTTTGAAACACAGACTCATTGCTATAATTATGCAACTATGGCATTTTTTTCAAACATGATATCTGTGTATGTATACGATGTTATCATTTACCTATATCTTGTATTGTAGTACTCAAGCTCCTGACGAAGCGGTTACTCCCGCGAAACATGTCGAGCACCCCAAGAATGACCCTCTAAACACCCAAGATCCAAAGTACTGACAAATCAGAAAACATCTTTCGGCATTGGAATCCTTCATCACTACAGTTTGATGAGATACCTTCAAGTCCGAATTCATGTCACTACGGTTATACATCTGATCTTGTGGAGTTACATGTGGTTTATTTTTATATAGTACTTTGTATGTTAAGGATACTATCAGTATCTATCTATTTAATATGAATTTTTATTTATATTCTATATTAAAATCCAATTTTTTATCAAATCTTTAGTGGTGCCTAAAAAGTCAATTTTTCTTTGTTCCTTATATTATTTCAATACTTATTAGGACGAGGCACTATAGTTATCCAAGGTGTTAATTGCCACCTCAGGGCACAGCAATTAAAAAACCCCATGTACGAAAAAAAAACATCAGCCTACTGTCGGTCTCATAAGTCGGCTTAATGTAATGTTAGAATTTTAAGATAGAAAGAGATAAAAGGGAAAAAAAGGAGAACAAGGAGAAAGAGTGTACATACTAAAATGTACCATAGGGGGTTTTAATACTGTACAAGTGGAAGGGACTCAGGGAGTGCTAAATGTCTGTAGGTTAGGGCCGCAAATTACTTGCCTTGGGTGCCGACAACCCATGCTACAAAAATAATTTTACTGTTAGGGGTCCACACAAATTGGGAAATTTTATCAAGGGGTCTCGGCACTAGTATTCTTTACCCTGTGTTCCCTCCTCCTTGGCTTCACGACGGCTTCTCCTCTTCCTCGGCGGCCAATACAATTGCCAATCGGGTCTCAGGACCCGCTTTCTGATTGGAGAAGAATTGAGAAAACAATAGTGATTTTTCACTATTGTCACACAAATGGGTGGGCTCAGGGCACAGTGCTTTGTGCCCTGAGTCCACCCTTTTATGAAGCCAATTAGAGCCTCTGGTTCTAATCAGGTGATTCTCACAAATAAAGACTTAATGGCAAACTTTCTAGGGCCAGAGTTGTGCCAGTAATAGGCATGAATGAAACTGAGAAATTTGCAGTTTCTGCAAAATGCTTTGGAGTCAATAGGGGAGGTAAATGGAAAGTAATTTTGGTGTTATTTTAAGGGTGCAATGGGCTTTAAAGTTTATGTTACCCTAAATATATTTTTTTACTATGTGTGATCATATATGTGTATTTTAAAAATCATGGGTGGAGATTTACTAAAACTGTAGAGTGCAAAATCTGGTGCAGCTCTACATAGAAACCCATTAACTTCCAGGTTTTATTGTTAAATCTTAATTGAACAAGTTGAAGTTAGAAGCTGACTGACTATTATGCACAGTTGCACCAGATTTTGCACTCTCCAGTTATAGTAAATCAACCCCATAGTCTCTATCATGTTCATGTACTTCTTCCATCTGGAGTACCTGGTTGATCCTGTCAGTCACCTTTCTTCCTTGTTCTAAATTAACCACACAAGGCACAGAAGCTAATCTGTGCTTGCATGGCCATTTGTCATCCTTTGGTTAGCTTTTCAGAGGTACAGGACACAGTACTTTTTTCCAGCCACCATGACCCCTAACCAATTACAGTTTACTTATGGCACACCCCCTCCCAATCACAGTGTGCCTCTTGAACACACCCACTGCTCAATCACAGCCTGCCTCTTGAACACACCCACTGCTCTGCCTCTTGCCAGACTATGGCTTACAGGTGTCTGCACAATGTCCTGTGACCCTGCCCCCAACTATCAGGAAGAAGAGATACATGGTCACATGACTAAACGTTTTAACCTTGTAAAAAAGGGGTTAACACTAGGGGTCGCTGAAGGGGTTAAATATGTTCCCTAGTGAGTGATTCTAACTGTGGGGGAGGGGATTCACAAGGAGAGGAGACTGATCTGTGTTTCTCTGTACTGGGAACACACATCGGTCTCCTCACCTCTGACAGGACCTGAATCTGTGTCATGTCGGTCCTGACGTGATCGTGGGCAATTGTAGGTGCCCGGCGAACATCACGCCCACTGGGCACGCGCACCTGGTCCTGAGCGATGCCTCACGCGCCCCCTAGACGGCCGGGAAGCCCAGGACATCATATGACATCCACCCAGGATGGGAGATCCCAACTGTGGACATCATATGACTATGAGCGGGTAGGGAAGCGGTTAAAGTATTTGCACTTCTTTTGCTAGTTAATGTAATTATGTGATTTTAAAGTGTCAATAAACCCATATGATTAAAATACTGTATTTGCTGGCGTATGAAACTACCTTTTGCACTTAAAAAAAATGGCCAAAAAGCAGGGGTCGTCTTATAAGCCGGGTCAGCTGCTCGGTAGCTTCGGCTACATACAGTATGTACCGCTTAGCCAATCCCGGTGAGCGATGTATTCAAATGAATACAGAGCCTGCTCAGATTGGAGTAACAACCTCTGCCAATCCGAACAGGCTACATACATTAGCCTGCTTGGATTGGCTTTGAGAGTCAGAGAGGCGTGGGCTGATGATGTTACAGCATCTGCCAATCCAAGCAGGCTTTGTATTCATTAATAGAATACAGCGCTCCCATGATTGGCTCCAGTGCCAGCAAGAAGGAAGAAAAATATGTTTACAGCTCCAACAAGATGGAAGAAGTATATGGCTCCAGAAGCAAGAAATATGAAGAGTCGGAAGCCTCGGAAGGGGGGTCGTCTTATACAGTGAGTACAGGCAAAAAATCTTAAAAATCTGTAAAATTAGGGGCTCGTCTTATACACCCGTTCGGCTTATACACCAGCAAATACGGTATATTAAGAAATGCTGTATTACACGATACTCACTTTGTCACTATGGGATTCGTTTTTTGTATTCTCCAGTCCATGTGCCCACTGCAGTTGGAGATTTTGCAAATCATGTTGGAAGCTATGCACACGCTCAGTTTTCAGTGTATTTCAACCCTGAACAGTTCCTTCTTATAACATCTGAGCAACCCATGTGATTATAGAGTCACACATGTGGGAGTATATAAGGCAGGTTTATGACAGCCCACCCCCTCCTTCTCCATGCCCACTAACCAGCTAAACACAATGGGGTTGATATTACATATAGATTGACGGATGCTTCACCTTCCTGTTATTTTAAGATACAGGCTGGAGGGGCGTGACACAGCCTGTAACTGGCAGAAATCTACCCACACCATAGTATTGCCAACAAATAATAAAGATTTGATTTTAAATATATATTTGTAAGACAATTAAAAACAGTATTTTTATATGGATTATTTATTTTTACTCTGTATTCCAAGGGTGGTTTTATTTTTGTTGAACATGTGACTAGTAGCAGAGGACTATAAGCTCCTCCTGTCACTCTTTGCCAGTTATAGGTGGGGGCAGTGGATTCCTTTTTTGTAATACTGTTATATTGGTCAGGCAATGCACTGACAACTTTGCAGCCATTGTGCTATGTGCTGGGTGTTCAGTGTGCCCCTGTACCTTTAAGAAGGGGTTGACTCCCTTCAGTTCACCAGACCTCCACCTATCTATCAGAATGCATGTGCTTCTATTGGGGAGTCACTTACAAGCTAGTGATAAGACTACAGATACCGGGGGGGCCTCGGTGTGTCCATCATAATGTCGCAGTCACGAAAAAAAAATATTAATAAAAATGCTACAAAACAGTCCCCTATTTTGTAGAAGGTATAACATTTGTGCAAACCAATCAATAAATGCTTAATGGGATATTTTTACCAAAAATATGTAGAAAAATACATATCGGACTAAACTGTGGATTTATTTATTTTTGTGGATATTTGTCACAGCAAAAAGTAAAAAATATATATTTTTTTCCTAAATTGTTGCTATTTTTTTGTTTATAGTGCAAAAAATAAAAACCACAGAGGTGATCAAATAACACCAAAAGAAAGCTCTATTTGTGGGGACAAAAGGACATACAGTTTGTTTGGGAGCCACGTCGCACGGCCACGCAATTGTCAGTTAAAGCGACGCTGTGCCGTATCGCAAAAAGTGGCCTGGTCTTTGACCACCAAAATGGTTCCGGGGCTGAAGCGGTAAAGGAATACAAACTTATCCTTCATATGTAACTTTTGATATTATTAACTAATAAATAAATAAAAAATATATATTTAATATAAAAAAATATATAATAATTGAGATGGTCCTTTGACTGTATCTGAAATTGGATCTATGTTTTTTTATGGTTTTTAGTCAATTTAATTATAAAAATAAAGAATAGGCTTTTTGTGTTTCCACACACTTCTAACAATTGTGGCAACAATATGCTTTCAAATTGTAAGATTCCTATTATAAGATTTTGTTAAGACCTGTTGGTTAGTAATGCAGGACAAGATGTACAGCTACTTTTTCCACTGAAGTTTACTTTAACTTTTTTAGATACTTAGAGCATCTTTTCTGTCTGATGTTAGCCAAAATACGTGCATTTAATTCATGTAACGCACTTTTAGTGAGGGCAGGTGCTCATTAAGTCTGTAAATGTTGCATTAATCCCCAACATAAGTAAACCAGACTTGTTTGAGGCTATACAGAAGTTCTTGTGGGGAAGGTAAAGCCTTAAGGAAATAACCTACACTTCAGAGTTGTTCTGTCATGTTTTGTACAGTATTCACCATATAATAATGCATATCTCAACTGTGGAGAGGAGGCCTCGGGTTTTATTTCTGACTCAAGAAATAGACCAAAAAAAGAATTATCTGACAAATATATTTTAAAGGAAGATTAACATTCTGACGACTAATATACGGAAGGTTAATTCATTCTATAAATAGTCTATGTGGTTTCTTGAGGAAAAGAGTCCTTGTAAGTTAGCACATTTTTTTACAATGAAAAATTTAGTTAAGTATATTTACAGTATATTGCATTTTTTTAGACCATTAGGCCTTGTACGCACGATCAATCCATCCGATGAGAACGGACAGTTTTCATCGGTTCACCGATGAAGCTGACTGATGGTCTGATGCCTACACACCATCGGTTAAATAACCGATCGTGTCAAAACGCGGTGACGTAAAAACACAACGACATGGTGAAAAAAAATGAAGTTCAACGCTTCCAAGAATGCGTCAACATGATTCTGAGCATGCCTGCATTTTTGCGTACTAACGATCGGTTTTGATCTATCGGTTAGCCGTCCATCGGTTAAATTTTAAAGCAAGCCCTCTGTTTTTGCCCGAAGGATAACGAACCGATGGGGCCTACACACGATCGTTTTGGACCGATGAAACCGAACCTCAGTCCATTTTCATCGGTTTGAACCGATCGTGTGTACGCGGCCTAAGAGAGTTTAAACAGATTAAAGATTTTGATGAGTTAAAGATTTTGATGAAAGCGCATCCAAGGATCAGCAACCCTAAAAAGATTATGCCTTGTTTTGGTTTTATAATTGTTAAATTATTTGTTGACTTAAAAAAGGGGCCATAAAACAGACAGTTTATCCCAACCTTGGTGTCAGTCTAATTTTTGATACATTTAGCAAGGGGTCATAAGATGGGGGTATAGAATGTTTTTTTTTTTTTTTTAACAGGTCCAGTATACCTCTGGGTTACCCTTTCAAGGCATGGAACTGGATTCCTAAAGGTAAGTACTTAGAATTTTAAAAAAAATAGCATACAGTGCTCACCCCCCATAGTTATTACCTTTTGTTTCACTTGACCATAAGAGTGTTTAAGCAGATATAAGTTAAATATTTTGATGAAAGCGCATCCAAGGATCGGCAACCCTAAAAAGATTATGCCTTGTTTTGGTTTTATAATTGTTAAAGTATTTGTTGACTTTAAAAATGGAGCCGTAAAACGGACAGTTTATCCCAACCTTGATGTCAGTCTAATTTTTGATACGTTTAGACTCTCTGCTTAGTGCTGACCAGGGCACATTTACAGGCAAAATATTAGTTGGTGGCTTGTGTTGTTGTCCGTATTTGTGAAAGATGTCTATTATTCACAACAACAGAAGCCACCAGCTACTACTCTGCTTTTAAATGACCCATCACTATTCTGCCCAGTACTGAGCTGAGAGGCATCCTATAAATGTAACCACTGTGTCTGCACTAAGCCCTAACTGCCTCTGCCTGATGTCTATGTGTACAAATAAAATGTGTACAAAAAAATGTGTAAAAATAAAATGTGTAAAAATAATAAACTCCAAATTCAAGCCAGTTGTGTTCTATAAAGAAAGTGGGGGTGGTGGCTACAGTACTGTATTGTAGCCACCCATGGGAATGTCCATGAGCTGGCAAAAAATGTTGTTTACAAAATGCAGCTGTGGATGAGACCAAGTGTTTAAAGCACTGGGTGCCCTGGGGGATCCCACAAAGATTTTAAAAATGATGGGGATGCTTCTTATTTAAGGACATCATGGGGTTCATTTACTAAAGGCAAATAGACTGTGCCCTTTGCCAAGTGCAGTTGCAATATGCAAGGGCAGTTGCCCTAGTGTTTAGTAAATGAGGCAAAGTTTCATTTTGTAAAGAGCACCCAATCACAAGCAAGGAAAAAAAATGTATTTTTGCTTGCACATGATTGGATGATGGAAGTCAGCAGAGCTTCTTCTCATTTACTAAGCTCTGGAGCAACTGCTCTTGCAGAGTGAAACTGCACTTTGCAACGTGTACAATGTATTTGCCTTTAGTAAATCAACCCCCATATATTATTATGTTTTCTTCATGTATCTTTAGCAGTTTTTAAACAGTCAGAATTCCCTCTAATGCCGCGTACACACAATCGGAAATTCCGACAAGAAAAGTTCTATGTGAGATTTTAATGGGAAATTCCATGTATTGGGTAGGCTCCATCAGACTTTTAATGTCGCAATTTCCAACAGCAAAATTTTTTGGTTTGTTGTAGTGTTGTGCGTCACTGCTTTCTTGACGGTTGTAATTTTGTGTGACCGTGTGTATGCAACACAAGCCAACATTCCTTCGGGAAAAAATCCACGTTTTTCTTGTCGGAATTTTCGATCACGTGTACACTGCATTAGCCTCTAGTCTAGAATTGCGGACTATAAATCTTAATAAGTGTACTACTGTGTTTCCCCCAAAATAAGATCTGCCCTTAAAATAAGCGCTACTGTAATTTTTCAGGGCGGCTGCAATATAAGCCCTACCCTGAAAATAAGCGCTGGTTTAAAGTGCTTGTAAAATCCTGTCGTACACTCTATATACAAAGTACAATGGGGCAGATTCACAAAACAATTACGCCTGTCTAACTGGGCTTAGACAGGAGTAATTTCAAATTTCGTGCGGCGTATCACTAGTTTGAATCCTCAAACCATGATACGCCGGCTTCGGGCTTCGATCCGAGAGGCTTACGTCTTCGTAAGCCTTCGGATCTACGCTGCCATCTATTTGCGGCCGCTGGGAGGAGTTTGCGTCGTTTTGGTGCGTCGGGATATGCAAATGTGTTTTTACGGGGATTCACGAACATACGAGCGGGCGTCGCAATCGTTTTCGTCTATTTTTTTATACGTAATGTTAGAGCAGCTTTTTCTGCTCTAACTTTACGTAGCCCATGTTAAGTATGGCCGTCGTTCCCGCTTCGAATTTATTTAAAATTGTATTTTGTTTACGTAACTCGTCGGACGTGGATCGCCCGTAAAGTACGCTACATAACAACGAATGACGTCACGACGTGATTTTGCGCAATGCACGGCGGGAATTTGCGAACGGAGCATGCGCAGATCGATCGCCGCGGGAACGCGCCTAATTTAAATGTTTCACGCCCCCTACTCGCGCAGATGGATTGCGACGGGAGAAATACACTACGCCGCCGTCGTTTACCGTAGAAAATCTACCTGAATTCCACGTAGAGCAAGGTAAAAAACGGCGGCGTAGTGTATTTCTGATACGCTACGATAATCCATTTCTCTGTGAATCTGCCCCATTGTGTGTGTTTCTGTAATATTATTGTGCCAAATACCTTTGTTACAGCGCCGCAAAGCTGACCTCCCACTGCTCTCTTCCTCTTCTCTCCCGGCAGATCTTGGCTCCTCTCTCTGCAGTGCTCGGAGTGGGGAAGAGAGCTCCGGTGGGTCTTGTTAGCGCCCAGAGGTACTGTAACAAAGGTATTTGGCACAATTATCATACAGAAACACACACATTGCACAATATATAATCCTGTAATAGAGTGGAATATATGATTTTACAAGCACTCTAATGACTCCGGAGCTGACAGGCAGGGAGGGAGAGGAGGAGAGAAGACAGGGGGCACAGGAACTGGCAAATACACATTACATGATAAGTCCTACCCTGAAAATAAGCCCTACTGTGTCTTTTGTTGCCAAAATTAGTATAAGACCCGGGCTTATTTTTGGGGAAACACGGTAGTTGAGAGTTCTAAACAAATTAGAAAGCGTCACATTCATATTAATACATGAGTCAGTTTTTCTGTATCTCACTGACTCTGAAGGTGTTCAGTTCATGATTGCACAAGTTTGTCACCTTTTAATGTTTAACCACTTCAGCTCTGGAAGGTTTTACATTTTTTTGCAATAGGGCACTGCGTCGCTTCAACTGACAATTACACAAAGCAATGCTGTACCCAGATAAAATTTATAACCTTTTATCCCACAAAAAGAGCTTTCTTTTGGTGGTATTTAATCACCTCCACGGTTTTTATTTTTTGTGCTATAACACAAAAAAAAAAACGTAAATTTTGAAAAAAAATATAGGGCCAGATTCAGAGAAGGAGGCGCAAATTTGTGCGGGTGTAGCGTATGCTCTTTACGCTACGCCTCCGCAACTTTTATGGGCAAGTGCCTTATTCAGAAAGCACTTGCTCCATAAGTTGCGGCGGCGTAGCGTAAAGTGGCCGGCGTAAGGGCGCTTAATTCAAATTAGTCATGTGGGGGCATGATTCATGTAAATGAATCATGACCCCACGTAATTTACGTTTTTTCTGAACAGGGCATGCACCCTTCGTGGACGTACCCAGTGCGAATGCGTGAAATCACGTCGCAAGATGTCAATGTAAACGACGTGAATGTAACTTACGTCCAGCCTCATTCCCGAACGATTTACGCAAACGACCTAAACGACGTCCATACTTAACATTGGCTGCGCCTCATATAGCAGGCGTAACTTTACGCCGGACTAACGCTTACGCAAACGATGTAAAATACGACGCCCGGACGCAAGTACGTTTGTGAATCGGCGTATCTCCCTAATTTACATATTCAACACGTAAATCGACTGAAGCGCCACCTAGCGGCCAGCGTAAATATGCAACTAAGATACGACGGTGTAAGAGACTTACCCCCGCTCGTATCTTAGCTGAATTCCGGCGTATCTTGTTTTCTGAATACAGAAAAAAGATACGCCGACGCAGAAGAGACTTTACGCGGCGTATCTATAGATACGCCGACGTAAAGGCTGTCTGAATCTGGCACACATTTTTTACTTTCTGCTTTAATACACATCCAAATTTTTTTTTTTAAAACGAATTACTTCGTCAACCATGTGAGTTGCTAAATTTTGTACCTTCATTAAATGTAACCATATTGCTACACTCAGAGGCGCCTCTCTTCTCTTTTATACTCTGTAGCTCCTGCTGGATTTTGTTTCTAATCCCCTTGTGGAGGCTTCCATTTGTGGATGGACATTTTATGGTTACACAACCCATCATGTTGCTATAATCTTTGTATATGGACTATAAAAACAGAAGGACTTATAAATAAATGGTTGTGGAACAAATCATTTGAGTTTCCATTCTTTCTTATGGGGAAATTTGCTTTGATATACAAGTGCTTTGGATTACAAGCATGCTTCTAGAACAAATTATGCTTGCAATCCAAGGTTTTACTGTATATTGCTTTTCTGTAAAAAAATAAATAATCTCATCTGTATATCTTTTTGAAACTAGTTTTAACTTTGATGCTTTGGCTTCAGAATTAAGACTCAACAATTACAATCCGGTCCAATGAGATTGTCTAATACTGTAAGCCAGTCATTGCTCTCCCAATAGACGTGGGAATGGCAGCCAGTGGAATCCTAATGTTTTCTCCAGGACCAATAGGAATTTTGCTAACAAAGCTAAAATCACAAAGTTTGTAGTGTCTGATCTAAGGCCTCGTACACACGATCAAATCTGTCTGCTGGAAACGGTCTGATATGAGAAATTCAGATGCACTAACATGCAGTCAGGAATATAATTTGTGAGCCAGCATCCTTGGAGATGATGCTATTTTCATGTTTGGAACAATTATACCCTGTACACATAATCGGATTTTCCATTGGAAAAACGTTGGACGGAATTCCGCTCAAGCTTGGCTTGCATGCACACGGTCACACAAAAGTTCTCTGAACTTTCAACTGTCAAAAACACAGTGACGTACAACACTATGAAGTTCAATGCTTCTGAGCATGCTTTGAATTGTTTCTGAGCATGCATCGGAATTTTGCAATGTATGCATCGGAGTTGCTACAGACGATTGGATTTTTCAATAGGATTTTTTTCCATCGGAAAAATTTAAGAACCAGCTCCCAATCTTTTGCTGGTGGAAATTCCAACAGCAAAAGTCCGATGGAGCATACACACAGTCAGAATTTCTGTTTAAAAGCTGACATTGGACTTTTGCTGTCGGAATTTCCGATCGTGTGTACGGGGCATAAGGCCTCATGCACACTGTTTTTGTCAGTAGACGTTTTTTTTTCAACAGTCGATATACTCCTCATCATGTTATCCTATGTGTCCATGCACACATAGGCTGTTATCAACATTTTTTGACTTGGCCTTTTTTTGGCTTTAAAAAAAAAACAAAAAACTAGTGGGTTCTGAGAGGAGTTTTTCAGCTGTTTTCAGCTGAAAACACGATCTAACATAAAAAAATGCTGATAAATGCAGATAAACGCTCAAAATGATGTCTCACCAGTGTTTTTGACATTTTTGATCCATTGAAGAAAAAAAAACGTTAACGTGGAAAAATGCTTTTGAAGATCCCTGAAAACCCATCTCTCCAGAGAAGTGTATCTCACTCCTAACAACTGTACTTTTATTTTGTCCATCAGATTATCCTCCACAGTTATTACCTTTTGAACCTTTTCCTGGCGTTCTGTTCCATTAAAGGCATTTGATACTGTGTTCCGCCTATCACAGAGGTCCTCTCATCCTCGGACAGTTTCCCAGGAGGAAGCAGCAAAAAATGGACGCCTGTCAAGAATTCAGGTACTCGAGCACAGTGAGACTGCAATGGGTAAGTGAGGTATGGCACAGTGTGAAGGCACTGCAAAGGGGACAGTGAGCTGCAAAGCAGACAGTGAGGCATGAAAATGGGCATTGTTGACCCTCTTTTACGCTTACAGTAGCTGTCGCATTCTCACCCTAGGCTTATACTCGAGTCAATATGTTTCCCATTTTTTTGTGGCAAAATTAGGTCCTCGGCTTATATTCGGGTCGGCTTATACTCGAGTATATTGGCGGAACCACCTCTTTAAGGAGTATCTCACCAAAATTATATTTTGTTGCAGAGGATATCTAAAACCTGACTGGAGGAGTTCTTCACTCAAGAAGGACATTTTTTGGAGGTGTTCACCAAGGGTGCACAGAATGCCTCCAGGTTACCATATTGCACAGAATTTAAAAAAAAAAATACAACACTGCAGTTTAAAAAATTAAAGGAAATGTTTAATAACATTCATTTGCATTATAGCTTGTATATGCTATATAATTTTTTTTTCATTTCTTATATTGTTTTCCTCGAGTGTGAAGTTACCCTTTAAGTCTACAAGAGAACAACAGCAAAATAAAAATTGGCACTTGCTGAGAATAACAAGTGTTTTCACAAAGATTTTAAATGTTATTGTTTGCATGATCAAAACCAGCACTAAACTACACTTGAAATGTTTTCCAATTAACTTTAATAATAAAATGTTTGTAGGCATAGGCATGTGAGTTTCTAGTTAATGAAAAAAAAAAATAATCATAATCATCAGTAATGTAGATTAGCATTTTAAAATAATTTTGTATTATCATTTTATAGGTATGTACAGTATGCTTTTTAAATCTGATCATAAATTTGAAGAAATGTTTAATAAGAATTGTATCTGTTTTGTGCTCTACAGTGTGCATTTTACATTTCCATTATGAAACAACAGCAAAATAATAGGTACTTCTAACTGCCAATGAAACAATTAAGTGTTGCATTAACATTTTACATTTTATTGTTTAAAAAATAGAAGTAAGATAAATATATCTTTCTTTCTCATACATCACGGGACACAGAGCGGCATATTCATTACTATGTGGGTTATATGGAGTACCTTCAGGTGTGGACACTGGCAATCTTCAAACAGGAAGTCCCCTCCCTATATAACCCCCTCCCCTAGAGGGAGTCCCTCAGTTTTTTCGCCAGTGTCTTAGGTGTTGGTCACGGAATAGCTTTGCTCCACATCCTTGGGATTAAGGGCGGGCTACCGGATCTGTCCAAGGAGCCTCAGTGCCAAAGTGGACAGTACCCCGGCCCCAAACCATGGGGTTTTGCCTATAATGCTCCTCTTTGGAGGGCTGGACCCTGGGCCCAGGACTTGGAGTTTGCAAAAACCATAAAGTTCCTGTTTTGCCAGGGTGCTATATAGGTCCAGGACAGTGGGTACCTTCATAGGACCCCAGGGCCTGAAGGTCTACTACGCTACCCACGGAGATGGGAGAAGATTGGATCAGTTTGCTGGTCAAACATCCTGCAGCATGGAGCAGGTAAGGGGGAGCCTGCGGGACTTGGTTCGACAGCAGGCTCCCCGGGGTAACCTAAAAGGGGGGATAGCCTAAGTATGCTCTGCATGGGCAACCGTGATCACTATGTCTAAAAGAGACAGGATGACACCCTTTCTCCCCCCATCACTAGGCCCCCCTGTCTAAATGTGTTGCTAGCTAACCTGCTGTTTCTTCCTAGGGCTAGTAAGGATCCCTAGGGGCCTTGAGAGAGTCCTACCTGGCCGGGGTTTGAATCTGCCGCCTGTTTCTGCGTGCCTGGATCTCCAGCAGCGCGGCTCCTCCATGTTCCTCCTGTATCCGGCATACGCGCGCGCGCGCGTGCGCGCGCACGTCTTATTGACGTTTTTCGCGCCGTCCAGACAGGAGGGCGGGGGGGGGCGGGCCTGCGGCGTCATACAGGGGCGCGCCTTTGTGCTGTTATAGACAGCAGGCCTTGTCAGGGCTCAGTCTGAGGCTGATTTTTTCAAGGAGAGGACGCAGAGCGGCAGAACAGTGACTCCCCGTGGCGGAAGAGGGGTAGTACATGTGGACTTTGTTCCAATGCCTTTATTGTTAAGCCAAGAAATCCCCCTTATTTTGCAGCAGGTTGGAGGCTGGCAAACTTAAATTAGGGTCATTGTATGTTGTCAAATATATAATATATAATATATAATTATTTAAAAAAAAAAAAAAAAAAAGACCTTTTAATCATAGATCACTCACGGACGGGTCTGCAAAAGGCAGTAAACCTCACGGTTCGGTACCTCGAAGAATTCGGCTGGGTCCTAAAGTCCAGGGAAAGTCAGCATTCCAGCCTACAAAGCAGTTGGAATACCTCGGAATGAGGTTAGACACAGAACATCAAAAGGTGTTCCTGCCCCTTGTAAAGATCAAGGCGATCAAGGGGTTGGTTCAGTTGGTTATAAACAAGAAAAGACCAACTATTCGCCTGTGTATGCGATTACTAGGCAAGCTAGTGGCCACATTCGAGGCAGTACCATACGCTCAGATCCACACTCGCGTCCTACAGGCAGCCATTCTAGCAGCCTGGGGCAAGAGGGCACATGCCTTAGAGTCCCCTTTGACGCTATCATCAAGGGTCCGACAGAGCCTGGCCTGGTGGTTGAACCCTCAGAATCTTCTAAAGGGAAGATCCTTCAGCCCTGTTGTCTGGAAGGTAGTTACCACAGACGCCAGCCTGGCAGGCTGGGGGGCGGTCTTCGAAGGGTTCTCCCGCCAGGGAACTTGGGTGAAAGCAGAGAGGCAGCTCCCCATCAATATCTTGGAAATCAGAGCTGCTCGCCTAGCCCTGTTGGCGTGGACCTCCAGATTAAAGGGGTTCCCGGTGAGAATCCAGTCAGACAATGCCACGGCGGTGGCATACATAAACCACCAAGGGGGAACCAGGAGCCAGGCCGCTCAAAGGGAAGTGAACTTGATTTTTCAATGGGCAGAGGTTCATGTACCCTGCATTTCAGCGATATTCATTCCCGGAGTGGACAACCTGCAGGCAGACTTCTTAAGTCGCCAGAGTCTGTTGCCAGGGGAGTGGTCTCTGCATCCCCAGGTCTTTCAGACAATCTGCCAGAGGTGGGGAACGCCAGACGTAGATATAATGGCATCCAGGTTCAACAAGAAACTAGACAGGTTCGTGTCGCGAGCGAGGGATCCTATGGCCTGCGGAACCGATGCGTTGGTTTGCCCTTGGCATCAATTCAAACTTCTATATGCATTCCCTCCACTACAGTTACTCCCCCCCCTGTTGCGCAAGATCAGAGTGGAGCACAAGCCAGTCATTCTAATAGCTCCAGCTTGGCCCCGGAGGGCTTGGTACTCACTAGTCCTGAATATGGCAGTGGGAGACCCTTGGACTCTTCCTCTACAACCAGACCTACTCTCACAAGGCCCGATCCTCCACCCTACATTACAGCGTCTAAATTTGACGGCCTGGAGGCTGAATCCCTGATTCTCAGGGGTAGGGGTCTGTCTAAGCAGGTAATCCCTACCCTGATTAAGGCTAGAAAGCCGGTCTCCAGGGTAATTTATTACAGGGTGTGGAGGAACTATATAGGCTGGTGTGAATCCAAAAGATGGAATTGCCGCAAATATACTATTGATAGGGTGTTAAGTTTTTCTCCAGCTAGGAGTGGATAAAGGCCTGGCACTAAGCACAATCAAAGGACAGATCTCAGCTCTGTCAGTGTGGTTTCAGAGGCCGCTGGCCACCCACTCGCTGGTAAAGACCTTCTTACAGGGGGTCTTGCGTATTAATCCTCCTGTCAAGTCACCAGTTTGTCCTTGGGACCTAAATCTTGTCCTGTCCACTCTACAGAAACAGCCTTTTGAGCCTTTGGCTGAGATTCCTTTACTCTTACTGACAAGAAAATTGGTTTTCTTGGTCGCCATTGTTTCGGCCAGGAGAGTGTCAGAATTAGCAGCCTTATCGTGTAAGGAACCATATCTTGTTCTGCATAAGGACAGGGCAGTTCTCCGGCCCCATCCTTCCTTTCTACCAAAGGTTATATCCAAATTTCACTTAAACCAGGATTTGGTACTTCCATCCTTCTTTCCAAAACCTACATCTAGAAAGGAGGGGTTGCTGCATACCTTGGATATTGTCCGGGCCATGAAGGCCTATCTTAAAGCTACGGAAAAGATCCGGAAAGCAGAGGTGTTATTCGTTCTACCAGATGGCCCCAAGAAGGGGCAGGCAGCTGCAAAATCCACCATCTCGAGATGGATTAGACAATTAATCATTCAAGCCTACGGATTGAAGAGGTTGCCCCCTCCGTTGTCGGTAAAGGCCCATTCTACCAGGGCCATGGGCGCCTCTTGGGCAGCACACCATCAGATCTCTATGGCTCAGATATGCAAGGCGGCAACGTGGTCATCAGTCCACACGTTTACAAGGTTTTATCAACTAGACGTGAGAAGAAATGCGGATACTGCCTTTGGTCAGGCAGTACTACAGGCTGCAGTTTGAAATCCTCGGGATCAGAAACACCCTTGGTTATATAAAAAAAAAAAAAAAAAAAAAAAAAAAAAGAAAAAGGTTCTTCTTTCTTGACTAATTTGGAAATATTATTATGATTTGAGTTTAGCTCTAAAATTGAATCCTTCTTTGGAAGATGTCTCCCTCCCCTCATTAAAGCATTGCTTTCGGACATCCCACATAGTAATGAATATGCCGCTCTGTGTCCCGTGATGTACGAGAAAGAAAAAGGGATTTTTAAATACAGCTTACCTGTAAAATCCTTTTCTTGGAGTACATCACGGGACACAGAGCTCCCACCCCTCTTTTGGGTGACCATTTTGGGAGGCATACTGCTTGCTACAAAACTGAGGGACTCCCTCTAGGGGAGGGGGTTATATAGGGAGGGGACTTCCTGTTTGAAGATTGCCAGTGTCCACACCTGAAGGTACTCCATATAACCCACATAGTAATGAATATGCCGCTCTGTGTCCCGTGATGTACTCCAAGAAAAGGATTTTACAGGTAAGCTGTATTTTAAAAATCCCTTTTTTTATGTTTCATTTCAAAATAGTGTTGTATGCTATCTTCTGTTGCATTGCTATAAAAAATATATACACATACATATATAACTTTATGACCACTGACTGGTAACGTGAATGAGGCCTTGTACACACACGACCGAGGAACTCGTTGGAAAAGACACATCATTTTCCTCGACGAGTTCCTTGTTAGGCTTGTCGAGAAACTTGCTGTCTTTGCGTACACACTGTCAAGACCAAATCTCTCCTCATTTTTAAAGGCGGTGACTTTACACATACACATACAATGGCAGGGGAAGTTTTATTCCACTGGCACAACCCTTGGGGCTGCTTTTGCTAATCTCATGTTACTGTGTGTTAGGTAAAAGTTTGGTAAGAGACATTTGCACTTTTCAGTCTGTTACAGTGTGACAAATGTGCTATTTCCATTACAAACGCTACTTTTACTGAAGGTGCGCAGGTTTCTAAGCATACACACCAACGTGTTTCTCGTCAAAAACCAGCCCGACGAGGAACACAACAAGGAAATTGAGACTCCCGTCGAGGAAAAAGAGAACTTCTCTTTTTTCCTCGTCGAGTTCCTTAACAGTTTTCTCGATGAAAAGCATACACATGACCGTTTTTCTCGGCAAAAAAGCTCTGCCACCAAGTTTCTTGATGGATTCTGCTGAGGAAAACGGTTGTGTGTACAAGGCCTAAAATTGATTATCTTGTTACAATGGCATCTGACAGTTGGTTGGATAACATAGGCAGCGAGGAAACATGTTGTTCCTGAAGCTGATGTGTTAAAAGCAGAAAAGATGGTCATCGCAGTTTGTTGTGTCAGGGTGCTCATGTTGATCTGTGTCCACAGCCAAAAGTTTCTACAATGGGAACATGAACATCAAAACTGGACCGCAGAGTTATGGAAGAAGGTGGTTTGGTATCAGGAGGAATCACATTTTCTTTTACATCATGTGGATGACTGGTAGTGTGTATGTGCCACTTACCTGGGAAAGAGATGGCACCAGGATGCAGTATGGGAATAAGACAAGCCGCTGGAGATGCTTTGGGCAATGTATTGCTGGTAAACCTTGGGTCCTGGCATTCATTTGGATGTTACTTAACACGTACCCCTAGGCCCCTACCTAAACATTGTTGTTGATGACCAAGTCATTGAAAAAGTATTCCCAGGTAGCAGTGGCCTCTTTCAGCAGGATAATGCGCCCTGCCACACTGCAAAATTGTTTCAAGAAGGGTTTGAAGAACACAACAACGACTTTGAGGTTGTGACTTGGTCTTTAAATTGTCCAGATCTCAATCAAATTGATCATCTGTGTGATGAGCTAAAAAACAAAGATTTGGGGCCACACCCTAAAAAATGCATTAAAGATGGTGCAGCTATAAGACCATACAGAGAGAAAAAAAGATTATAGTGCACACTAACCATGTGCATAATTTTTCGTCTGAATGCATTTTCGTCCAAATTTCATGTATTTTCATTATTGTTTTAACAAACGCACAGAAAACGAAAAAACCAAAAGATCCGACATAAACAAATGCTTTATTTTCATTTTCATTGGTCGAATGTGCCTAACCTTAACTTTATTAGTCCAAGATTATTCTATATAGAGGGAAAAGATTTGACATTATAGAGAGAAAAGATTCGACATTATGAAGAGAAAAGATTTGACATTATAGAGAGGAAAGATTCGACATTATAGAGAGGAAAGATTTGACATTATAGAGAGAAAAGATTCGACATAGAGAGAAAAGAAAAGAAAAGCTGCTGAAATTGGGTGGGGGAAGTAAAATAAAAATAATGATGATGATGAATGTTATTGGCTGATTATAACCAAAGAGGAGGAGCAGTAAAATAGCTAGAACTAACTTGACATTTCAACAGGAACGACGAAGAATCGACAAAGCATCGAAAAACGTCTAATATGTCATTGAGGGCTTATGGTGTCTGTTGATAGTTCTAAAGCCCCGTACACACGGTAGGATATCCAACAAAACTTCCCTTGGATTTTTGTCCTAATTGATTTGTCCGATCACACCCATAGCATACACACACTCGGACTTTTCCGGCAACCAACACGAACGTAGTGACGTTTGAACGTAATGCCATGCGTTTAAAAGGGGAAGTGAAATTCTCAGACGTCACCGTTGCGTTCCTTCAGCTACTCTATAGTTAGTTGATGTTTCGTGTGAGTGCTTTCCACATTTCCAGTTTCGTGCGTTTCAGAACGTTTGTGTCCGTTCGCCAAATTCCAAGATGTTGCGCGATCCTGCGAGAGAGCGTGCTGTTTACGGTCTAGGAGTTCTGGCTATTGCCCAAGCTCGGTCCAGGTCCAGGAGTAGGAGGAGGACTGTTTGGACCAAAAATTGGTTTTGCTTCGCCGTGAAGAATTTTCCCATATGCCATTGCTCAGGGAGCTGCAGGAAAACAATCCTAATGATTTTAGGAACTATCTTAGGATGTCAGATTCCTGCTTCCAGCGTCTTTTACATTTGCTGTCTCCGTATATCACCAAGAAGGACACATGTATGAGGTCTGCTATTCCTGTAGAGCAACGGCTCATAGCCACTTTGCGCTATTTGGCGACAGGGAGAAGCCTCCAGGATATTAAATTTACTACTGGGATCTCTCCCCAGGCTCTGGGACACATAATTCCTGATACTTGCTGTGCCATTATTCAAGTCCTGCAGAAGGACTATATTCGGGTAAGTTATTTTATTTGATATCACATTATATCCTGATTTCCACAATGTTCAGTCCCATTCTTGTTAGAATCTGTCCAAATAATTTTTATTTGGTGGCATGCTGACTACTTTTCCTTGCCCTAAATAGATATTTGCCTTCACTTACCTCCCTAGCAAGCTACCCTGGGACCCAATTTGTTATTGGCCTTCCCTTAACAACCCTTATAAACTAGGGCATCTTAAAATGTTTATCCTTAACTGGCAGCAGAGTGGCAGAGTAAATTTTTTGGGGTGCACAAACTGTTTATTAACCTTCCCCTTCCCAAATAGTGAATCATCTGATCCAAATATTTGTGTACTCTAGCTAAACATATCTTCATTATACCCCTTTTCTGCTTGTCATATTTGTCCCATTTTTAGAAAATTATGTTTGTTTGATTTTTTTTTGTTTTTTTTTTTGTATATGGTATGTTATTCTGTTGCCTCTGGTGTGCCAATCCCAAAAATCAGAATGGCTTGCAACAAACATGAACCTTCATTTGTTCACCATATTGGTCACATTATTGAAAAGGAGAGATTTTTTTACCACTCCCCAAACTTTAAACATTCAACCTCATCTCCCTAACATTTTTGGAATGTGCCACCAGAGGGAGTCATGAAGCATATAAATGAGAATTATATCAAATTTTTAGTCCATAAACTGCTTGAATTGTTTCCTTGTTATGTTGCCCCTATAATGTATGTGTAAAAATAGGTTGCAATTTATTATGCTGAAGTAGTAACTAATTGTTCTTTGTTTGACTCCACAGTTTCCTTCCAACCCTCAGGAATGGCAGGATGTTGCGGCCCAGTTTGCCAATCTGTGGAATTTTCCCAATTGTGGGGGTGCCATTGATGGCAAACATGTCAGGATTGTTCCTCCGCCGGCCTCTGGCTCTTATTTTTATAATTACAAGGGCTTTAACAGCATAGTTCTTCTTGCTATAGTTTCTGCAAACTATGAGTTTATTTATGTTGATGTTGGTATGAATGGGCGTCATTCTGATGGAGGTGTGATGTCTCATACCGAATTCTATCAGCGTCTTACTAATGGCACCTTAAGTTTGCCACCTGCGCAGGACAACGTGGAGGGCCTCAACTTTGTATTTGTGGCAGATGAGGCCTTTGCTCTTGGGGAACATCTGTTGAAGCCCTTTCCGATGAGGAACCTCACCCCTGAGCAACGGATCTTTAACTACAGACTGTCACGTGCCAGAAGGGTGGTTGAAAACGCCTTTGGCATTATGTCAAGTCGTTTTCGGCTATTTCTTACTGCCATTCACTTGGCTGAATACAAGCTGAACCACGTGGTGTTGTGCTGCTGCATCCTCCATAATTTTCTACGGAGGAATGCTACCAACCTCATTGGGTCTAGCAATACTGATGACCCCTCAGGTGGACGGGCAGCTGAAGACGCAGTAATGCCAGCCCTGCAACTTACCCGACCTGCTGTCTCCTCCCAGAATGCACGTCTTGTGCGTGAGCAGTATATGGACTACTTTGTTGGTAGAGGGGCAGTGCCTTGGCAGCAAAATGTCCTGTAGAGTTTGTTCTATCTAGTTTATTTTCCTCTTATAAAATAAAAATTTTGAGCTACTGTTATCTGTGGTTGGGTTTTTATTTTTTTATGTCCTTAGAATTTTGGTGAGAATTGTCAAAACTTTAGGGAAACAAGCAGACGTGCAAATACACTTTTTTACACTTCAATACATCTATGTTGAGTATTATTATGTTTTAGGGCTCTGCTACACCCCTTTTCGAATAATACACTGTCAATGTTCTTACCCTAAATTCAAAATATACTGGTAGTACTGATCTTATAAATAAGAAGCCACACCTTTTTTAGCAAAAACATTATTTTTTTAACAAGCACAATCCAATGTGCCATTTTTTCCTTTTACAAAAGTGCAAAACAGTGGTAGGTCATGAAGAACGCAATAATTCGGTTGTTATTATTTTGGCGATAAACATGCATCTTTTCCAACAGAGCAATATACCTTGCCAAGTGGTTACAGCAGAAATTCAAACATTTTTGGCAGAATTCTCGGCCCAAAATATTATTATACATAATACACAATGTATGAGACCAGATGCAGTTTTGTTTATTCTGTGTAGCGCTTTTTTTGTGGGTCAAAAATGCATGCACAGTGCTCTCCATGCGCTACGGGGGTTCTGGTTGGTTGTAGCTCACAACATGCAGTCATCCTTAGCACCTGAAACAGAACTACCATGTTGTGAGCTAGAGCCGACCAGAACCTTCATGGAGTGCATGTCAAACACTGTGCCTGCATCCTTGTCGCATACAAAAATGCACCCCAAAATGAACGGAACTGCGTTTGATGCAAAATGCCCCTTAGCACAGTCTTTCTCCACTCTCCTTCTCCTGGTGCATTCCCAGAGTCATATTGACAGATGTTTCACTTTTGCCATAGGTACATATTGTTTTTTTTGGGATGTGCATATGTCAAAATTGGTCAGGTATAGCCCTTCAAAATTGTCACAATACTGTTTCTTGAAAGCACCAGAAGAAGAGGAGTAGATAAAAACTCAGCTGAGACACTTAAATCACACAAAAAAAACATTATTTTTGGAAAAAAAAGCGATTACAGTATTGAAATTGCCTCAAAAGTCACATTTGCTAACATCTGCGTATTGCAAAGTGAATTAGTGCCATTTCTAAACAAATAACAAAACTCAGCCTGTGCTAACAAGTCTAGTTGCATCAAGTTCACTGAAAAGTTAAATAACAGGAGGGAACAAATGTAAACTATAAACCTACGTCACAAAAACAGCTAAAATTTAGCTAACAGGTCGTAATAATCCCTGATTCGTCTCTGAACACCAGTGGCAGCCTCCTTTAGATTTTCAAGCTCTGTCATTGCCTGCAGCATATCAGCACTGATCCGACCAATAGTGCATCCTGGTAGTTGGTGGCCTTGGAAGAAGATAATAAATTAGAATGTGTTTGATGGTCAAGTGACTGAGGCAAAAAACATAGGGAAACATTATTAATCAGGGCTACTTTATGAAAATACTTACCTAAACATAGACACTCAATTGGTGCTTGCAAACTGCTTGATCTTCTAAATACAGCTACACTACTAGGTAATGTACACACTACAGATATACTCCGAAAATCTTGGACCAGGTGCATATGCATGTGTCTTCACGTGCAGCTACCTAAACAACACTGCCACCTCTCCCTTCTACATGCTCAAATGTTGAATGCACTACATAATTTGCTAGTGTGTTGTGGGCGTGTTTGTAGTGGACATATAATCAGTAACCATGTATTGATTGTGGAAAGCACATGTTAAAAAAACTTACTGGGGCAAACAACAGCCTCCAAAGGGTCATCTTGGATTTCTTGCACTCCTTCACCCTCAGCATATCTGGTGTCTGGGGATGTGCTGTCCACTGGTGGCTCTTTGCTGGGTCCGGCACTATCATCATTATCCTGCAAAGGTTGGTGCTGACCACACTCCTGATCCTCTAAAATTAAAGAATAAAACATCCATGAAGCCGCCCCTAAATGACATTATCTTACCAGAATCACATTTGCTGCTTTTTAACTATATACCAACCTTGCCCTGGTGACACAAAGTTTGCTCGAGACTAGTGCACTACACTAGGCATTATTATAATATACAAAATGTTATGGAACAGGAGTATGATGTCATTTAAAAAGTGGGTACAAATCTCTTTAGTGGCCACATTCAAAAAATCAGACAGATGACACGCATCACTCTTGTTTGCAATGGCAAGATGGGATATATGATGTGAAATCTAGCAGGCGTGACTCTCTGTGACTCTGATCCCCAGGGCCTCTCCTCTACCCATGTCTATCATTCAAATGCATCATTAATGGTCAGTGATGAGCCACACATCTAACATAAAGTTGATTTTACCCCTTAAGATATGGCCTGAGCCCATGGTCTTTGTCCTACCTAGAAACACCCCTGTCGCTGTGAAAATGCTAATTATCTAATTTGTGCTAACGTTTTGGGGATGATTTTGGGCATGTTGTCTCCCCTGTTGGAACCCAGCCAATGGAAGCCTCCTTTTGTCCCCTGCGGTGTTTTTCTCTTTGCCTTTTTTCTGTGGAAAACATTAAAATACAGTATATTATTTATTACAGAAAAGTAGCCAAGACAGAAAGAACAACTTTCACATTATAATGAACTACATTAAAACTTGCATTATCTTCTTCTGGAGCCCTCACAATAACAAATCACCATTAAATTGAATCCATCTCTAATGTACAGACACATATTGACATAATTACATGTACTTACTTTTTTTGATAATGGTGCGGTGAATGGAGTCCAAATGATCTTGCTCTCTGTGCTTCAAATCTGACCATCGTTTTCTGATTTGGTCTTTTGTTCGTTTTACCCCATAATCTTCTTCCAATACTGCAAGGACCTTCTCCAGAACCCAGTCTTTATGGCTGTTGGGTCTATCATAGTTCTCCATTTTGCAATCGTAATCGTATTTCTCAAACATGCGCACCATCTCCACCATCTCCCCCTTGCTCATGGGGGTGGCCTGGCCTTGTGCTTAATATAAACTCCTCCACTGCGGGGCCTGTTCGTATTCGTTGACTGCGCCATCATCTTCTCCCTCACACATGTACCTCACAGAATGGCGCAGGAATAAAAAATAATGTGGTCACGCCCCAGCGTCATGACGCACGTAGAGCGGAGATTCACGCATGCGTAGGCTATATAAATCAATAACGAGCGGTCGAGGTCCCGCACGCATGAACTAATCCATTGTTGCGACTCCACGTTAAGGCAAAGGAATACACTGAACGAAGGTAGGTGAATACATTGTGACACTAGTGGTTACTGCATGATTTAGCTTAGAGAACCAAACGCACATTGTATAAGCATGTTAGGAATCAAAGCAAGCACTTATTGGTTGTACTGAACTTTATTCAAATCTGGCAAAATCAGCAAAACTAAGGGTGGAAAACTAAATCACGTGCATTCGTCACTGCTTTTATCGAACTCTAATGCCGCGTACAACGGTCGTTTTTTGCGATGAAAAAAAAACGACGTTTTTTTGAAGTAAAAAACACGTTTTTGAAAGTCACTTTCAAAGACGATGTTGCATACACACCATCGTTTTTTTCCACAAAAAACAGGTTATGTTCACCAACGTTTCCATGAAGCTCCTTTATAACTAGCTTCTGGGCATGCGCGGGTGAAAAACGTCGTTTTAAACGACGTTTTTGCTACAACGGTGACTTTTTTGAAACAAAAAACAACGTTTTGAAAAACGACACAAAAAATTCAAGCATGTTGGAATTTTTTTTTGGTCGTTTTTTTGAAGACAAAAAACAGTTTTGCCCACACACGATCAATTTAAAATGACGTTTTAAAAAACAACGTTTTTTTTCTCGCAAAAAACGACCGTGTGTACGCGGCATAAAGATCGCAGACCTGTCTGTGGCAGTTGAAACATAAAGATTATTCAGATAAAAATAAAAGACAGGCAGCAATAAATACATTGGTGGCAGAAGCAAAGACTATGTACCCCAGGGCCAATGCAACACAAATTAAAGCTAAAATTGGGAGCCTGAGGAGCACGTTTCTCAGAGAGCTAAAGAAGGTCGAGGGATCGAAAAGATCGGGAGCTGCAGCAGATGACGTGTATGTACCCAAACTGTGGTACTTCAACAGCCTGATGTTTTTAAAGGACCAAACTGAGCCAAGAAAACATCTATCCACACTACCCTCCCTATCAGCAGAGGCCACAGATACTGAGGCAGAACCAACACAGGTTGATGAAGAGGAGGAGGAGGAGGAGGAGGAGGAAGGAGGAGCTCAGCTTTACCAGGTCTAGTATAGTCCAAAACTGGCCATTCAAATATACTATGATGTTAATGTGTTGTTATGATG
The DNA here is from genome assembly GCA_029574335.1 of Rana kukunoris. NCBI lineage: Eukaryota > Metazoa > Chordata > Amphibia > Anura > Ranidae > Rana > Rana kukunoris. The sequence goes on from CM056057.1 coordinate 28,981,007, forward strand.
GCAACAAAACTCAAATGATGCTTCTTTTTCACACACAGGACCTTGGCACCAAGAAGAGGCTGGGCCCAGCAGCCTGTCAACACAATGCCGAATCCCTACACTAAACCCCCCTAGAAAAAGGGCCAAGAAGAGGCAACAGCTAGATGACGCCACTGCTGAATTTCTAAGTAGGGCCACATCGGTCATCACCCTGAGCACCTGATGCAGAAGGGTTGGCTGTTTCATTGCCAACAAGCTGAGAGAAATAGAGGCAGATCAAAGGAGCTATGTGAGGGGATCATGGTACAGCTCCTTAGCAAGGCAGGAAACATGAGCTAAACATTAATTCCCATGTCTGTGATTTAGATCACACACCTCCAGCTTTTCAACAACAGGCCTACCAACCACAGCCAGCCTACCAAACCCAGACAAGTTACCAAGCCCACCCAGCCTACCCACACCAGCCAACCTACCCACAACAGCCATCCTACCCACAACAGCCAACCTACCCACCCCAGAAAGCCCACCCACCCCAGCAGCATGGGAGTCAGTGGCCAACTCAGAGCCCAGATTTTAGGGGCTACTAATTTGGGCACCAAGATCTGTCATAATTTTGGAGATTTTATTTTAAATAAATGAATGATGTGAAGGTGTCTTGGATTATGTGTGTAAAGTCAAATGTCAGTTTGTGAGTAGGCAGGTCCTTTGCTCAAATTAAAGGGACACAAATAGAGTAGTTGGTACTTTGACCATCATAAATAATAAGGGATAATGGGGTTGTTAGAAGTTGACACACAAAAGAATCTTGAAATTTGCTTGATTCATATAAACAAAATACAGTAATCAAAAGTAAATACATTTGTTTTTATTCGTCTGTATCACCAGCAAAGCAGGTTTTAAGATTATGGCATTATAAAGAAAATGATAATATGCGCTGCTTTTCTAGATTTCGAAACTTGCCGCGTCACGAATGTGCTTTTTCAAATACAAACGCTAGTTTTACTAGACAGAAGGCTTCCGCTGCTCTTTACTTCGGAGCATGCGCATTTTAACTTTGTACAAAAGTCCGATGGTTTTCTGTACACACGGTCGGACTTTGCACCATCGGACTTTTGTGGCCGGAAAGAGTTGGTCCGTTCGCAGACCAAACTTTTAGTCCGATGAAAGCCAAAAAAAGTTGGTCCGATGGAACGTACAGACGGTCGGACAAATGCGAAAAGTGTCGGATTTTGATGTTGGTTGGGCAAAAGTCCGACCGTGTGTACGGGGCTTAAGATGTAATTTCTCCTCACTTTACAGACATTTCCTTTCTCGCATCATTTTAATGACATAGAAACAAAGTGTGCACCTAAATTACCACACATTATGGTGTTCATTAATGAAGCAGTGAACAGCGGTGATATCAGGGATCACCACTGATCACAGCCCATAAACAGTTTATGAAACAGTGATAATGGGGGGGAGAAGTGTTTGAATTTGTTCTCCCGCCGATTATCTCCACACACAGTGAAGTCTCATAGACTGACACAGAAACGGCCAGTTTATGAAGCTGTAATCTGAAAGCTTCACTGGCGATCTGTGTCAGAAGTCACATGCCCCGATTCACCATCTCAGAGCTGGTGATGAGGGGAGTGAAGAGAGAATCCAGAGGGTTCTGAGGAGGAAGGAGGACGATTTTTAACTTCCTTCTACCTCGTTCAGACCCCCCAACACTGTAACCATGTTCCCCTGTATTATTTATGTGTATATATATATATATATATATATATATATATATACAGCCCTCAAAATTTCCATTCGCCTACTAGCATTTGGCGAGTGAATTTAAGCTGGGGGCGAGTGATGACAGGTCTGCATGACCAATCTCCCTCCAATCTGTGCCTACACTGATGCCGCGTACACACAGTTGTTTTTTGTCTTGTAATGGGAGTTGCAGAGGAGACAGCAAGAGAATGGGGAAGAGACCCAGTTCTAGTGCCCTGTCCCTCTGGTCTGCCCCCCAGTGCCCTGTCCCTCTAGTCTGCCCCCAGTGCCCTGCCCCAATTTGTTAAAGTTGTTGTTGGTAATATTTCATTTTGTAACTTGATTCTGCATAAAACATTTAACAGTGTCATTCCATGAGATAATCTATGAGGGCGTGTTTACGGGTGCAATTAGGCGCAGGGAAGTGTATGAATTAGGTGGGGCAACTGGTGGCGAGTAACTCTTGAGGCCTGGCTAGTAGCTTAGGACTTGAAATTGTGAGCCCTGCATATATATATATATATATATATATATAATGTGTACATGTATATATATATATATATATATAATGTGTACATGTATATATATATATAATGTGTGTGTATATAAATGTATATATAGTGTATGTGTGTGTAAACTTACTGTATATATATTATGCAGGGGGACGTATTATTTTAATTATATTAACCACGCGGTCTGTCAGTGTACTGAGCGGTGATTATTTATCACTGCTCAATAAACTGTCATCTCGGTTTTTCTGTGAATTTCTGGTACTGTAATCTCATAAAGTCTCACGAGATTCCAGTATTAGGGGGCATTTTCCACTGTTAGAAGCATTGGAAGATCACTTCACTCCTCCAAGGGTGAAGCGATCTTCTCCGCTTGATAAACCGGCACACAGAGGAGAAAAATCTTCACTGTGATAGCCGGAGAATGGAATTCACTGCTTCATAAACGGACACCTATATCACTTAAATACACCACACCCATTATCCCCTTATGTAAAACAAGAGTTACAACAGTATAAAAATAGACCAATTAGCCATAGTATCCCTGATTACAAATGTCCATCTGATGGTCAATTTTATATTGCTGTATCCTCTGCAGTATCCTAATTCATAAATAAATATAATGAAAATGTACTATTGCTGGCCAATTGTACACTGCTGTATCATCTGCGGTCTTTATATTCTTTAAGAGTTTTATAAAAATTGTGGGGTGATGGGACAGTTTTGTATCGGGTAGAACAGGGGAAACTTCAACAAACTAAAGGTAAACTAAAGGTAAACCTCTATCTGCCGGACAAAATAGGTCTATTATTGTTTGATGAATAAACCTATCACTACTATCTGAAAAAAAGGTGCTGTAATAGGTATTGAAAGTTGATTGTAAAAGAAAAAAAAGAAAATAATTACACAGCCAAATATTTACTGCTAGTGTATGCTGTCGCTGTGTACTGTTTTGTAACATCACATATCGCTTTAAGGCATCTCACAAGTATATTACATATGGCATTCCTGTATTTGAAATATTGCCTGTAATGTACAGGAAACTGACAATCACCTGATTGTACGTTATTGTTTACCCATTGCCTTTTTTTACAGTAGTTTGACTATTGGTTCTACAAATAACCAGATTGGGACTGGAATTTAGCTAAGGTTGGGTCCATTGAATTAAACCAATACAGATCCCCCTATACCAAATGGTCATCTAACTGCTACTAATTGTTTTTCTCTGCAGGCAGTTCCTCTGTGAATTATTATTTTTATGTTATGCAAACCAAGAAGATAGTTTGATACTAAATTTAAATATAAATTTAGCATTATAAATTGCTGCCTAAGTAGACATTTATCTGCAGAGACAGAACGGTATGGTTACACAGCTCATGGGATCATGTGACTGAATCTTAATGAAGATCACAAAACATTGCTTTACCATCTCCAGTCTCTTTTGTCATTGATAATATATGTATAGTGTCACCTGTTGTTTATGTTAATGATGAGAGACACTAGCCATTCATTTTCAATGAAGGTACACTCCTATAGTCTTCCCTTCACATATTAGAATGTTAATGAACTTGTCCTGGCTGTGATTGTGATGGAGGGCTGAAACAAAGAGATGCTGAAACTATCTACGTAGACTGTGAATATGTCTTTTGTTAAGTAGATCATACCTTTTTTAACCAATGGGAAGTGAGCACATGTTAGTGTATGGTGGTGAAATAAATAAAAGGTGAGGCTGGGCTCAGTCACTTACAAGAACTGCTTATCAAGGTAACTACTAAGGAAGCTACTAAGGGATCCTATACTACTTTATACCAGGTGGGTACATTTTTTATGATTGTACACTTGTACGGATTCGATAATTCTATGTGTTTATCTATGACCATTGAACAGTGATCTATGGTGTCAGTAGGTGGACTACATGCAGCACTTTTTTCACATAGTAGAATTTTTTTTTTTTTTTCATATAGAAGAATTTCATAACACATGTATTTTTTTCATAGTAAAACTGAAAAGTATTAACTCTTTAAATATATTTGTGACCATTTTATCTTTATATTTTTGCTGTCTTTCGATATACTTTTTGTTTATATTAAACCCACATATTACATTTAACATTTGTGTATCAATAAGCACTCATGGGTTTTCTGATCAGATATATTTATATCCATATACCATCATTTTATAATGACATTTATTCATACTGGAACGTGTGACGGTTTTGTTAAGTGTTTCACAGGTAACTCTGATTTATAAAGACCCACAGTCTTCTCAAATTTCTGTACAAAGTAAAAATGCACATAAGTTCTAGACATGTGCACACTGAAATATTTTGTTTCAGGATTTTGTTTTCATACAAGAAATACATTTATTTTGTTTTTATTTATTGTGTTTAGTTAAAAAATGCATTTGTCTGAAAATCTGAAATAATTAAGGTCGAATCAGTCATTGAAGGCTTATGGTGTCTGTCGAATTCTCTAAGAAGATTCAACAGAGCAGCTAAACTCAATGGTACATACTCAATGGACGCCGCAATGGTACATTTCCGGTTGAATGGTCCGCCTACAAGCTATAGTAGAATTCTAATGTTGTATGACACTAGTAATAATTATATTTATTAATTATTATTACTAGTCAACCAACATTAGAATTCTTCTATAGCCTATGGGCGGAGCATTTGACCATAAATGTCCGCTCACGGCAACTGCCTTGTCGAATCTTCATGTCAAATCTTTTCTCTTTATGTCGAATAATCTTTAACTAATAGAGTTAGGTTAGGCACATTTAACCTTTTTTTGCTATTGTCTCTATAATGTTGAATCTTTTCTCTCTAAGTCAAATCTTTTCTTTCTATGTGTCTTGGGCTAATCTATCTTGGGCTAATAGAGCTAAGGTTAGGCACATTTGACCACAGGTTCAATAGACATAGATCGCTATTGTGAGCGTCATGTCGAATCTCCTACAGTATATCGAACTGTTGTCGCAACAAAAACTGAAATAAAGCATTAGTTTATGTTGGATCTTTTGGTTTTTGTGTTCTGTGCATTCGTTATCGTTTGTCAAAATGATAACAAAATTACACGAAATTCGGATTAAAATGCATTTAGATGAAAATGAATGCACATGTCTAATAAGTTCTATAGTAATAGAAATACATCAATATGCAGGCTAATTTACATTATTTGTTTAAGGTTATTATAGCAATTTATTTCTATATTCCTATAGATCTTAATCAGCACAAAATGATCCATGAGAAATCCTTCAGCAAAGCTCAGTAATCATCAGAGAATTACCACAGGATAGAAGACATTTTCAATACTCAGAATTTAACAAGTGCCTTTCAGAGAAGACATTTCTTTGCCACAAGAAGATCCAGAAAGGGAAAATATGTTTAAATGTTTGGAATGTGATAAGAATTTCTCAAGAAAGGCAAATTTTATTATACACATGAGAAGTCATACAGGAGAGAAGCCATTTGGCTGCTCAGAATGTGATAAGTGTTTCTCATCAAAGGGAGGTCTTACTATACACCAGAAATTTCACACAGGAGAGAAACCATATAGTTGTTCAGAATGTAGCGAGAGCTTCTCACAACCATCATCTCTCTCTTACCACCGAAAGAAGATTCACCAAGGAGAAAATGCATTTAAATGCCCAGAATGTGACATATATATCTATAAGAAGTCAAATCTTATTGCTCATCAAAGGAGTCACACAGGGGAGAAGCCATTCAGATGTTCAGAATGTGACAAATGTTTCTCTGAAAAATCTAAACTTAAGCAACACCAAAGGATTCACACAGGAGAAAAGCCATTTATGTGTTCAGAATGTGACCAATCCTTTTAAACAAAGTACTCATCTTATGCAACACAAGAAGATTCACACAGGAGAGAAGCCATATAGTTGTTCAGAATGTGACAAATGCTTTGTGAAAAAAATATATCTTACTCTACACCAAAGGATTCATACAGGAGAGAAGCCATATAGCTGTTCAGAATGTGACAAATGCTTTGTGAAAAAATGGTATTTAACTCAGCACCAAAAAGTTCACACAGGAGAGAAGTCATTAAGATGTCCAGAATGTGGCAAATGCTTTCGGCGAAAATCTAATCTTAATCAACACCAAAGAGTTCACACAGAAGAAAAAAACATTTAAATTTTGGAGTGTGACAAGTTTTTTAATGAAAAGACAAGTCTTAGGCCGCGTACACACGATCAAACAAATTCGATCGTCTGTACGGGCTAGCAGACAGGTTTCCAGCAGACAAAAGTTTTAAAGCATGCTTTAAAACTTGTCTGCTGGAAACCTGTCTGTCCGACATGTCCGCTGGTTAGTATGTCTAACCAGCGGACAAAAATCCCTGCATGCGTCGAATGGATTCGACGCATGCGTGGAAGTATTTTACTTCCTGGTTCGGTGACGTGGCGGCGTCAACGTCACCGCCACGTCACCACGCTGTCTGTCCGTGGGGATTTTGGTTTGATCGTGTGTACACAGATCAAACCAAAATAGCCCAGCAGACATGTCCGATGAAAACAGTCTGTCAGATCGTTTTCATGGGATAAATCTCCTCGTGTGTACGCGGCCTTACTCGACACCAGAGGATTCACAAAGAAAAAATAAGCTGATTCAATTAGTTAAATATGAATGTTATAAATATTTCATATGTTGTATATATCTGCTTAAAGCTGATCTCCAGCTTTTATTGAATTACAATATTTAATTTGGAGCAAGCTAATCCAAACAAACTATTTATTTCACTAAGATTTGCATTGGCACTTCTCAACCACTCACAGACAGCTTTGTATTTTCTGAATGAATGCAAAGCTTCCTCTGACTGGCTGAGGCAGAGAATTTTATATCATCCACCCACCTCTCCACTTCAGTCAATCAAAGGAAGCTTTGAAATTCCTTCAGAAAATGCAAAGCTTCCTGTGAAAGGCTGAGCAGCTTTTGTTCTTGGTGTGGGACAGGAAGATCCCATCTTATTGCCAGAACACAGCACTTTATACTGTATGTAGTTGAGGATACATACAGCTTATACGGTGTAATAGTTTGTTACACCTGGTTTGTCCAAACAAACTATTTAAGCATCACTAAAAGCAGGAAATCAGCTTTAAATCAGTTGTATAGCCACTGACACTTCCCCCCTACACCTGTAAGGCAAAAGGCACAATAAGCTAGTATACACTGCATACTAGCTCATTATCAAATACTTACCTTAGAACAAGGCATCGGTATCTCAGCCACTCCACATCGAGGAAGATGACATATTGCCTTGGCGTGTCTTCGGGGTATTACGGCTTTCAGTGCTGTCAGTGGCTGGAGCCGTGATGTCATCACACCTGAGCACACGCGCGGGAGACCTCTTTCTGGCAAGGTCCCACGTCTGCCGGGCTTTCAGCTCAGAGGCTCATTGCAAGAGGAATATCTCCTAAACCTTACAGGTTTAGGAGATATTCTTTTTACCTACAGGCAAGCCTTCTTATAAGACTTATAAAAATTATTATACAACCACTTTAAATACTACAAGGACCACAAAAGAGAGAATCGCTTGTATTAGCTTTTGTGCTATAATTAGATATAGATTATTCAGAATGCTTTATTTTACTATAGATTTCATTTGTGCATGGAGAACATTTGTTTTCTATTTAAACATCTTTTGTATTTTTTTTTTTATTTCATATTAAAGTGCATGAATAAAAAAACATGAGATTACAAAAGTGTGAGTACATAAAAATACATCTATGGTGTTTGTACTTTTCTACATTGCCTATAACCTGTGAGCGAGGCATTTCTAAATGATTTACATGTAAAACAACACAAGTTTTGGCACTTGTATAATAAAAAGTTCTAACACTTGTGCTGGGTACACAAGATCGGTTTGTCTGATGAAAACGGTCTGATGGACCGTTTTCATCAGACGAACCGATCGTGTGTGGGCCCCATTAGTTTTTTCCCATCGGTGAAAAAACTTAGAACCTGTTTTAAAATTATCTGATGGTTAAAAAATCAATAGAAAAAAAACAATCGTCTGTGGGGAAATCCATTGGTTAAAAATTAACGCATGCTCAGAATCAAGTCGACGCATGCGCGGAAGCATTGAACTTAATCTTTTCAGCACGTTGTTGTGTTTTACATCACCGCGTTCTGACACGATCAGTTTTTAAACTGATAGTGTGTAGGCAAGACTGATGAAAGTCAGCTTCATCGGATATCTGATGAAAAAATCCATCAGACCGTTTTCATCGGGTGAACCGATCGTGTGTACAGGGCTTTAGAGGTTAAATTACTAAAACTGGAGAGTGCTAAATCTGGTGCAGTTGTGCATGGTTTCCAGTTTCTAACTTCAGCTTGCTCATTTAAGCTTTGAAAAAAAGCTGAAAAAAGTTGAAGCTGCACTAGATTTTGCACTCTCCAGTTTGAGTAAAGCAACCTCTTAACCCTTTCTCTGTCAGGTCCATACATCTTACAGACCTGACAGCACAGGGTTTAACACAATCCTGCATCCACAAAGATTGTGTATGAAACTGACAGTGCTCTCAGAAACTGCTCACATACACCTCCAGTACTGGTGCCCCCGCGCACTCCTCCCATCATGCTTTCTGGGCTCTGCTTGCCCATCTGAGGGACTGGTGGCTTCTCCCCCAAAGAAGAAGAGCAGGCACACCTGCTCTCCTCTGCTTCTTGCTGTGACCTGAAAGCCTCATCTGTGATGTCACTTCCGGGTTAGCATCTAGGTGTTCCCTAGCTAGGCTACTCAGCAAGCAATGTTTTGCAATGCCATTTATATTGAAAAAGATTCAATGGAGTACAAAGGAGACTTGCAGGGTCTAAAAGACAAATTAAAGAGAACCTGTCACCTAAAAAACATAATGCTTGATAAAAAAAAGTTAAGCAAAAAAATGCTCTCCAGTGTTTCTCAGGCTTACCATTTATGCCAGTTCGCTGAGAAACTATTTGACTGTGCAGCCGGCTGCTTTCATAGGCAATCAAAAAGTACATACTCTTTGATCAACTCTATGGCCTTGAAGGACAAGAACAATGTCATGGAACAATTTCGTTTTGATCTTTTGCTTTTAGTTTACAAACTTTTATTAGAAAGTTTCAAAGGCGCTGCAAAGATATTTGCAATAGAAAATCATAACAAGTATAATCGCATAAATAATGCTGATAGTACAATTATTTTGTGAATAGATAGTAAAATGGACATCAACTTAAATATGGAAGGAGACATATAACATTGAACATTATGGTGGTTTATTCAAAAGTATTGCAATTATGAAACCAGGGAGCCCATTTTCATTTGTAATAAGGCATAGTGAGATACAAGGTGTGGAAGGTGTTTTTCTACTCTGTTAATAGATTCTACACTGAGTTTAAATTAAAGTAGTGAAACCAAGGGATTTTTCCAATGTGCAGCAACCACCCAATGAATAGCCACACTGATTGTGTGAATCAGTCTAATTTGAAGAGTGGTAGCTTCTACGATGGGAGAAAACAATAGACAGTGGGTTGGATTGAGGGAAAGCTAAACCCCTGTGATTATAGATGCAATGGAGGTCAGTTTTCTCCAGATTGGGGCAACATGGAGACATTCCCAGAATAAGTGGAGAGATTAGCCTAAGGTCTGACACCCTCTAAAGCACAGAGGAGATACTGTAGGGAAAAATGTATGAACTCTGGTTGGGGTCCGGTACTATCTTGTGAACAGTTTTATTGCAGTCTCCCTGATGTTCAGAGATCTCGTGCATTTTTTAACCACTTTTGGATCGCCACGCGACTATATACGTTGGCACTTTAAGGAGAGATATCTCTGATATAGCAGCAGCTAGCTGCCATAACGCAGGTATCCATCTCTTTAGGCGGTGGTCCGGGTTACAATAATGGTAGTCTCCGCACACGTCTCAAATGTACACACGTGAGGTATCGCCGTGATCGTTAGAGCAAGAGAAATAATTCTAGCCCTAGACCTACTCTAACTCAAAAAATGCAACCTGTAGAATTTTTTAAACATCGCCTATGGAGATTTTTAAGGGTAAAAGTTTGACGGCATTTCACAAGCGGGGCAATTTTGAAGCGTGGCATGTTTGGTATCAATTTACTTGGCATAACATTATCTTTCACAATATAAAAAAAAATGGGCTAACTTTAATAGTGTCTTATTTTTAAATTCAAAAAAGTGTATTTTTTCAAAAAAAGTGTGCTTTTAAGACCATTGCTCAAATACGGTGTGACAAAAAGTATTACAATGGCCGCCATTTTATTCTCTAGGGTGTTAGAAAAAAAATTATAATATTTGGGGGTTCTAAGTAATTTTCTAGCAAAAAAAATGTTTTTAACTTGTAAACAACACATCTGAAAAAAAAATCCATTTTTTTTTGCATTCAAGTCTAAATATGAGATCTGAGGTCTTTTTGACCCCAGATCTCATATTTAAGAGGACCTGTCATGCTTTTTTCTATTACAAGGGATGTTTACATTCCTTGTAATAGGAATAAAAGTGATACATTTTTTTCAGTGTAAAAAATTATAAAATAAATAAGAAAACAAAACATTTTTTTTTAAAGCACCCCGTCCCGACGAGCTTGCGCGCGGGAGCGAACTCATACGTGAGTAGTGCCCGCATATGAAAATGGTGTTCAAACCACAAATGTGAGGTATTGCCGCGATTGTTAGAGCGAGAGCAATAATTATAGCCCTAGACCTCCTCTGTAGCTAAAAAAATGCAACATATAGAATTTCGCCTATCAAGATTTTTAAGGGTAAAAGTTTGACGCCATGCCACGAGCGGGTGCAATTTTTAAACGTGACATGTTGGGTATCATTTTACTTGGCAGAACATTATCTTTCACAATATATAAAAAATATATATAAATATATAAATATATAAAAAAAATTGGACCAAATTTATTGTTGTCTTATTTTTTAATTTTTTAATTAAAAAGGTGATTTTTTTCCAAAAAAAGTGCACTTGTAAGACCGCTGCGCAAATACGGTGTGACAAAAAGTATTGCAATGACTGCCATTTTATTCTCTGGGGTGTTAGAAAAATATATATATAATGTTTTGGGGTTTTAAGTAATTTTCTAGCAAAAAAAACTGTTTTAGTCTGATAAACACCAAATCTGGTTAAGGTTATTTATACATATGTCCCAGTCTAAGGCCGTTTTCATCGGTTAACCGATGAAGCTGACTGATGGTCTGATGTGCCTACACACCATTGTTTAAAAAGCAGATCAAAAATTGTTAAAGATTTTTAATCATTAACGAGCGCCGGTGACACAACATATACATAGGTAGTATGGGTAGTTGTGTCAGGTAAAGGACAATAGTAGCTATAGCTCTCGGTAACCCATTGCCTTTTTTACAGTAGTTTGCCTATTGGTTCTACAAATAGCCAGATTTTATTACCAGGTTTCACCTTCCATTTCCTGGGATTTTCCACTAAGGTTGGGATCACTAAATTGAACCAAGACAGATCCTTCTTTACCAAATGGTTAGCTAATTGATACTAATTTAATTTCTTTGCAGGCAGTTCCTCTGTGAATTATTATTTTTTATGTTATGCAAACCAAGCTGATCATTTGAAATTAAAGTTAAATATAAATTTAGCATTATAAATGGCTGCCTAAGTAGACATGTATGGTTACACAGCTCATGGGATCATGTGACTGAATCTTAATGAGGATCACAAAACATTGCTTTACCATCCCCAGTCTTGTTTGTCATTGATAATATATGTATAGTGTCACCTGTTGTTTATGGTAATGATGAGAGACACCAGCCATTCATTTTCAATGAAGGTACACTCCTATAGTCTTCCCTCCACATATTAGAATGTTAATGAACTTGTCCTGGCTGTGATTGTGATGGCGAGATGAACAAAGAGAAGCTGAAACTATCTATGTAGACTGTGAAGATGTCTTTTGTTAAGTAGATCACACCTTTTTAACCAATGGGAAGCAAGCACATGTTAGTGAATGGTGGTGAAATAAATAAAAGGTGAGGCTGGGCTCAGTCACTTACAAGAACTGCTGGTCAAGGGAACTACAAAGGAATCTACTAAAGGATCCTATACTACTTTATACAAGGTGGGTACACTTTTTTTATGATTGTACACTTGTACAGATTAGATAAATGTATATGTTTATCTATGACCATTGAACTGTGATCTATGGTGTCAGTAGGTGAACTACATTGCAGCACTATGTTTATGATGGGTTTCAATACAAAAAAAATCCAAGCAACAGATGCATTTAGAAATTATACAGTATATACTTCACATATGATTTTTATTTTTAAATTAGACATTTCTATACAGCAACATTTCATAAAAATCTTCTAGCTTTTGATACACTTCTTGTTTGTGTGATGCCCAAATATTACATTTGACATTTGTGCATCAATAAGCATTCATGTTTTTTTTTTACCAGATAAATTTATATCCATATACCATCATTTTATAATGACATTTATTCATACTGGAATGTGTAACGGCTTTGTTATGTGTTTCACAGGTAACTCTGATTTATAAGGACCAAATTTCTGTACAAATTAAAAATGGCATATAAGTTCTATAGTAATAGAAATACATCAACATGCAGGCTAATTTACTAATTAAGTTTAAGGTTATTGTAGCTTAGATTGTTCACACAATAAATTGTCAGTCATATGCAGAAGAAATACGTGAATATAAAAAAATGTTTACGTGACGTTTGGTTCAGATAGTATCAAACATTTGTGGTGGCAACAAGGTGAGGAGTACAAAGACAAATGTGTTATGGCTACTAGGGATGAGCTCCGCATTCGATTTGAACGTATGTTCGACTCGAACATCGTCTGTTCGTACTTTCGTTGAAATTCAAACAAAACGGTATGTTCGTGCCAAATTCGAGTGACGTGTCACAGCCCATAATTCACTGTGGCATTGCGTGCTGATGATTGGCCAAGCATGCACTATGACCCGCATGCTTGGCCAATCACAGCGCGCAAACAAAGGAGAGCCATACTTGGCCAAAGCCACCCTGGCTGCAAGGCGGCCTCATGTAGTGTGTTGCGGCGTTGTTAAAGAGATCAGTCCTGTAGAGAGAGAGAGAGAGACAGTATCTTTATTACAAGATAGATAGATAGATAGAGCAGGCAGGCTAATCAGTTTAGTTAAATTGACAGTGTGTAGAGGATATATATACATTCCAGAAGTTGTACATATATTTATACACTGTATAGCCTAGCTAGATCAGTTCTTCCTAATTTACTGGCAGGCACGTGATTGTGCTATTTAACCACTTAACCCCCGGACCAAATTGCTGCCCAATGACCAGAGCACTTTTTGTGATTCGGCACTGCGTTGCTTTAACTGAAAATTGCGCAGTCGTGCAACGTGGCTCCCAAACAAAATTGGCATACTTTTTTTCCCCACAAATAGAGCTTTCTTTTGGTGGTATTTGATCATCTCTGCGGTTTTTATTTTTTGCGCTATAAACAAAAATAGAGCGACAATTTTGGAAAAAATTCAATATTTTTTACATTTTGCTATAATAAATATCCCCAAAAAATATATAAAAAACATTTTTTTTTCCTCAGTTTAGGCCGATGCGTATTCTTCTACATACATTTAAAAAATTTAAAAACTCGCAATTAGCAAATTATTAATTGGTTTGCGCAAAAGTTTTAGCTTTTTACAAAATAGGTGGTAGTTTTATGGCAATTTAATTAATATTTTTATTTTTACTAATAATGGTGTTTTTTTTTTTTTAACATTCTGCCCCATTTTCCCCACCACTTCGGACACATTTGACACAATTCCAAAACCATTGGCATTTATATAGCCCCATCCAATAAACCCATGCATTCCTATTATTACTGCAATTGGTTAAGTGTCCTTTTAACACTAGTAGGGAAGGGTTTTGTGTGTTTCCTGGGTGTGTTTATTGTATGGGGGTTGGCACCCATCACTACAGACCAGGAAATACATGATCTCCTCACCTTGTAAACAGACCCCTCATCAGCTTTCCCGCGCTCAGAGATAATAGCTGTGTGTCTCACCCGGTCCTCCCACTCTACCCCCTCGCAGTTGTGTGCCCGGTGGCGATTGTACCCGCCGGCATGCGTGCGGGACTCGGGGGCGAGCAGGGACACGCGCATGCCCCCTAGTGGCCGCAAAGTAGCCGATGTAGAGCTAAGAGTTCTCGCCCAGGCGTGCCGACTTCCCACAGTAATATGACGGTGGGCGGTCGGCAACCAGTTAAAGACGTTATCACAGGTATAGACACCTAGCAGGTACAATATTTAAGGGAATTTTTCATTTTTTTTTTATTTAAGCATCATTAAA